>JACYFF010031959.1:7146823-7282913 GCA_017589665.1 Selenicereus undatus
ACTGCCTTCTCCTTCATAGCCAAAAGCTCAGACTTCCTTATCTCAGCTGCCTTCACTTCCAGATTATCTACTTCTATGCTACTCTTTTGAAGATCCGTGTACACTGACTTCATCTGGGATTTGACATCACCGAGTTTCCATTCAGTCGTTAACCAGATATTTGTGGATTCGTCATTGATTAACCAACGAAAGCATTACATAAAATAAAATGAGCACTGGGGATATACAGATCCACCAGCTATGGCCACTAACAGCATTATTAGCACAAAGCATAACTCAAGCACAAGTTGTAGTCAGCATTATCAGGGCATCTGTTCACAAAAAGCCAAAGTTCAAATGGACAAATTTTTCATGAAGAACACAGTACAGACTACATAGGCTTACTGAGTAATTTCATAATGCTAATTAATACCATCAATATTTTGTGATTAAAATGATTTTGCATTCAATCAAACGCAAGCTGCATAATGACAATCGAGTTTTGACAACATACAATGGCTGAAGGCAATCTTTTTTCAGTCGTTTCATCGATCCAATTATGATCGAAATGTTAACATTTTCTAAAACAGACCTGAAATGAAAAAAGGGCAGCCCGGTGCACAAGCATCCGGCGTTCATGCAGGTTCCGCGGAAAGGTCACATCCCAAGGGATGAATTGTAGACCTGAAATGAAGTAGAACTAAATTTTTTTCCAGAAAGAACAAAAAAATCCACCATGGTTTCAAATATTGTCCAATTTATCGCATTCGAATTCAAATTTAACATGTATCGAGTAACATGTATCGAGTAAGAAGCTGAAATACATAAAATTTAATTGCAAATAAGAAATTGCAGATTGCTCAAGCTTGATTTACTTCGGGGGGGGGAAAAAAACAACAAATTACCTGATCGCGACGTCTTCTCAATTCCTCCACTCGGTCACGAATTTCAACAGCAAATGTCTCAGCCGCATTCTTAAATTCCTCCATTTCAGAGCACTTGCAATCGTAATAACTTTCTCTCTCCTCGTCCATTCGTTCAAGATCCTCCACCTCAACTCTCAAATCCCTAATGATTTGAATCTGATATCAATCGCAAACCAAAATGCAATTCAGATTTGATGAACTAAGAGACAATTGAACCTGAACTGCTGCGCAAGGTTCTGATACTTGGTTCAAGAAATCCGATCTCCGATTTGATCGATGAAAACTTGAAATTCTGCGATGCGAGCTGGTGGTCTAACAGCAAGCAGCGTTGCTCCAGTGAACCGATATGAGCGAGTTTTGCTGAGAGCAGAAGTGATTTGTTCTTTTGCAGAAGTTTCTCTTCCTATGTACAGTTGATTGTTGGTTGCCTTTTAGACACACACACAGTCCACAGAGAGAGAGAGAGAGAGAGAGAGAGATGAAAGCGGAGAGGAAGACCTGGAGAAGAGAGAGCCTCTGGTTGCGGGTATTCTCCATGTCTCCTAGTCTTTCTCTGAAAGCTGATTGAAACGCCATCGTTGAAAGCTTCGCTAAAACTATTTTTCTCCAATCTGGATTAACAAACAATCTGGACTTATCAGTCTGAGCATTCATTAATCATTCCTTAGTCTGAATTTCTAAAATGCAGCCGATTTAAAAAGCAAACTTATAATAATTCGGGTTTTTTCCTAAACTTTACAAATGAATCATTCGATTCGGATATGGATCGAGTTAAGTTTAGATCGAATCATATTTTGGGTTAAGTGACATTTCGAGTCGGATCGGATCGGATGAATTTCGGTTTAGATCAACTTCAGGTTAACCGATTTTTATCCAATATACTTGTCGTGTAAAACTAAGCAACTTTGTAGAAACTTTCAGGCCGATAATGGTTCGGTTCGAGTCAATTCTAGTTTCGAGTCTACTTTTAAATGAAACTATTTCGAAAGTCGGATCGGATATAGATCTAGGTTGTTCGGTTTGAATTTCGAGTTTCGGATCAGTTTGCTAAGTCTAATTTTTACCCCCTTCATTAAACAAAACAATGTACATCCATAAATAGTAAAGGAACAATATGTATATCATAATCATGGGAGCATATACTCCCACGAGCCACATCATTAAATATATATTAAAAAATTAATATATGACAAATACACGAGTAAATAATATATACATGCGGACAACAAGAGCATGTGCTATCGGGAGCACATGAGAAATTGCCCTTCACAAACGACAAATGCATTTTTCCAACTACCAAATGCAATTACAAGTTCAAATATGTTATCTACATATCGACGTTGTTATATATTGCAAGACCATTGCCCTCACCAACTATAAATTAGATCCTCAACGTCAAACTATTAATATTTGATAACACTTGATCTGATACCATTATCAAATTTAATACTTCAGGAAAATTATTTTGATGTAGATTTTTATAAAAACTAATAGTAAAGGTGATCTATATAACTATATTTAATCACATAATTAAGCTTTTAACAATTTAGATAACTTCTACATCACACTACGTTTGATATAATTTTATCCCAATTATTAATTATATAATGTTTTAATATATTTGAGTGTTTTCAATTATAATGCATTTAAAGCTAAAATTTTATTTAAAAAAAATATAAGCACACTCAAAAGAAAAAAAATTATGAAATGTAAGAGTTGGATGCATTCAATATTGTGGTCTCCGTCCCTATACTTATCAATACAGATCACTTGTACGAGTACCACATTTAGGCAGGTTAGCACTGACCCATTATTTTTTCAGCACTACAGCCCCATTAGCCCCCAACTATTCATCAGTGCATATTATACGTGGACTGTCGAGTACAATACAGCCTTTACTCAGAAATTGAACATTGGTGCAAATGGTCGAGGAGGGAAGAGTTGGGCAAGCTTTATTGTTACTTTACCAGGACGTTGAATCTTTACTAGACCTATTCTTGTCGTTGGTAAATTGAAATTGATAAAAGAGTGAAGTGGATTGAAATAAGTTGAGGTAGGTTGAAGTGGATTGAAATTTTTTATGTAATAAATTGAACTTGGTTAAAATAGTGAAAATGGATTGAAATATGTTGAAGTGGGTTAAAGTAGGTTGAAGTGAGTTGAGGTTGGTATTTTAGAATCGATCCACAAAAACAACAGTGCCTACTGACCTAAGTGTTTCATTCAAATTGTGTTGTTTTTTGTCCTTTTCATTTATTACACTATTAATGTTGTTCTTATTTAGTCTCTATGGCATGCAGCGTGACAATGCGGTTAAATTACTAAGCGTATATGGGGGGTGTTTGGTAACAACAGCTTTTTGAGAAAAAATAACTGTTTGAGAGGATTTTGGCTGTTTTGACCAAGTCAAGTCAAACAGCTAAAGGATGTTTGGTAAAGAGCTGTTTGCAATAGCTGTTTGGCTCCAAAAAACTCTTTTTGAAAAAGCTATTCTCATTAGCATTTTGAGAAGAGCTTTTTATAGAAATGACATAATTATCCATAAGTTCGAAAAAATTACACACATCCCATTAAAAACTAATTCATAAATAAGGGCATAAATGAAATTTTACCAACATATTGTTTAGAAACAGCTAATTTTTATCAAACACTTTTTCTAAAAACAGCTAATTCAAACAGCTAATATAAACAGCTAATTCAAACAGCTAACAGCTAACAGCTAATACAAACAGCTAACAGCTAATACAAACAGCTAACAGCTAACAGCTGTTTACCAAACAAGGCCATTGTCTTTTTATGTGTATGGAATATTCTGAGTGTACAATAACACTATTCAATATGCTTGATGATATAATTTTTGCAACTGTTGAGTATTTTTAGATGTAGTAGTGTGTACTCTATTTATTCTATTTGTGTTGTCAAATATTAGAAATGAGCAAAAATAAGCACAATGCTATTGCTTTAATAGTTTATGATCTAAATTCTCTTTCCAACCTACAAATTAAACTTTGACCAAGCCAAATTTATAAAAAAAAAGAACTTCCACATAAATGGGAAGAGGAAATTGGATGCATTTGACAACAAGGAACTCGCATATTTATTGGCCACATCTATGAAACCCAAATTATGTTTTAAAAGTGAGTTTTATGTGAGATCGTCTTATATAAGATATATCATGAAACGAATATTTTTACAATAATTTTTCATAATAATTGGGGTAATTAATAATGTATTTAGGGGTGACTGTAATAAAAGTCAATACTGTATGTACTATTAGCCATCTCTAATTTAAAAAGTCAGTCTAAAACACACTAATAATCACTGCAATTCTTAAAAGAGTCAATTCTAACATAATTCATCTCACAATAACTCTTATATGAGACAATCTAACTCAAAAATTTTTGTCCGAGCATAAACCCAAAATGAATAATATCCTATAATGCCCAACTAATTAATTAAAGCGGATGAATTATGCTTTTTAATTACTTTCCATAATTTTTCAATATATCCACGTGCATTGTTGTCTTTCCGTAAAACAATCAAAGCTAGTCAGCACATCACACCCTACGCACATGATCCTCATTAAAGTCCTGCAACCAAACAAATTGACTGCTAACTTTCCGCTGTACGTTTTTTACCCCATAAAATATTTCTTGCCATTTCCTTTACTTTTATCCTAAGTAAGCTTCAATTCCAAATGCAACCTATATATATATATATATATATATATATAGGTGATGATATGTGTCTTGCTTTAACTTAAATTAATGTATTTGATGATTTAAAGTGACCAAATTTTTAATAATTACAACTTATTATGAGTTGTAAAACTTTCATATTCGTCACCTAAGCCAGCAAATACAAACCAATACCCTAACTGGAACAACTCTATCCGTGAAGGCATATCATATGTGTAATTTTGTAAATTTTAAAAATTATGTCAAAATGGTTGATTTTATACAATTTATAAGCATTGACATCCTTTTACTATTCAATCATACTATTTTTTTCAATTTAATATGTGCATTATATATTTTAAGTGAAAACAAGATACTTTTTAAATATCTTATAAAAAGACATTTATCATTTTACTATATATATATATATAGAAAATTAAGTGGTTGCGTAGTTGGAAAGACACAAAAGCCAGTCCAACGCAGACCGAACCCCTCCTCCTCTATCCACTTGAAAGAAGATCTAACTTTTTAAAGTAAATATATAATGACAAAGCCAAATTTGCTAAGGCAAGCTAGCTAGTACTTGGCAAAAATGTACCCATTTTCCCTCCCACTTGACCCCCAAAAATTCTTGGGTAACCTGGTTTTCCTTCCTACGCCTAACTAATCCAAACAAGAAAAGAAAAGAAAAGAAATATTCCATGCCCCGGTCCGCGAGTAGTATATAACCCCCAACCACCTCTTCTATTTCTCCCCTTTCTCTCTCCGCCGTGCCCGACTTACGTAACCTTCTCTCGATCTCTTTGCTTTTCTTGCAATGAAGTTTGGTGGTCATTCTATTCCTACCATTTCTGTTCTCCATATACTCGTCTCTCTTTCCATTCTAGGTAAATATTCTATCTCCATCTCGATATGTTGTTGGACTACATTTATAGAATTGACTCATATGTCGTCGTAATGTATTATATATATATAGGTTGGTTTAAGTAATTGATGTATGAGTTTATTATTATTGCAGAAATAGGTAGGTTAACGAGAGTTGAGTCGTTGGGGATAAACTACGGCCAGGTAGGGAACAACCTCCCGCCACCGGAAACGGTGATGACACTGATAAGATCGTTGAGGATGACCAAGGCGAGGATTTATGACACGAACCCTGATGTACTCAGAGCCTTTGCCAACTCAGGAGTGGAACTCATTGTGACCGTTGAGAACGACATGCTAGCCACCTTGACCGACCCACAGCAAGCCCTCCAGTGGGTCAACACCCGCATTAAGCCTTACTATCCGGCCACCAGGATCACCGGGATTGCGGTAGGCAACGAGATCTTCACCGATGATGACACGTCACTAACCTCGTACGTGGTCCCCGCAATGGTCAGCGTCCACGCTGCTCTAGTCCAGCTGGGCCTAGAGTCATATATCCAAGTCTCCTCCCCTACGTCCCTAGCCGTCCTACAATCCTCGTACCCACCCTCAGCCGGGTCATTCAAGCCCGAACTAACAGATGTCATGACCCAATTTTTAGCCTTCTTGCAAAGCACTGGGGCTCCCTTTTGGGTCAATGCCTACCCGTATTTCGCATACAAGGATGACCCGACCCAGATATCGCTCGACTACGTGTTGTCCAACCCTAATAACCCGGGCATGGTTGACACGTATACAAAGCTCCACTACGACAACATGCTATACGCCCAAGTTGACGCGGCCATATTCGCCATCTCTAGGCTCGGGTACGGGAACCTCGAGGTCCGGGTGTCGGAAACGGGTTGGCCCTCCAAGGGGGACCCGGATGAAGTCGGAGCCACCCCCGAGAATGCGGCGGCTTACAACAGGAACCTATTGAGGAGGCAGTTGGCTAGCCAGGGGACCCCATTAAGGCCCAATGTGAGACTTGAAGTTTATGTTTTTGGCCTTTTCAATGAAGACATGAAACCCGGGCCGACTTCAGAGCGGAACTATGGGTGGTTTCGACCCGATTGTACAATGGCTTACAATGTAGGTCTATCTACCTTGTCAAATCCTTCTTCTGCCATCTCCTTGTCATCTTCTGCGGCCTCTAATAAGGTAATACACCATGTGGACTTTTTCCTACCACAACTGTTAAATTTTATATATCAAACTGGGCATTCAACAAACATGTCATGCATACAAGCTCATAAGAGGTTTCATCCCAAAATCAATTGGCAGTAGATGGAGCAGCTCACAAGCTTATATACATACTCAAACCCTTTAATTTTATCAATGTTGAATAACACCTATTATCATATTCTTTGAATTTTATCAATATGGAACAATACCTACTTTTCATACTCCAACAACAACTAAATAGGTGATCCATTTTTTCAGTTTATTTATTATATGGGGTTGAGGGTTTCGGCCTGTCCATCCTCATAATTGAGAATTTGTAAAAATAGATCTTAAGTTGATTTATATTTATTGGTATATGTTTTAATATTTTATGTGGCATAATGTGGAGGAAGAATATCCCTTTTTTTAGGGAACAGATGACTATGAAAATATGAGGTGAGTTTTAGAAAAATAAAAAAAATAATTATCATATATGATAACTCGGGTTTATCAATCTTGACCTACCATATATTTGTAAAAGAACAACTTTACACCTAAAGTATGATGTGTCTGGGTGTAAATATTAGAAATATAAGTTATCTTATCTAACTTTGTAATCATCTTTACATCACTGTACGTTGTCTGTTGCAAAAGTTTCACCTTTTTCTATATTCTATTTATTGTGAAACAGGCAAGAAACAATGGATATCAAAGCTTGGTCTACTGGATGCTTGCGTGGTTTATAGCACTACCACTCATTATCAGAAGTCCAACATAAACATCTCTTGGCTTAAATATAAGCAGCCAAAAGCATCATGGAGAAATGATCATCAAGATCATTAGAAGGTGAACGCACAAGTTAATTGGCAATGCAATTCATGATCTCCTGCAAAATGAAATTGAAGCTATGCCGACATCATCAAATGTGATTGGTTGATCTAATTAAAGGATGCAAAAACACGATACATCAAGTGCATCGATCTTGCAGGAATGCAGATGTAAATTCTTCTGTTACATGATCTAATTGTCTTACGAAAAATTGGGATCTTTTGTACCCAGTTTTTTAAACTCGATAATTAGGTGATTCGACTAACACCAAAACCATGTTACATATACAACACAACCACCCAAAAATTGGAAACTACAACCCATGTTCTCATTGATGGTGATGGGTGTCCTGGAGCTTTTTCCCCTTCTAAACCAATATTCAACCTAACCACCTTTATTTCCTCCTGGGGTCCAATTCCAATTTCTACTCCGACCCCTTTTTAAATATCATGTCATATTTACCCCACAATGACTCACCCATCAGACAAACATTCTGTAAAGTTCTTGACCATTGATGTACAATAAGCATCAGATGAGATTGCATAATATTTATGCTCTTTGCTAGGAGAGGGGACAAATTTATTATTTTCGCCCATCGAATGTTGTCATTGTATAAAGAATTTAATTTAACTTATATATGCTTAATTAATATTAATTCTTTTTGGTCTAATTTAGACCAATTTGTATCAGTCTCTTTTAATTTTCTTAACTTCTCTCTTACTTTTGGGACGTGGAATCCATCACTGTCCATAAGTTTAATGTACAAAATTCGCCAAAAGCTTTTGCTTTACCACCAACTTTTGTGTGTATTTCGACTTGTTTCGTACTTTGTTGTTTGAGAATATATATATTGGGAAAATACCAATACAGGTTGTTTTAAGTGGTTTGATACTTGTTCCCTTAAGCAATGTCTTGGGTTCGAGTCTTGCGAACAGAAAAAATTTATGATGAAAAAGTTCTACCCATATTGAACCAACAATAACTCAACTACAATAAACGAATGATTCAGGACCAAAAAAAAAAAAATGTATATATATACTGAAAAATGGGGAAAAGTTTGGGGCTTTAATTTGTCGGTCCATTCATTCCCTTCTGGCAATAAACCGTCAGCATTGGCTAGTTTTCCCTGCCTAGAAGAGAGGCTTTTTGAAAGGGGCTTTGGAAAATTAACTACTGTTTTTAAATTATTAAAAAAATAGAAAGGTAGTGATATTGGAATCATGGAATGCCCTAGTTCTTGTTTTTCTATATATGATGATTGAGTCTTTTTGTCTTCATGAATTTCTTATGTCGGCACGAAAAGATAATCTTATTGGTCTACTAATCATAAAATGTGATAGGAGTATATATCAATTTTATGATAACTATGTGGATAATTTATTTAATACTAAATAGTTACTTTTTTTTTGGCGTGAATAAGGCGCAGTGAAAGATGTAGAAAGGATGAAAACTCACGTCATATCTCTAGTATCAATTTTTAGACACTTTATTAATTGAGCTAACTGACATTCATACTAAATAATTGCATTTTTAATGCAGATCTTTTGAACTTGAAGAGTGACTAATATCGTATAATCTATTCATCAAACAGTCAAAATTTTGAGTTGTCATGAAATTTACGACTAATGGCAAAAACAAGATTTGCCTAAACACGTACTGATCAACCTTTATAATCCCTCTTCAACTGTAGAAAATCAAAACCTGTTATTTTATCCTTTTTTTTATCAATATGAGATTACAACGCAGTTTAACCTAAAAAAAATCGTTAAATATTATGATCAACGTTTTTAGTTTTGCATTGACATAATGTTCACCCAATTAATTAAGTTACCTCTCTTTTAGTAATGCCTATCTTCCCACTGCCCTCACTTACCGTGGAAGCTATATATGCCGACTAAATCTTATCAAAACATAATCATATTTAACTTACATATGATTTTATGTTTATTAAAACATTGGCCCTTTAATCATCTTTAACAAGTTTCCACTAATTAAATTGAATTTTAAAAAAAAAGGTTTCAACAAATTAGATGAAAATCTAGTGAAAAAGCATTGGTCTCTTGAGAGATCTCAGTGTCAGCCAACGTGTATCACATGCAAGCCAACATGTCAAGGGGCCCTAGCAACCTATAGAGAAAGCTATATATGGGACGTCTAGGATCAATAGGATTGATTTATATGGTTGATGATGAGTGATTACATGTAAAAGGGGAACATCACTTGTGTGCAAGATGGTTTGATAGCTAGGCAGTTTTGTTTGTTTGCTCCTACTTTGAGGCAAGTTAAAGTTGACATCCATGTAAGCATGGTCAATTACTCGTTAATTAAAGACCTATAACAGTATCATGCACATGAGATGGCTATTTATGCTGGGTGATAAATGGTCAAAATCTGTATAGTTAGCCTTTAGTTTGCTTTTTTAAAAGGGAGAATGAAGGAGTTGTATTTGGTCTAGATTGGTATTTCGTTATATTGTATTGGTTTGGAATTTAATTGGACCAAACAATATAGCTGGATTTAAGGGTCTATGGGGGCGCCATGTTAATTGCTTTTTGAGGTTGCGGCTTGCAGTAAGGGCTACAAATGATTAGGTCATTGGTAAACAACAGAACAAAACAACACACACCAAAAAAACAAAAAAAAAGAACTTATGATCAAAAGTTAAGGTTGGCATTAAGAAATTGGTCGATTAATGAATATAATAATGGAGTGGGGTTTTTTTTTAACAAGGGTAAAAAAGAAGCCAACAGTCAATGTTAAGCGCGTCTTTTTACAAGAGTACGTCCAACTACATCCTCTCCTAGATTTGTCTTTAGAACTGGTGAGAAGCATAAATCAGATGAAAATTGCTCAGTAATGAAATGTGCAAATTTAGATAGCCAATCTGCTACCATATATATTTGCCTTTCTGAACACATGATTGGTGATTATTTGAATTATGTGATTTCTCCATGTGTGGATGTCCTTGATAATACTATGAATCTCCGTTTCCAAAGTCTGAAAGACTATCTTGTTATCGCATTCTATAATTAATTGATTAAAGCATGCTTGAATTGTTGAACTTAAATTGCCATGTAATGCTCTAGTCTCTGCCACTAATATTGAAGTGTTGTCATAGTAACTGCTCCTGCCTCGAGTAATCTACCAATCCAGTCTCAGAGGATGAAGCCTCCCGTTGCTGATGAGTTGTTGAGAGATTTGTTAAAGTTGAGTTTTATGAATCCTATAGGGGGTTCGGGGGAGTGCCACCTCACAAGATGGATTGATATGGAAGGGGGAGAAAAAGCCCCCCTTTAAATTAGTATCAACTAATATACAAGTTCATATTGTTCATTCAGCGCTATTTTTTGCTTTTTGTTTTTTTTTTTTTTTGCCTTTATCAAGAAAGTAAGGGGATTGAAATTTTCATTTTTGAACACCATTGTATTCCTAGATTTCTAAATGTTCCACGATAGAAATGAAAACTTTTGCTATAACTTTGGCTTTATGACAAGATTTTATCCTACCTAGATATTGTGATAAGTTTTGGCATCCTATAGGAGAAACACTGAGTGGAAGCCAATGATGTTTGTGTGTAACTTTCAGACCTTGATCACTATCTGGTAGTCTTTAAAGAAATGATCAGCAGATTCAACATCACCAAGACATATAGGACAAACTGGATCAATATTGAGTCCTTTTCTCAAAAGGGTACCTCTCACTAGTAGAGCTTTATAGTAGACTTGCCACAAGAATATTTTAATTTTAGGCATAGTTTCAATTTTCCAAATCCAATGAAAAGGCCATTTGGATGTTTCCTGAGATTGGGCACCATGGACTACCCAGCTATCAGACTTTGTGAAAAATCACTTGGAACTATTTAATCCCTAACCAAAAGAGTCTTCGAACTCATTAATGGGGATGAAAGGACCACAAGGGGTAGATCTCCTCGTTTGGGGTATGAAGACCTTGCAGCTATCAATTTGGCACTACCAAGAAGATTTACATGTGGTTTGAAATTAAGACAAAAGGGCCATAATATACGTCTTTTGTCACTCAAATGTCTTGTCTTAATTAAAATTAACATGTTAAATAATTTAAAAGCACCAACTTTTTAATAGTCAGACTTAGTTATGAATTGTTAAGCTCTAATAATATTTGTTGGGTATGCCGATGGATTCAAAATGACATCATAATTGGATCAATCGTATCCGCGAAGACGTATCGGTATCATATGTGTAATTTCCTAATTGTTAAAAAATATGAATAAAAAGACGATTTTACACAATTTACCAATTGTCATACTCTTCTACTATTCAGTAATATTATTTTTTTAAATTAAATATATGATAATATAACTTTTAAACTCAAATAAAATACGTAAGAAATGTCTTCTAATACGATATTTATCATTTTGCAAAAAGAACACCCGATGTTACAGTTAGGCACATTTATAAAATTATAAAATAACTTATGATTGGCTGTGTTTAGGCAAAATAAATTTGGGATCTACAAAAATGAAAAATGATTTAGAGGATATATATAGAAAATTTTTGACCATGAATGAATATTCTCATTTTCTCAAAGATGTTCGTGGGTCTTAAATTGCCTAAGATACCAATGCCTCCACGGTGGATTCATGTGGACGTAGTAGCTGCATACTGCCTACCCACTGACCCGTTCAATATACATCCGACAAAAGATTTTATGGATTTGGCCCATTAAAATCCTACCAAAATGAGATTTTATGCACCCGCAATCAGCCCGCAACTTGGACCCATATGAGTCTACTGTAAGCGGCCCAAAATCACTTTGTGTTTTTTCTTTTGTGGTCAACTGGCCCAAAACAAAAGAATGGACCAATTTAAAACTCTATTTTGTGTGATATATTTACTATAGTTTTATGCATGATATATTTTATGTAAGGTTTATTTAAACGCCATATAAAATTTTGGCACTTTACTGTACAATTATTTCGTGATCCAATTGTTGTATTTACGTTGTTCCACATAAGACTTATTGTTGTACTTTTACTATTCATATGATAGTCACAGTTGAGAAGAAATTGCAGTACTGTATTTTTATAACTGAAAATTCTTGTGTTGATCATAACGGATAAAGTTTTAATAGATTATAGATCCATTAATTTTAGTATTATTTTAATTTTAGTTAAGTGATTAAGATTGAAGCTCTGACTATATTAGATCTCATGTTCAATTATTCTTTTTTCGATTATATTGTGTTACCTTTATGACTGGGTACCCAACTCCATAAATGAACCCTTGGACGTGGGCCGGATAGGCAGGCAGTAACATAACATTAATTGACATTAAAACGTGGGCAACACCAACAGCCCCGAGCTACCGACCAAATCCAAACCGGCAACTGTAAACAAAACAACCGTGAGAGATAGAGAGAAATCGAAGATGGGGGCAGTGACGGCGGCGGTAATAGGGGTGGCGGGTCTGATATTGGGATGGATCGCAATCGAGATGGCGTGCAAACCCTGCCTCGAGAAAGGCCGCGAAGCCATCGATCGCAGCCTCAACCCCGATTACGATCCCGACGACGACGACCAAATTCGCGCCCCTCTCAACCCACCCTCTTCCGATGCCGCCGATTCTTCTTCTTCTCAGCCTCCCAAGATCGTCTGATCCCTTCATCTTTCAGATCTGCACTCCCCCCTCCCCCCTTTTTCCTCCATATTTTTGGGTTAATGTTTTCATTTTATTTTTTTTTGGCTAGGGATTCACATATTATATGGGGGAGTGTCAGAATTCGTTGCTTGTTTTTCCTATGTGTGATTTTTCGGATGTGACAATTTTAGATGGTCCATGTTTGATTTTGTTGTATCTTTTCTTCTTTGGATCTTGTGATGTATACAATTTGAATAGCAGTTGCAAACTGTGATTGATGTTGCTAATGGTAAATCTTTCTCTGTTTCATCAATCTGGCTGTGCCTTCCATCTTCTATTACTGTGAGACGCATTCTTTCAGGAATGATTTTTTCGAAGTTTTGCTATGACTAATAATATATTTTAAGGTAACTTTTAGACTCATAGGTGAGTATAATAACAATCATTCCTAACTGAATTATTAGTAATCTCAATTTGATTATTAGTAGTTATTATTAAAACTATCGGTCATCCCAATTGATTATTAATAGTTACTCGTAAATGAACTAGTTTAATGCAGTCCATGGGAGTAACTGGCCGCATCTCTCAATCATATAACCAACCAATTCAATGTTGACATTATCATGAACTCTCTCATGCAAGTATGATGATATTAACAGTTGTTTCCCTTAAACAAGGTCTCGAGTTCAAATCTTATAAATGGAGAAAATTTGTGATAGAAGAACCCTTCTTCTTATTAGGCCAACAATACCTCAATTTCAGACGAAGATCGAAGACAAAGGAGTCATCATCCTACACTTCCCTGCCTGCTGCCAAGTGCCAACTTGAGGACTAAGGAATGAGGATTTATGAAATGGAGTTTGCTTCCTCTTGGGCTTCCTCCCATCTCTGTCTCTATCGTAGGCCCAGCCCACTAATTATTGCTTCGGTTGATTGAGAACTGAGAAGTGAGCATTCTGTTTGGGAGAAAATTTCAAAGCGGTGATCTCAAAGAACGGGTTATCTGGAATCGGAGCTGGCTTGGGTCATGGGTCAAAAAATTTAGGACCCGACAGAGTCAAAGCCACAAAAATAAATCAAGTACTTGGACTCGTCTAATTCGGACCAGATAAGATTTATTATTCTCGTAAATAAAGTAGGTTTTTTTTCTTTTTTTATTTTTTCACTTTGTCACTTCTCCTTTCATTTTATTTCCACTCCTTTCACTTTATTAATAAAATATATTTTTTTATTCTTTCTCATTCCTTCCTACTGCTTTCTATTGCCGGTAACGCTTTTCATTTCTTTTCATTCCATTTCATCTTTTTCTACCCAAAAGAACCGACCATTATTTATAAACTTACTTTTTTCAAATTATTTCACAATAACTATTATATAAATATCGCTTGAAATATAATTTATTATAAACCCAAAAGCAATAACTCATAAGTGATAACTGAATTCACAGGATATGAAGAAAAGGATGCTAGAAACTAGAAAGTGCACCAAATCCCTTTTCACGTTCTGGTCTAAGAGTCAAAGTACATGAAAGTCTTAAAGCGAATCTGAAAAGATTAAATCATAACTCGGTGAAAATGACACAAAAAGGGGCGCAAATCTTTAAAAAATATACATATGAACGAGAGAGAGAGAGAGAGAGCATAGCCTGCCTCCCAGGCCCCACCGCTCATGGCATAAATTTTGCAGCCCAAACTCTCTTTTGCATTCCTTGCCAGATGCCGCCTTCTTATGCTCTTACTGATGCCTTCCCCCCACCCCCACCATCACCATCAGCTTCACCGTCACCCCTCTCTCTCTCTCTCTCTCTCCCCAGCCTCACCCATTTGCCCAATTTAAAGCAGCACTAACGGCATCATTCTCATAACTCCATTCCATCCAGTCAACCACATCAACCCCTTCATTCAATTCATATCCATCTCATCTACTTCAATTAGACCACACCAGAGTAATTTTAATCTGTGATAATGGTGGTTCAATCCGAGCCTGCATTGGACCAGTTCATAAGAACATGCAAACCCAGCACCCAGTTGTTTACTGGAATACCCACCATTGATCTCACACACCCAGATGCAAATTCACTCCTCGTTAAGGCCTGTGAAGAGTTCGGCTTCTTCAAGGTCACTAACCATGGGATTCCTCTTCAAATGGTGAATCAATTAGAAGAAGAAGCCCTTAATTTCTTTAAGTTGCCCCAAGTTGTCAAGGAAAAAGCAGGAAATCCGAGGCCTTTTGGGTATGGAAATAAGAGGATTGGCCAAACTGGTGATGTGGGTTGGGTTGAGTACCTCCTTCTCTCTGCTTCCCCTGACTTCATCCACCAGATTTGCCTCTCTCTCTTCCCAGATAACCCCCATGTTTTCAGGTCGTTAAGTTTACTCTCTCCTCTCGCATTACTTTTCATTTATATCTTCAAAAGCTTAAACTTTGCTTTCCAGTACCCTGTACTGACTACAAAGTCGATGTCACAAGACTTTTTTATCAGTTTAAGCTGTTTATTGATTTGATTTTTTAAAATGATGGCCGACTTTTAAGTTTGGTTTGGTATTGGGTTTCAGTATAACATGTAATGAAAATTGGTGTGACAAATATAAGCAAAACTTGAACTTGGGTAGGATTGAAGTTTTGCGCATATTTACTAGAAGGGTATAAACTTATCTTGGAACTTTAAATCATTTATTTAAATTTTTTGGTTGAAATGAGCTACTGAGTTCGAATCTCAACAAATTCTATATAAGGTAGGTGAAGCATTTGCAGCATCCATACTTCAAATTTAAAAGATATTTACGTACAAAGGCGTATGAAAGCATAAATATTTGTTTAAACCTTCAACTATTAACTTAAATTTTTATTTACCGTACACATTAATTTAATGAGATCAGCTAAACAAGTATATCCAAAACTTTTTTCTTTTTGTCCTATACCACGTGAAAATTCTCTCATATATAGCACCCTTTTTGCTGTCGTTGCTATATAAATGTCTTTGTGCCCATCTTCTCTTTTTTCTCTTTGATAAAAAAAAGTTTGTGAAAAAATAAAATAGGGTTGGGTGAAAATTATGTTGAATCCTTAATAGTTACAGGCAAATTGTCAACTGAAGTGTACGTACCTTCATTTCACCAATTACAGTGGGAACAATTACAACGTGTGAAAAGAACTGCTACTTACCTTTTATGGCTGTGTAATGTAATTTTTTAAAAAAATATTGATCAGTATGTATATCTAGAGGTTCGTATCTTTTACCCTTTACGTTGTCTTACTTCTATGTCTGATGTTTTTGTTGGGTTTTTGATTTTAACCTTGGTGCAGCTCGGCGATTAACAATTACATAGCAAAGGTTAAGAAAATGGGAGAGCAAGTGTTGGAAATGATGGCTGAAGGCTTAGGAATAGAGGACGAGCGAGTGTTTAGTAGGCTAATTAAGGATGAGACAAGCGACTCGTGTTTTAGGCTGAACCATTATCCACCATGTCCAGAGCTCGAGTTGGAGTTGAGTGGGAGGAATTTGGTTGGGTTTGGAGAACACACAGACCCTCAGATAATCTCAGTCCTTCGATCTAATAATACTGCAGGCTTCCAAATCGCTCTTTCTGATGGCACTTGGGTCTCTGTCCCTCCTGATCACAACTCCTTTTTCATTAATGTTGGTGACTCTTTACAGGTAATTTTTCTACACCCCGCGCCCACTCACCCACCCTCCGGTACTAATAAAATCTGTGTATATCATACTCCTGAGTTCACATACTCTTTACGAATACGTCTTATAAAGTCATTCTTGACTTGCAGAATAAGGTCAGTCTACATGTGGTTATGCATACGAACTTAAGTTTCATATTTGATTTTCACTTAATTGTCCTTCTAGCCTCCAAAAAGGAGGTAGCAAATCCTTTTCACAATGTCATTATCTATGTTAGGCTGCATAATCCAACATTAATTAAAAAGACATATATCATGCTCTGTACATACCATTATTTGAGACGTGTATGTCTTATCAAGATAATTGAGCTGCTTTCTCTAATTATTATTTCATATACATGATTGGAAGAAAATGATTTTTTTTTTTTTTTTACTAAAAAGTTTTCAATTTTTTGGGGTTTGGATAAGTAAGGAACTGAAATCATCCTTTCAAAGAAACATTTTCAAATCTGTGACTTTGTAAATGTCATTTGAAAAACAGAGCAAGTTGATTTTACTTCAAAAATACAACAGTACATATTTAAAAAAAATTAAAAATATTATCCTATTTGAAAAAATCATTTTTCATTGAAAATACAAAACTATTTTCCTAACCATGATACACACCCAAACTTAAGCAGAATAATTTATGACAAAGAAGAAGCCCCGCGGGCCAAAAAAAAATAATAAATAAGTTTTCTAAAAAAGTTACCTTCATTAGCTTTTGAAAAGTAATACATAAACTTTTTACTACTACCTCATTAACTGTTTTACCGAATATTTTTAAGCAGTAGTCTCTAATATTTTGACAAATACAAGTCACTAATCTCTACTTTAACCTCTATTACCGAACACAGCTGATATCACATTACGGTTAAAACTTAAAGGTGTTACCTTCCTGGATCAATTGCATAAGAGTTTCTGTAGTGCCACTTTTCACTTTACCAGTGTCACATTTTTCTACTGGGCTAGCTAGTGGGCCTTTTCACCTGTAACAATTGAGGGTTGGCTTCTAGATCATGTTACTTTTCCATAAGAATACTTTTTAAAAATAGATAAATTTTTTTGGTACATATATAACTTAAGAAAAATCAAATTTTGATATTCCTTTTACATTTAAGGCATTCTATTGCTACTCACTAGGTTGCCCCTAAAGGGACAGTTTTTTATAAGAAATTTATTCTTAAATATAGGATATTCTCATGGCACTGCCCACCTTGACAATGAGATAAACGTCAGCGTCAAAATATTTTTTTTTTCTTTTTTTCGAATGAGGGTCCTCATGAACATAAATCACGTGAATTTCAAACTTACTTAAAACTTCTCGATCGTATCATTCAAAAGACTTTAATTGTTCCTTTTGTCTCAAAAAGAGTTATAGCTAGATACAACAAATGACACTGTACAACAAAATAATAAATTCGTAATCAAGCCTAAAAAATCTAACGTACTCAAAATCTAAGGGTACAGTTATTGATCGACTTGTAAATGTTGCACGTGTTTGATGCAGGTGATGACCAATGGGAGGTTTAGGAGTGTGAAGCACAGAGTTTTTGCGGACCACACGAAATCAAGGATCTCAATGATCTTCTTTGGAGGGCCACCTTTGTGTGAAAAGATAGCACCGTTGCCATGCATTTTACAAGGAGGTGGAGAATGCTTGTACGAGGAGTTCACATGGTGGGAGTACAAGCAAGCCGCATATAAGACCAGATTGAGTGATAATCGTTTGCGCCACTTTGCAAAGACAAATACAAACATTGTTCAGTATTGAAACAAAGATATATTTTCTTTTCCTTTTTCTTTTTCTTTTTCTTTTTTTTTGTGCGTTATAATAATAGCATATATACAACGTCAGTATATCGAAGTAGTGTCACTACTAGTTTGATATACCAGAGAAATAGCTGATGTTGAAAATGATGTTCCGTAACAAGAAAGATATATAAAACTCTCTTTGTTTCATTAAAATTGTTCTTAATTTGTTTTTTTTTTTACTGCGCCTCTTAATTTGTATAGATCAGATTTTCTTCATTTGGATATCTTTAAACCCTACTGAACAAGAGTCAATTTACGAGTTGTTATTGCCATATATAAACTCAGACAATTAGAACCATACTAGCAGCTTGGAATTCTTAATTTAATTACTTACAATAAGAAGTATCATGTTGAAAACCCCACAAGGGAGGGGGGAGAAAAGGGGGATAATGATGGAAAAGCATGCATTGTTTAAGGGTGCCCAAGTCGGCAAAGCGGCGGCCATGTCAAAAAGTGGAATGATACGTTGGAATAAGTTGACTGAACTTGCGTAGAGAACCAAAAGGTTGCCTTAGATTTTTCTCTTTCTTTTTGACATGGTCATGGTCATGTTCGCGTGGCTATCTTCAATCTAACTACTACAAGCTATGTGATCCTTCCCCTACTTCTACATTTTGTAGTTCAACACAATCACGTCATTTATTATGATCCGAGATGAAAGAGCATCCATGACCTACCTACATCAGTCGTTTACTGAATAAGGTGCAGACTTCAATCTCAAATAGACAACTTTTTATCAAAAGACGTCATCTATGCTGTCAAGACATTTATCTCTTCAGCTCAGAATTTATTGACCGCCACCTTATTCTTGGAAAAGTCGGCTTTTCGTTTGCTCTGTTGCTCATCAATGTCACTAATTCTGATATATATAGTTTATTTGCCTGTTTGACGTTAATCCTTTTATTTTTTAAAAAAGAATAACAATTATTTATATAACTATAATTAAATATGATATCTACAACCCCTTAAACAATCAATATCTAGAAATTTAGTTGAGCATTCCTAAGATTTGCACGTGCCAAATTAGCTTGTACGTTCCATAATCTCCTATACCACATATTTATCCGATTTCTCTCCTTTATCAAACATTACTACTAAGCATTCAATTTTATGAACCGTAGTACTCATCAAATATATGTAATGTATACCTATGTGAGGTACTAGTTCACATTAGCTTGTTTCAAAGTTTGCAACTTATCCACTTAGCAGTCCTCAATAATACAACACTCTATAAAACTTTAAATTTAGTTAGTTTATCCAAATTAAGAACCAATTAACGGAATACGTCTTCTAATTAAGAGACAATGGTGGTTCTAGTGGGCATTGCCCAATACACTGTCTAATTAAGAGACAATGATGGTTCTAGTTTTCACAAAATCTTTTTTGTAGTATCTTAGAATCAACCTCTCTGTAGGTATGAGTGTCTGTAAAGTTAAGGTTGTCTACATCTAGATATCCCTAGACTCTGCAAAAGCGGAATTCATACTGAGAAGTGTTATTGCTACAATGCTAGTGTTGTTTTTATCAAGGTGCTTCATTCTTCCACCCAATTCTTCAATCTCTATCCTTTTCTCCCTTCTTTTTACCTTTAGAAGAAGCAAGCCACAATTTTTTCAAAGCTCTCTGATCAATTATAGTGCACCAAGCATCAATAATACACGTTTCTCCTAGAGTTCCTTTTGGAACTTATTTCTTAGTGACTGACTTCATGATGTAATATCATCTTCATGCATCTTGTAATGTCATCACACACAAAATAAATAACAACATGGATGAGGATTTTAGGATAATGTACGTATTAGGTCTAACTATTTAAGTTCATATCTATCCCATTCCCTTAAACCAATCTACATTAATTTCTCTTACATAAGAAGAAGTACGTACTACAATTACTTTCAAATAGGCAACTACTTATTAAAAGATGTCATCTGTGTTATCACGACATTCATCTGTTCAACTCAGCATTTATTGACTGCTACCTTATTGTTGATAAACTCAACCTTTCTTCCATTTTTATGCCCATAAATGTCGCTAATTCTGATCATGCATTTGTTTGTTCCACATCATTATTTTTATTTTTATAATCAAACAAAAACTATGTAAATAATATAACTAAATACGATACCTACAAATTTAGTTGAGTACCCCCAAGTCTCTACACTTAACAACTTGGATTCATCCATAAGCTCCTAAACAACGCATCCATGATCCATCCCATTTCCCTATTCCTTTTTACATTAATACTAAGCCCACTACCCATCATACATATCTATCTGAAATACTAGCTCACATTAGGGATTTTCCAAGTTTGTAACTCATCTTTTTTTTTTTGGGTCTTCAATCTTTCATTTCAATGGAGTCGGGTTACTATTGACTCAATAAGGGGTAGAGTTCTCCTAGGAGAGATTTCCTCCACTCACAAGACTGGAACCCAATGCATCACTTAAAGAAAACGTACAAGTGACAAACCACTTGAATAAACCTGTGTTGGTAGTTTGTAACTCATCATTTAGCACTCCTTTAAAACTACAGCACGTAGTCTACAAAATTTGAATTTATTTTATCCAAACTAATAAGAGTCAAATTGAGGAGAGCGTCTTTGATCTAAAAGACAATAATGGTTCTAGTACGTGGAAATTGTCCAACGAATAGGCTAGGTTAATAATTTGAGTACTCTTCAATCTCTATCCTCATCTCCCCTCTTTTTACTTTGAGAGGGAGCAAGCCAATGCACGTACAAATTTTGTTAAGAGTTTCTGGTCAATTATAGTGCACCAAGCATCAATAATACATGTCTTTCATGTAGTTTCTTTTGGGACTGATTTCTTAGTGATTGGCTTTTACGATGTCATGTATATAATCTTTACCGATCTTGTAATGCAATTACGCACACACAAGTTAATAACACCACCGACAAGAGTCTTAGAGTGTACTAGGTTTAAGTTCGTGTTTGGTATCTACTGTTCTTTTTATTGAGGAGATCTAAGGAGGGAGCCCATTTAGATCAAGGTAAGTGCTTACAATTCTACCTACAGCGAGTCTCGTCCATGCCATCGAATCATGTCGGTGCAAACGTATTCCTGCTTCATCAAAAATTGCGTGTCAATATATGCAACTCGCTCATGGAGTTTGCCATTGCGCAAATTTTTTCCCAACTGAACGCACCATCAACTTTGGTACCATTTGTTAAGGAGATCTAAGGAGGGAACTTATTTCAACCAACGCCCATAATATCAACTTTAAGGAAGGTTCAATGCTGAAACCAATTAGTAATAGAATAAGTATCACACTAGACTTATGAATTTCTTCTCATCAAACTCCCAATAGGGGATTCCAACTCATATATGATGTACCGACAATTACTAAATATTTCTTATCGCTCCTAACCATTTTTGACCATTTATCGTTAATTTTAACCGTTAAATTGGACACGTCCTTACTCACATCACACCTCGAGAAAACGTGGTACGCAGTGAGTACTGGTAACCTTAGTCTCTTCAAGACGGCTAGCATAATTAAAGCATGTTTACATTGCTTTTCAGAAAAGATCGAATTAATGAAAGTTGCATTTTTCTCCAATTCAATTAAAGAGTGGGAGCTCTGATTCTGACCGGTGGGGTGCCCGTGAAAGTCAAACAAACAACAAAGTGCGTATTGAGCAAAGCCCATTTCGTGTAAATTAATGCAACCTAATCTTCCACTTAAGAGAAAAAACCACGTCTTGTGAACTAATCAATGTTTGATTTAATGATTTTGATTAAATATCAAAGATTCTTTGGAGGTGAACTTAAATTGATTCAAACACAATTGAATTTTTTTTATTTATGGATCCCCATTTTATTAGAGTCAAGTTACTGTTGGTCCAATAAGGGATAGAGCTCTCCTATCACAGATTTTCTCTATTCACAAGACTCGAATCCAATACCTTACTTAAGGGGAACAAATACTAAATTACTTAAACCAACCTGTGTTGATAATAAAATTGAATTAAATTTACTAGCTGATAGCCTAGCCTTTGGAGTTTGGGCCTTTAGTCTTAACAACTAGCCTCTAACGAACTTACTTCTTGTGTGAATGCTACAAGACCCGTTCATAGGCTTGTACTATATATAACTCAATATGAGATTGTTCAAATTTGAACTGAGAATGTTAGTATCAAAAAAAAATAAATAAATTATGTTTAAGAACCACCTCAACCAAATTAAAAAAATTGTTGAACAGACATCATGAATAGTTATATCTATACTCGTATAAGATTAAAAAATGATTCGACCAAACCTAGAAATTACATGAACATTAATTCCACCGTTCTGTTTTGACTTCTGACACGCTGGTATAAACACAATCTGGCCGAATTCAATTTTGACAACTCATCTGCCATATCTTAATAAATAATACTATATGACTGTGCGTTTGTGCAGCATCTGTTTGCTGCTAAAAATCTCCATTCATTGATCAACTGGTTCACACATTCTTAGTCAAACAAGTGACAGAGATTGCACCAAAATTAAAAGCATGGTTAGGTTTCTATATAGAATGTCGTGTACATGATACCATATTCATGCATTATCACCTAACGACTTTTTCAAATTGTTGGATATGATGCATCACAAAAAGATCTATTAGAATGAAACTGCTTATGGGAAGGTCCAAATTATTGTTTGAAAAAGACATAGGGGACCAAATAATTGATCAACTTTTTATTTTGTTAGATTTCTATATAATTTGGACTTTAAAATAACGAGTCATGCATATAAGTCAGTTGAGGTTTCAACCTACAGTTAATTGACAATGTGTGGAGTATCTCACAACCTTATATACATGTTCAAACCCTTTTAGGGCCTGTTTAGTTCACTTGGAGTGGAATGGAATGGAATGGGATTTGAAATCTAGAAGGAATGGAATGGAATTTGATTCTTTGAAATCATGTGTTTGGTTTAATAAAGGAATGGAATCAAATTTTTTATTTTGTACCATTTTATATTAATATTAATATTTTTAATCTAAAAAACCTATTATTAGGCTCTGTTCTTTTCGTGGCTAAATTTTTTATTTTTTACTTTTTTATTTTTTATTTTTTATTTTTGTATTTATTTTTTGTTTATTTTTTATTTTTTATATTTTATTTATTTTTTATTTATTTTTTATTTATTTTTATTTATTATGTATTTTTCATTATTTATTATTTATTATTTATTATTTATTTATCATTTATTTATTTATTTATTTTTATTTACTTTAGATTTTCTAATTTTTTGTTATTTATTTATTTTTATTTGTTTTTACTATTTATTTGTTTATTTATTTATTATTTTTAATTATTTATTTAATTTTTATTTTTTTATTTTTTATTTTTTATTTCTTTGAATTTTCTGTAGGTTTTTTGGAATAAAAATAAAAAATTTAAAAAATTAAATACAAAAATTTCAAAATTTCAAAATTAAAAATTAAAAAAAAAAATAAAAAATGAAAAATTAAACACAAAAAATAAAAAATAAAAAATTAAATACAAAAGATAAAAAGAAAAAAAACAAATAAATAAATAATTTAGAAATTAAATCTAAAAATAAAAAAATAAAATAAACATTAAAAAATACAAAATACAAAAAATTAAAAATTAAAAAAATAACAAATTAAAAATTAAAAAAATTAAAAAATTAAAAAATTAAAAAATTAAAAAATTAAAATAAAAAATTAAGTACAAAAAATAAAAAAATTAAATACAAAATGAAAATTAGATAAAAATTACAAAATTACAAAATTACAAAAGTACAAATATTCAAAAATAAAAAAATTCTAAAGTATGATAATTTACAAAAAAAGTTATATAGTAAACTTTTTGGTGCAAGAAAAATTAAATCTCACATGACACTTTACAAATAAATAAATAATTATTATTTTTAATTAAAATGGGGAATGGGACTTGAAACCCTCCCAAAATGGGGGGAATCAAGTCCCACTAGAATGTGGGGAACTTGAAACTCTTGGGTATCAAGTCCCATACACTTGGAGACTCAACCAAACAATGGGTATGAGAACTTGATACCTAAAGGTATCAAGTTCCATTCCTTTTCCTCCAACCAAACAAGCCCTTAATTTTATTAATGTGAGATAAACTTCACTTTTACGTTCGAATAGACTGGCTGCTTTGACCCTGGTAAAAGCATCTACTTCATTCAAAGTTCATGAATAATAATAGCCCCTATCTGGAGTAGACTTCACTGTAAATTGTCATGCTATTGTCGGAAATTATTACAGGTTATACTTTGTTGTTTATTGTTGATTTAGTTTATAAAATGAAACACACACACACAAAAAGACAATTGAATGGCGCATACTCAAATCCAAAATTGATTTGCAACAAAGTCAAATATGGGCCAAGCTAACCCATTTTGTAAAATATTGGTCACTCATTGTGTTGTCTGTACCTCTTTCTAAGACTTTCGCCAAGGGTCAAAATGTATTTGGTCTACATATGAACTTTCAACGACATATTGTGACAAAAATACAATAAGCAATGGAAAATATGTGGGCCGAACAGTATGATAATGTGTGGGGAAAATAACAGTTGCTCCGTTTTCTATGGGTAGAAAAAGGGTAGATACACCTGCATTGGATACTATCATCACATTAGGCAACCTTTTCTCAAGAAATCACACACCATGACACCATCTTACTCTTAGACTTGTGACTTTATGTGCGTTTATTCGAATGGTAATCGGGTGTTTAGTAACATAGCTGTTTGGGAAAAAAAGAGCTGTTTGGGGAGACTTTAGCTGTTTGACACTAAGTCAAACAGCTAAAGTAGTGTTTGGCAAACAGCTGTTTGAAAGAGTTGTTTTGCTCCAAACAGCTCTTTTTCGAACAACTATTTTCATTAACCTTTTGGGAATAGCTGCTTGTGGAAATTACAGTATTGCCCAAAAGTTTAACAAAATTGCATGCATGCCATTAACAAACTATATTCCTAGTTTCTTACCTTGCGTAAATCTTATACAACTTTTACCTCCAATTTCTTCTACTCGACCTCCCCACCTTCATCTCCACCCTCCCTATTGTCATTAATAAACCCTATTCCTAGTTTTCTTTTGGGTTGATGAAGATTAAACTGTTTGAAATCCATACATATTTCAATTCATGACAAAATATAGATGCAAGTTCATATTAATTGCAATTCATAAAAAAATAAGCATCTCTAAAAATAACAAATGTTATAATTAAACTGCAGGCATTATATAAGTAAGTAAACATTGAAAACAAAAAAAAATAAGTAATGAACACAAGCTATTTAAATTAATAAAAAAATAAAGTTCCAAGGATGAAGCTAATTTGTACATATGATATATATTAATTTTTTTAAAAACAAAATAAGATGATCAATAGATAAAAACTTATTCAATTGAAAAGTATTTTAGAGAAAGGGCATCAATGAAATTTTACCAAACATATTTTCTAAAAACAACTAATTTTACCAAACACTTTTTCTAGAAATAGTTAATTCAAACAGTTAATGTAAACAGCTAATATAAACAATTAACAGCTAATACAAACAGCTAACCGCTAACAGCTGATTATCAAACAGGGCCAATAAGTTAGTTCATTAGATATTAGATTTCATAAACTTTCTAACAAAAAAAGAATTAGCCCATTTGAAGGTCGGACAGAGTTGTGACTTGAACATATTGTTGGGCCCAACATCTCAGTGGTGTTCGGTTCTAGAATATCATATTTCATACCTTTATTCACTCGACTTTTGCTAGCAATAAGTTATATTTTTCAAGATTTTTATTTGCTTTTTTGTCTATTTTGTAGAAAACAATTTTGATTCAAGAGTTGGCGGATATTGGATTCAAAATGGTGAAAAAGATGAAGAAACATGGGCAAGAATAATGCAAGAGGAAGGGTGCCACCACGGCTTCCAGAAGCCAAGCCCGCACTTGTGGCCAACCCTGCAACCATCTTAAGCTAAGAAGCGCAGGGGCAGACGTGCCCATGGCGACGGTCCGTGGCCGACCACCCAACTTCTCCCATCTCATTTTTGCCACTCCAACTGCCGTACCTTCTTTGTCGGTTCAACTTATATTAAGGAGGAGTTTTGTGGGGTGGTTTTTGGGGGAGCTTTTTAGAGATTTTAGAGTTAGGCATAATTTAGGGTTAGCCACTTAAAAACCCGTCAGGGGATAATAAACTAGGTAGATAGGATTTATTTTGATGGATTTGATTCAAGCTTGTGGGTTTTGAAGTTCATTCAAGCAATCAAGACTAAGTTTTCGCTTCCCTTTCTCTCTCTATTTCGTTATTTGGTGAGATTATGTTAGTTTAGTTCTTGTGTTTGATTTTATTAGTTAAATGCTTAATTTTCATTGTTAATCCATGTTTAATTAGCTTGTTAGGTTAGGTTAGGTTCATTTCCTCTCATGTCTAGTTCATGTTTGTTCACTTGTTTGCTAGTTCATGTTACTTGTTTTGGTGTAGTTAGATTTTATGGTGTTCTTGTGATGATTAGTAGCTAGTTTTTGTTGGCTAGAGTTGTGATTAGTCATTTGATGACTAATTAGGTATGAATTAAGTACAACCACACTTAATTTATTGGAAAAAGGGAGAAGACAAGACCATTACACCCTATCATCACATTTGGCGACCCTCTATCCAAGTGATCAAATGCCACCTTACTTGCGGACCCATGACTTTATCTACACTTCGAATAGTGATGAGTTAGCTCATAGGAAATTGGACTTCATAAATTTTCTAACAAAAACAGAATTAGCCCAATTGTTATGACTTGAACCAGTTAAATTGACCCTGAAAAATCTGCGAGGTAAGACAGGTTGCATGTTTGAGCTTACTGTTGGGCCCAACGTTGCAGTAGCATGACCTTGCAGATCGTCTAGGTGGCATGTTTTGACAGGTTGCATGTTTGAGCTCCAACCCTGCCACCCAAAAGGCTCTAAGACGTAATCGTTAACCTGCTCCTTGTACCACAATGCATACTTCAGTTGAGATTTCACACCGGATCTTTCTCTTTCTATATTTTAAGCATGGGACCTGAGATCTTTCCCATTTCTGCAAATTCCTGGGGACTACTTTCTCTTCTACCACCAACGCCACCACGAGCCTCCTTTCGGTATGAGTCTTACTTCAATTGGATTTCGAGATACTTGAATGTCGGTAACTTCATCTTTGCAAACTTCTTTACTATAATACATAGACTAATTCTTACATTTCCACAAAACATAAATAAGATATGGAAAGTATAGTGTAAAATACCAAAAACATAAAACATGAATAAGTGTAAATCCAATACTACAATTAAACAAAGATCCTTGAATAACAAATTGAATATGAGTAACAGATGACTCATAGCTTCGACATTCTCTTTCTGTGTAGATCATATCCCTATGTAAGTGAACAGAACAGTATCTTTCCCTTTCACCATTTTAGTATCTTTGCCTCAAAGTCTGTCCATATAAACCAATCAATGAATGAAATAATCAATCAATTAATGATGGGATTCACCCCACATCTCCATAAAATAACTTTCACATTTCCCAAGGCCACTGCCTCCAGACACATCAGGACGTGCCCTGCTGATCTTGATGCTTGAATATGAAGATGGGTCATTGTGTTTGAGATTGTGCCGGAACTCCAACACAATTTGCTCAAAGACTTCAGCCTCAAACATGTTAATCTTGATTTGGGGCCTTAATTTGTCCCTCACAAAAGCAAAGGCAAGTTGGTCTCTGTGATTAAAGGCATCAAGCTCGTTGAACATAAGGCATGAGAACACATTGCTACCCACTCCATGCTTCCTTAGGATCAAGGCAGTGTCAGGCACATCTGCATCATATATCCATGTAACTGTCATTTTGAAAACTGATTTGACGATATTCTTGATAAGAAAAACAGAAAAGAAAATTTGACAATTACTTAAATATAATCGTTCTGAAAATTAGGCATGAATTTTTAAACTGATAGATCAAGCTAAGTACCTCCAAATTTTACATAGAACATCAAAAGAAGTATCTTTTGGAGTACACAGGAAAAAAAAAAATACAAGAATAGAGAATATTGATAGAAAAAAGGAAAAATTCCAAGCCAACTACCAAAGTTAATATTGCGTCAAATTCTTTATTGTCTCCCAAGGGACCACACTCTTGGCTCCCTTTGGTACGAGGGACCAAACATTGTTAATGCACACATTAAAAGTTATACTAGTGAATGTTGGCATTACGCCTTCACCATAAGATGATATAATAGTCACATGTTACCAATATCCTATAATATTGATCTTGGCATAAACAGTTCATGTGAATAATGCACTCTAAACAGATTGTATTTATCTATAATACTAACCATTTTTACAAAGTGAAAAGAAGTAAAGAACATAACTACAAAAAAAAAGTGTACCCCATCACAAATGTTCATAAGAATTCCCCTCCAGAAGTTTATTTTGTGGGTAACAGCTTAGATTGACATAAATATGGACTTGCCTTCCTATTCTTGTGCGTCTCATAATGTTCCACACTAGGAGTTTGAGGGCCTTCTCCCATGGAAAGCCAAAGCTAAGATGATTGGAGAAGTAGTTGAGTTGATCATATTCTGAGACACAACACCATAAATGTTGGCTCCACCATGGATGTAAAGCTTACTTTTGTTACTTCATAACTCAAGAATCATAATTGATGTGGTGCACTACAGAAAAGAAAATACCTCTATAACTGTTTTTGTTTTGACTGGTTATCTATAAGTAATGTTTATATGGTAAATTTAATTTCTATTAGCTAAGGTTTAGATTTATGGAGTCTAAGACAACTTTCTTGCTCATGTCAATATCAATTTGGAATTAGACTTGCTATTGGATAGTTCAAGAAATTAACTCATTTTGATAATAGAAACCACATTGATTAGAAAATTACTGGTTTACTTTTACTTAGATATGGTTAGTTTAGGTACATGCAAAATGAGGCTACTTATAATACACTTCTTCATATTACAATCATTGTGTAATCTTGATACTCTAATTTAATCCTTACTCTAGGATTGTAAAGAAGAACATGTTGCATTTGGAGTCAATGTAGCCGATCGAGTATTATCTTAGATATTATCTGTTACATAATGTACTTAACCAAATTAAACAATATCCTCGTGTAGAGTATACACTTTTCAACATGGTTGTAGCAAATTTGTTACTTATTGATTTTGTGTAGAGAGTAATTTATTCTCTTAAAATTCTGTCTTCCCCTCCACACCTCTCATGTTACCTTAGATACTCATGCTATGTTACATTACTTATTCTTGGTGGTTATGTACATGGGGTGGATCCTAAAACTATTAGATTAACAGTTTGATCTTCCAACACCCATTCCAATACCTACCTCTGACCTGCACTTACTAATTCTCCAAGTAGTAACGATCACAGTTTTCTATTTTCACCATAATCATCTACAACTCTTCTCAATATATGTCTCATTTTTTACGGAGTTTGATTTTCAATGAGAGATTTTGGAATATTTGAGAGCACTCAAGACAAATAAAAAAGCATTATGATATTGGTTAATCTGAGAAAACAAGGTGAATCTCAAATCTCCAAATCTCTAACTCTTCCATACTGACTCAGCCAATCATAGAAATCAGTACTCCCCATAAGCTTTATAATACAAACTAGGATTCTCGGGAAACTTGTCTGACACATGTTCATGATCCAATACTAATTACTAAACCTTTGGAATGCACTTTCCAGCCTGGAGAGTGTAGGTTCATAAGAGGCTACCTAAGATGAATAAACAATTATGGAATGTTTGGCAAACGGCTTTTTGAAGAGTTTTTTTATCAAAAAGATTTTTTTTTTATTTTATCAAAATTAACTGTTTGAGTAAGTAAAAAAGCTAATCTGGATGTTTGGTGAAAGAGTTTTTAGAAGAATTTTTTTGGTCCAAAAAGCTAATTTGAAAAAGCTAATTCCATGAGCTTTTTGGAAGAGCTTTTTGAATAATTAACTTTTTGTCTCATGACTTTATCAAAAACAACTAATTTTACCAAACAATTTTTCGACAAATAGCTAATTCAAACAGTTAACAGTTAACAGTTAAGAGCTAACAGTTGTTTGCCAAACAGAGCCTATAAAAATAGTTCACTTGGACCTTCAATTTGTTTGCTTTGCTTTAAATATTCCTACTCGACGTTCAATATTAACTCGGATATGAATATAAACACTTAACCCTTCGTTTTGAATCAAAGAGTAACATAATTCTTTTGCTAAAAGTGATCAATTTTTGACATAGTACTTATGTAAAACACGTAACATTTCAACGTGAGTATGTTTAAGTTTATCGCAATGTGAACATATACGTCAATCATATGTCGATCTGCTTGTAGCAGATTGACACCTATTGTCTTGTTTCACCCGTTCCACCCAGATGCAAATATGAGGGGGGCTTTTCCTTTGCCAATTATTTGAGAGAGGGAGAAGGATGTGGGTTGGGCCTTGGGCCAGGTAGTTTGTTCCCCGTCCCCCTGAACCTGTTGGCCTGTTGAATCTTTCTTAAAATAGGGGGCTAACTACACTTACCCAGAAGAAAAAAATATGTCAATCATATTATCCCAGGTAGCTTTTGTCTAAGAATGTCTGCACATGCATGGACGTTAGGTAGACTATGTTTATCCTACACAGCTCACTAATGTCACCTGCTTCACGTCAAAACAATATGATTAGAAATCATCACTGATTTTTCTCAGGAACAAGTATACCTTTACTAACTCTATTTTTGACTAGTGTATAATTCTACTTTTTAAATGTAGAAAGCCTTAATTAACGCTTCAGGGAAATCCATAGCCCAAGGATCAACTTTGTCACCCACTGTAATACCAGTCGAACTAGTGATGATCCCAACATCTCGATCATGTGGAGTCTAATTTGCAGTTTTTTTATATAAAAAAAAGTCAAAGATTATGAGTTAATCTCCAATTAATCTCTGAATTTTTTGTTTCTTTTTCCATTTAGTAAGTTCAAGAGTTGTCTAGTCCCTCCCCAAAAGAGTGAATCCACCTCTAACTTCAGACAAAATTATATATAACAAAATATCGGGTGTATATCAACATTAATTGCAATCAACCTCTATTACTATCGCCTATACTCACTAAGTTTAAGCATGAGTTTCTAACATAGATATGCACACGACAAAAGATGATCGATACTGAACTAGATTTAACATCCCAACACCAAATTAATGCCTACATCTAGTCCTCTTACTAATTCTACATCTCAAATAACCAAACATCAAAAACATTTTACCAAAGTTGTGAAATCAATGCCCATATATGGCAGGAAACTGCTCTAGAGGTTTGACAATAGGCTAACCATAAGAAATAAGTAATCATCAAAATAATGAATTGTAGCCTTGAACTCCTAAATTTACCATCATGTTTTATTTAAAGGGGACAAAGGATTGACTTAATTAAAATATCCATATCAATGCTCAACTCAAGTAGCTTTTATCTGAGTATGGCTGTACATAGAAGAAGTTAGGTAGACTGTAAGCTTTTTCTACATAGCTTATTAACATCCCCTACTTCATGCCAAAACAATCAGATTAGAAATCCTCACCACTTTTCTGAGGAATCAAGTATGCTTCGCCAAGAAGCTCTACTTTACAAAAGTATGGTCTAATTTGTTCTCTAATACATGGTGAAAACCCATGATTGGTGCTTAAGTAATGTCTTCTCCTTAGAACGAGAACATCATCACCTAGCTCCTAATGCTGTTGCAAACAATTATGGTAGTCTTCAGAAAATATTTGCATGGCAACCACATTTTATTACAATCACCTATGTGGCTATGTCTAAGCTTACAAAATGAATATGTTTCGAAGGGTTAAACTTGGACAAGTCTAGCTAGCATAATTTTATGGACGTTTAGACAGATTTAAAGTATATATGAGTGTCATGGTAGAGTGTTTTGTAACAATTTGGATATATAAGATTAAGCTAGAATGAGACAACAAAATATAAAAAGTTATCATCTGAGTGTTATGGTTGGTAGAATGTTATGTTATGAGTATGGAGTTTACCTGATGGGTAGGGTAGCTTGCTCGGAGACCAAGGGCGCAATCCATGTTCACAATAAGTCTCCATTTGCATCTTTATTCCTTCAACATCCAACCACTTCTTCCATCTAGTAGTGGCCATAGCTTCCTCCATAGTATGTGTGAAAAAGGGGTGTCTTGAAATAGCCATATCCACATCCTCCTTTACAACAAGAGCATGAATCAAAAGCAAAGGATCTACAACAAGTTGCAATTTGGCATCAACCCAAATACTGTATTTTGCATTGGGGAAAAGCCTATGAACCAAGTACTTAGGTATCACCCCGTTCATGGCCGGATTTGCGTACAAACTTTCGGATGAGATATTCACCAATCTCCATGCTCCGATTTTATGCTCCTTCGATCCATTCGAAATCAAGTTGTGATGTAGAAGCCCTCTTAGGGTATGATCATCCACAAACATGAAGAAACAAACCATGTCAAATGTCTTGGCACCAACCCCTTTTGGTTGCCGAATTTTGTCATAGTCACCAAATATAGCAGACACTACCACCACCCCATCACACCTTTCCATTTCAGCTTGATCTGGAAGCATATATTAAGAGGGGAACATCATCATTCCGCGATACAACTTTCAGCACAACCTAAACTCAATACATAGATATAGAAGACACTATCACAATGAACTTCATTGGGAAGCAATTCTATCACACAGAACTCCATAGGCCAATTTGAATTCTCTTCCACACATGACACACCCTTTTTGTTTTTCTTGGGTTCTTTTTGGATACAGATAAATATATTCTAAAGATGAGATTTGCAAAAGATACAAATGGGAGGAAAAAAAAGAATATTTGAGAATTCAACTTAATTTGTAGAACTACTAACCATGATCACTGATGGGAAACGGGCTGAAGAAACCACAAGGAAATTCAGTCCCACCTCGTTGAAACTGATCAAAAAAAGAAATCCTCCTATCCAAGCTTAAATTCCCACCAAACGTAGCACCTTTGCCTCGCATATATCTCAGAGGCAAATCAACGAAATTTCGAACAGATTGCCGCAATTCATCCAAAACCCTCGAATAATCTGACGAAAATCAGAATGCCCATCAAAACATCAACCCTATAAATCAAGCGAGAATTGAAAAACTTGTAGGGGGTTATAAGCATATACATTATATACCTGAGAAGAAAACAGGGGAAGAGCAAGAAGGGCGATACGTGGGAAGAGGGTGTTTGTGGGGGGCGTAGGAAGGAGGGTAAGAGAAGAGAGGAGATTGGATGGGGTCAAAGGCGCCGGAGCGAAAGACCCGGCATTTGTTGGTGGGGGAGATTGAGATGAAGAGGGTCAGGATGAGAGTGACAATGAGGTAAAGGCAGGAGAAACAGAGGCGTTTTGATTCGAGTATGAGTGGTTTCGACCTTGCAATTGCTGCCTTCCCCATAAACAGCGAGTGATCGTCCTATCGATGATCTTCGTTCAGGTTGAGGTTTTCTCTCTCGTACCGTTTTCATGTGTTGTCTGTTGTAAAAGTAGCGCCCTTCAAAACTACTACAGCCAAATTTTTTTTTAAAAAAATTATTCCAATAATAATAATAATAACAAAAACAACAATTAGGGTTCCTTTTACCCGTTTTCTTACCTTATATTGTGATTTGTAGAATTGCAAGGGTAATCCTTCTATATATATTGAGTTCAAAAGAGCGAAAATGGTCAGATAATATAACAAATGATGATGAGTGATGATCAATAGTGGTGAGTAATTAGTGACTGATTCATAACTAGAAAATATGATTTAGGAATTATCAGTATTAATAAATATTTATGAGTGTTAATTAGTGCTAATTGGCACTAAAATGTTGAATGTTGATGGTGGGTACTTATACTGAGTTGAAAGAAAATATCTTTAATGTTATCTATTAGGTACCATTGTCTAAGAACTAGTTTCTGCTATTTGATGTAGTTATTCTTGAACTACTAATTTGTATTGCATAAAAATCAGTTTGACAAGCATACATGTGATATTTGATGGTTTGGTAAGTATCCATGTTTTGCGTTGTATTATTTGAGTATCATTGATGTTACTTCTGTACAACCTGTTTGTGTAGAATATATATCAGATGGAATATCAATACAGGGTTATTGGAGTAAGTTTGACGCTTGTTCCCCTTGAGTAAGGTATCAAGTTCGAGTTTTGTGAACGGAGAAAATATGTGATAGGAGAGCTCTGCTCCTTATTGAGCCAACAGTAACTCGACTCCAATGAAATGGAATATACGCAAAAATTGTGGAGGAAAACATTCCCCTATTGGAAAGTTTTCGTGTCGTACTGAGAAAACTTGTATTCATCCATGCCTCATAGAAAAATTTAGTGGGAGAAAGTATAGTGGCAAAATGGGGGAAATATTTTCAGGTGGTTATGGAGATGACGGAATGCTCAAGTCTTTGATAGGAGTGAGGATATCCCCATTAATCCTATTCCTTTCCTACATTACCGTTATGATGAACATTGGAAGGCCTTACATCTTTAACAAGGTGATGTTTGGGGACTCTAAAACCTTTAAATTGAGAAACTCACTAGGTGGGTCCTACCGCAAGAGGGATGGTTATTAGAGCTTTCCCAGCGGTTGCCTCGCGTGAAAAAGGTGGGACTCACGTGGAAGATGCATGGCAAGAATTCTCCGGCAACAAGGAGAATTGAGGGGGGACACGCGTGTCACCACGCCAGTGCGGTCCCCCTCTCGTGGCAGTTTTGGTGAGTTTTTTTTTTTTTTGAAGTAATATATAATTTTTATATGATTAAAAAAATAGGTTGTGTGTTATAAAGTGGGTCAATGATAAATATTTTTATTGGATGATTAAAATTGAGTTCCATTTGTTGGAGAAGTGATGGAATACAAGTTCCAAAATTGTGGAATTTTTGTTGACGTGACAGGCTAAAGTTCCAAAAATTGGAACTCTGCTGGGAATGCTCTTACTAACTATTGACGAATGTGCAGTAGGAAACCTGACGTGTGTTGGTGGTGGAGGTCTTCTCCGTGATGCATGAGGTGGTTTTGTTTTTGGGTTTATGGAAAATTTTGGTTACTGCATAGTTGCGAAGGCAAAGCTTCTTGCGCTACACTGACGGCTTCGGATGGCTTAGGCCTAAGGGATCAACCGGCTGGAGATCTAGGTTGACTCACGATTGGTCGAGGGATGGCTTATTAAGGAACTTCCAAAGTCTCATCCCCACTTCTATCTTATTTAGAGGTGTAAGAAATTGCTTGAGGCTAATAATTGGATGGTGCAGATTTACTATTATAGAGAGGCAAATCGGACGATGGACTAATTATTTAAGAAAAACTCTACATCATCACATGGGGTTTACTTTGTGGACATTCCTTCCGCTTTGCTAGCTAGGATTCTTAGTGAGGACATTTTGGAAGCCTGGTGACATCGAATGGTTAGAAATATGACGTAGCTATATTTATTTTAGCGATTTTTTGAACTTCTTAAGCTACCAAAAACAAAACAAATTACCTCCCTCCCTTACAACTTCTTGCGATGGAAAAACTAGTGCAAAACTTCATTTTTCCACTTAAGTTTCACCTTTTTCAATGAAGAAATCAAAAATTTTGACGATATATTCATCGAGAAGAAAATGTAAAATTTTTTATCCTCGTACAACTTGAATTGGCTACTTTTAACTTTGTTTTCTTTTAAAATCATGCTGACAACTGACAAGTGACATCACTGAATCCTTCTTCCATTCTTTTTTTTGGGTGTTGGGGGGGGGGGGGGGCCCGTTGGCAGTAGGAATGTTGGATCCTGAAGTGATCCTTCAGGAAAACCCGGAATAGAGCCCAAACGAATGTGTTGAATCACTCGTGCTTGCAGTTTTTCAGTGGATTCTAATTCGGATTTAGGGTTTAAGGTTTACCCATTGTATTGGGCAGATTGTGCGTCTTTCAATTTCAATGGTAAAATCAGACAGCAGAGAGAGAGAGAGAAAAAGAAAGCAATGGGTTTGGATAGCTGCTGCTCTCGCCGCCATTGTTGTTGCCATTGCAGTTGTTCGGGTCCCACTGGGTTGTCAAACTATACCCTGCTACTGTGCCTAGGTATTTCCTTTCCTCTTTTCCGTTTTGTTTAAAGGGAAATTCTTCCTTCAAGATGTTATGTGGGTGATGTTTGTTGTTCTGGTCAAATTTTAGCCATTTTAATTGGTCGATGTTTCTGGGTTCATGCTTAATTTGGTTTGTTATAATTTGTTTAGTGTAATATTGGGTAGCCTGATTTCTCTGGACACAACGAATATTTTATTTTTCACTTCAAATTTAATTAGTGATTCTTATAGTATTGGGGAGATTCAGTTTTCAATAATTTTGTTGGTATTTTTGTTTGAATTTCTTCTCGTTTGCTTGCCTGGGTTGATCAATAAAACTTGATGGAACTGTGCAATGAAAATGGGCTTTTGGCTCAGGTTGCCTTTTAATGGAGGTTCACTGCTAAATCACGGATTTAAAGTATCTATTTTATTGAGAATCATGCATCACCTGTTTAACCTTTGTGGCTTCGTGACCTGTAGTGATTGTGCCAGTGCTAGTTTGCTTGTAGCATCTGTGATAGTTGCTGTTTATATGACCTTTTCAAGCGATAGCGCTCTAAGTTTTCCTCCATCTGTTTGCGGTGGATGTTCAGAAGTATAGTGGGCTAGTGGAAGATTGTTGCTGTGATTATGAGACTGTAGACCATCTAAATTTGGAAGTGTTGCATCCTTTGCTTCAAGAGCTTGTCAAGACACCATTTTTCCGATATTTTAAGGTATGTAAGAGTGCCTTGTTGGCCTTCAATGAATGACCTTTGATCCATGAATTCATTTTTTCAGTTAGATCGATGATTTTAATGTGAATTTTTTAGAAAATTTGTCTTCATTCAAATAAATGTGAATCAAGCTCCCTCATAGTCTGATGCTTTTTAACCCAAGGAGTTCCTGCAATCCAAAAAGTTGGGAGGGGTGGGGGTTGGGCAAAAAGTGAACTTTCTAATTGCTGCGCATTCATCTATTTTGATTATGTATTCCAGTGTTTAAGTTGCTTATATTGGTTGATTTGCCACAATTTGCTCAAGCATAAAACATTGAACTAATTGGATAAAAGATTGGAAGATATTGTTTGTGGCTTTGTGCATGCCAACCATGTTTGCCATAGACTTCTGTATTACGTGATTCCATCATGTAAATATTGTCAAAGTTGAACGGTATAATGAAAATGTTTCATACCGTGTTCTGATGCTAAGAGTGCAAAAAATAACCACGCAATTGGTCTGTCTCTTTATGGTTATCCTGTTATTACTGGAAAACCAGCATCAACCTGGAGTATGTTTTTCTTCAGATGAGATAAACTTTGGAAATACCTAGATGTTGCCAGAGACTGCCATGGTCAATGATTAGTCGAGTGAAGTGAGACTGTGAGAGTGATATAACTTGTTGACTTGCATGTATTTCATCTATATGTGGGTCACCTTGCTCACCTTTTCCTTGTAGCTAGCCAAATGGTGATTGTACTAGCTGAAAATGTATGCCAAGCAATTGATGATCCTGAAACAATTGACTCTTCTGCTAGCCTGGAACAATAACTTTTTGGTTCCCTTTCCTGTGTAAAAAGGGGAAACATGCATTCCTTGTCAAAATTTGACACTTTCCTTCAGTCATATGCTCTAATCTCTATGTACTCTTTGAAGAGCACAGACAATCTGTTGCTCTATGATTCCTGCTCCTCCTCCTGCTGAACAACTAAGCGAGCTTACCCCTTTATGTGCTGCTTCTGCTATTGCATTAGTTGAAGGAAAGCATTTGAGTGATTGTTGGCTGATTTTTTTCTTTTAAATTCTTTTTCCCCTGTTTTTCCTTACATATATCATTGTTTAAGATAGGGCTAATTTCTGTTTGCTTCCCCTGTTTTTCATTGGTTGTTGGAGTTACCACCTTGGGCATCGATCTGATGATTACATCGCTTACATGCGTTGATTCTGTGGCATTCTCTGTGTCATGTGCTTCTAATGGAAGATGAATTAATTGTTCTGGTATTTCTGAGGGGTTTTCCGCATATTCTCATGCCAGGTTAAGCTATGGTGTGATTGCCCTTTCTGGCCTGATGATGGCATGTGCCATTTATGGGATTGTAGTGTCTGCGAATGCCCACAAAATGAGGTGCCTGAGCCATTTAAGAAGCAGTCAAGCAATACTCTTTCCTCTGATGATTTACTGTGTCAGGATGGCAATCCTCAGGCAGTTGTTGACGGTACAATAGATACAAAAGCTTTCAGGGGATGGGCAGAAGTGGACAATCCATGGACTTATGACAATGAGACAGATGATGGTAGACCTCAATACTCTCTTTGTACATTTTTGGTTATTAACCTTGTTCTGCCTCTATTGTGTCCTGTCATTTTGATTTTCTATCCAGATTAGAGGAAGGTTTCTTTAGCTGCACTACATTTTGACATAGGAAGTACGTAACTGGAGTTGCATATTTTATATTCTTTGTGTCCATTAATTTTAAGAAAAGATAATGCAGTTAAGTCATGCAAAATTCCCCAAAGGTTTCTAGTCTTCTTTGTCGGAGATCACTTATTAAGCTTTAAACAATGCTATAATATCAGCAAATTTTATTATGTGTAGGAGAGATGACTTATGTGGATCTTCAAGTGAACCCGGAACGATATACTGGTTACACTGGCCCATCTGCTAGAAGAATATGGGAGGCTATTTACCAAGAAAATTGCCCTAAATGTGAGTTGTTTTGCCCACTTCTCTAATGTTTCATACAGAAATATTGATGGTTGCCTGTCCCAAGTTTATCTTGAGATTGTAGGCATTCCTATGTACCTATATTGAGTTAATCCGAAACTTAATCTTTTGACTTGCCTCCAATTCTGTCCACATTGATGATGAGCTGGTATTGTGCGCTTCATCCGGTATTTTTCTTGAGCTTTAAGCATGTAATACATGTATTTGTCCTAGCATGATGTTGTGATTAATGTACTCTCAATAATTTATTTGACTTTCAAAAAATGTATGTGAAGTTGGAACTTTTTGCGTCAATTTTCTGCCTTGTGCCGTTGAGGTAACCATGGATTCAAAATGTAGCCGAACCGCGACAAAACGGCCGCATTGGAAAGGTTTTGGAGTTGGGCGAACCGCATTTTCATGCCGCGATATGGAACGTGATTGCCGTATTAGAGCGATTTTGTCGTACTGCGACCGAAATAGAGATCGCGACCGAAACCGCATTTTGAATCCTTGCCACAGCAGAGTTGTGGGGACTCTGTGAGAGCCCAAAGGGTTTTCTTTCTTTTTCTTTTTTTTTTAATCACAGGAAGGAAATGAAAGAGAGAGGAAGGCATGGGTTGGGGTTTCTAATGTAACTTCTACTGTTTTCACTTTTTTTTATAAGATCATTCTCTGTTGCCCCTTTCCCAGGGGCCCCCCCCCCCCCCCGAGGAAGCGAGCAGTTAACCGATTACAGTTTTGGGATATTTTATCTTCCAACATCTATATTTCCTAGTTTTTGCATACTTTTTTTTTTAAAGTGCTTCTTTTTGTAAAAGTGGCGCCGATCTTTTAGTTGAGACCTCCGTAAAGTGGACCATGATCACTAGCTAAAAGGTGGGAGAAAATATGCTCCTGAGCAACCAGTTCTACATGTCAAGATTTTGCTCTTATTCTTTGACATGGTGGCCTTCTACTCAAAATGGTCTTTTTTTCTGGAAATTGAGTTAGCCAAAGTCCACAGAAGTAGGCTTCAGTCCCAATTAGAATGTAAATGCTTGGAAATTGTTGCATAAAGCAAGGTATAGTTATGCTCTAGTCGATTATGTTTTTGAAGTTTAATCACATACAAAGGACTTCCAGATCTCTCCGCAGATGAAACATGTGCTTTGCATGCAAAAGGAAGTGTGTGCGTGCACGTGCATGTGTGCTGAGGGTGGGCAGCCATTATAGGAACCCCATGTTTCAGTTGATTTTAAATTCATTGACCAACAACCTGATTAGCAGAGGGATGCTCTCAATCTGGTGCCGGCTGGACTAATGTTGATGATATGCACTTGCATGTGTTCATTCATGTTTTGCATTTCCTGCTTTTTACGCAGATATATGTGAGGCCAGTTGATTATGGATATTCAATTTTGTCACAGATCCTGATGAAGAGGCTTGCCCTAAGAAAAAGATTTTGTACAAATTGATATCTAGCGTTCACTCGTCTATTTCAATTCACATAGCTGCTGATTATCTGCTAGATGGTGCTACAAACTTGTTACTGCATTTGGCTCTTACATCCATCTTTGCCATTTTCGTCTAATGACATGTGCATTTTTGTGGATCAGTCATTGAAATTCCTTCTAGAGTTTTGTTTGACTAGTATCAGTTTTGTGGCTCTTGGACATCCCATGCAATGGTGTGCTGGGTCTCATATCCGTGGACATGAATCAAGAGTGATCTGAATCCAGAGCGGAATATTGACCGATTTTCCAAATCCTGCCATACAAGCAACAAGCGAATGTTGTGCCTTGGTTATGAGGAAATCAAGAACAATTTGAAATCCAATGTATTTGGGTTTAAATTGAAAACCTGGGTATGCGAATTAAAGAACTGGTTGATGAATTCAGACAAAACCTTAAGGCTTTTGGACACTGGTGCGTTAATTGGATGATTATCAGCTTGACTTGCCTCTTGCGGGTTGGCTTGAGGGTGAGAACGAGAGTGGTGAAGAAAGGGAAGGAACAACACTGAACAACCAAATCACAGGAGAGCAAAAGATAGATCTAGTGGTTCACAAAGCCCCGAGTACATTGGATGTTAGGTTCAACTCCCCTTCCTCCATGGTATTGTAATTGGCCATTGCGCCCATTATATAGACGTGAAAGGGGCAGGATTCCATGATACTAAGGATTCCATGATGCTAGGGTTTTGACTTTTGAGTATAGCCAAGGTGTCTACGATTACAACTTTGTGGATTTTGTGTGGATTGTAAGAGATTGATTCCAAAAACAACAACAAACTCCCAATGTGGATCTCACTTCCGTGGGGTCTGGGGAGATTGATTCCAAGATGGCCCAAAAAAAGGTGTTTTCTAAATAATATTCATAACCAATTAAATCCTTTTTGTGAGAAGCGCATCAAGAGTAGATTCGTTTTGATTGAGTCCTATATTGAGTTTTCTTCACAAGCTAGTTCGATTTCATTGAAGGAGTGGGGTCTTATTTTATGAATCGACTTTCCTGTTAAAGTAGCATTAGACAATATCGTCAAGTAGCATAAATCGATAGTACGATACCATAAGAAAGTGAGGGAGACACATCAGAAAATAATAACAAGTAGTTGACAAACAGAATTAACTAATTAAGTTATCTCCTAGTTTACAAACAAACAGAACTAAGGTTTGCTAAGAGACTAAAAAACAAATGTTAAAAGGTCAAACACCTATGATTTCTTACTCTTATTGTAGACTCCTAAAAACTCCTATTTTGAGCCATGTTCTCTGTAAATTCTCGTGCGTAATGACCTCATCCAATTCTTCTTTGGTTTTCTGCTATCCTCTTTACATTTTAGAACGTCAATCTTCTCAAACCCTCACATGGGTGCATCTATGCTCCTGTTGATGTGACCAAACTATTTGAGTCTTACCTCCCTTGTCACCTATTGGCGCGCAACTCTACCTTTTTCTCTAATCACTTTATTGCCTATTCTATATAATCTTGTATGACAATGCATCCACCTAATCATTCCTATCTCTACGACTATCAATTGGACTCAAGTCTTCTTGATTAGCTAACGCTATGAGATGTACAACAACCATAATCTGATGACCATACAGCGAGCCCTCTACTTTAAAGTTTAAACCTACTAGAATCTTCTAATTACACGATATGCTAAAAGCATTCCTTGTTGATATTTTCTTCGCCTTGTGTGACCAGAGCTGCCTTCCATTAGTGTTGACAATATTCTGTCCGACCCAATTACCCAGTTTTGCTCAATTGGAAAAAACCGGGGCACAAAAATATATAATTAAAGTCCAAAATTGACATGGAAATTAAATATGTTCGGGCTGTAGACCAGATTGGCTTCAGGCTTGCAAATTTTGGTCCAGGGTGCCTGGATATTTTTGACCTAAATGAGGGCTGGACAAATTCGGACAACCGAATCCAACAATAACTTTGATCCAAAATATCTGGGTGTTTAGAACTTTAGATCAAAGATCTGAATGGGATTCGGATTTCAGATATGTATCTGATCACAAAAATATTTTGGTCATAATGTCCACAAATCTAGATCACAAATTTGGACACTTGGATAACCAGGTTCGGACATCAGTTGGCCGCATCCGGTGCTGGTCAACATGTCCAAATTAGTGATCGAGATGGGTCAGGGAAAGGTGGTTTTTGTTCAAATGTCGAATTTAATCTAGTGTTTGCCAGCGCTACCTTGCCATGTTTATCCCTTTGCGTCCAAAACTTGTTACTTTTATAATTATTGACTTTTTATTATCATGTTGCGTGGCTGACAAGTATGAAATTACCGAGGAATAATAGATATGCTTCAGCTTGGCTTTTTAAACAATGGGCAGATAGAATTGAAAGAAAAAAATTGAGAAGAAATAGACAGAATATGAGCAGGGAACCCCCCCCCCCCCCTTCGTACCTGACTCTTTGCATGTAGAGTCCAACATTCCCATTATTGTGCCACGTATTTGAATGAACCACATTCCATTCACGCGCTTGTTGTGAGTGTTTTGGAAGTCACCATTGCTCCATTTGCATCTTTTTCCTTTGGATTCTTGTAGTTTCCAGCATGCGGTGCAATCCTTATTGTGGGCTTATAGCCATTTGCTATGAATTCTTGGCAGTCTCTGATGAACCTTTTTTTCCCTCCATTTTTCAGTGGGGTCCAAATCTTACTCTGATGTACAATCGTGTCCTCAAGCATCCTGAACGTGTGAAAAACTTGTACTTCACTTTCCTCTTTGTTCTTCGAGCTGTGATCAAAGTGAGTATCTCTACCTTTGTCATGTTAACTTTCATGTTGGATAATGAATCAAAGGACATTGCTTTTCTGTCATTTGATTTTCTGCTGAATCCCTGCAGGCTAAGGATTACCTAGAACAAGCAGATTATAATACAGGAAACCCTGAGGAAGACATCAAAACCTATTCGTTAATAAAACAATTACTAAATAATCCAAAACTGCAAGCTGCGTGTCCTCTTCCTTTTGATGAAGCTAAGTTATGGAAGAGCCAAAGTGGGCCTGAGCTGAAAGACCAAATTCGAAAGCAATTTAGAAACATAAGGTTCTTCTCAGCTTGCTGCTAATTGACTCAGCTTTCTTAAATCCTGGCTTGATCATTGTTTGTGTTTACCTGTTTTTCTGGTGTTTGAAATGATTTTGTGATCTCAAGACTAGTTAGTGTTCTACTGTTGGCAGTAATTTGGATTAGGTTATTGTGGAGGGAAATAGCAGAAATGAGTGGGATGAAATTTCCTGTGCTTTGGAAATTGACATATTCTGTGGCAGGTCTGGGAACTTTTTAACTGGGGTCCCATTGTTCTTTTGTTTTGTATCACAACATTTTGACTCAACTACTTGAGATCCCAAATAAATTGATCAAAAAACCTGACTTTTGAGCAATTTGTCCTTTAATAAGCTGAAAATCAGTCCGTTTTAAACCCATTACAAAAAGAAGCTACTTGAAAAAAAAATTCTTTTTTGTTCATATCTTCTCGCTTGGGAGGATGGTATTATAAGGTACAATAATATGAACAACGCATTTACTTAAGCCAGATTGGAAAATTTTGCTTATTTTTCATAATTGCTGTATCATTCTTTTCGTAATTTTAATGTAGATGAAATTAATTAACATAAAGAAGGTGACATTATATTGCTATGGGAGGAAGAAATATTTAAAGCTATATTACTTGAAGCTAAGAACTGGATATGGAATAAAACAATGAAACACTCCATATTAAAATGTTAAAATAGTGAAAAAGAAGGTTGGAATTAAAGCGAGAAGCTAAGAATAATGGTAAGTATGACGCCTGCTTAGCTTCATCATAAAAATATGGGGTCCTTCTTCCCATTTAGGGGCTCCCTTTGATCTCATTTGATTTCTGTTTCTCACAAAATTTTTCCTTAAATGGGCCCCCAGTAGCATGCATGTGGAACCGCCTCTGGACATCTTAGTATGGCTGTACAAGTGAGGGGGTTTACTTTTAGATGTAAATTTTGTGTACCAAGTCACTGCTAATACTGTTGATTGCTTTGGGGAAAGCTTCAGATTCTTGGTCTTGGTACAGCGTTAAAGATTCTTTTCTCCGATAATGATTCTCATGACATAGGACTTACTGTAAGTGCTTGTTCCTGAAAATCCAAGATCTTCTGAAGGCAGTCTTGATTAATTACTAACTTTGATCTGCCATACTATTCTCTGTCGATGTCCATCTTGATATTGGGTTTATCTGAGGTGCTGCTAGATGGAGAAAGGGTTGGGGGCCGGGGGGTGTTGTAGTTAAGGGCATAGTGGATAGGAGTCGCGGCCTTCATTTGAAAATGGCATCATAAAGTCCTACCTTTGTTGTTGTGTAAGACTTGTTACCTTGGTCAATGACCCTTAACATGGGTTTGCTTCCTTCCTCACCCTTCTTGGCTGGAAAATTACTGAAATGTTGAAGCAAATGTCTGCAATCTTATTCTGATAAGTCAGCAGCAGCAGCACACTGCTTTCATTCGCTGTTGTCCGTATTGCACATTTGCACGCTCATGCCTCTTTGAGCTATTCTTGCAAAGAAAAAAATTCGGTTCTGGTGAGCTTTATGCAATAAAGCCTCTTCAAACTTTTGCTTGAGAAGCGCAGCCTGAGCTTTTCTAAGCAACCGTACTGCTGGAGGGCTTCTTGTACATTTCCATGTAGAGTAGTGAGGCTTGAGTTAAACAGTTGCTGATTGTCATGTGTTAGCTGTTTGTGGGTGTCGGTCACTTTTGCATGGATGTTACCGAACCTCTCCCTCTTCGATTCTGTTGAAGGAATTTTTGATTCCTTCAATCTGAAGGGTAGCGCAAAGTCTGAAATATAGGTAATGTTGTGCCTATGTACCTCAAACCTGTTCAACTATCTATTGGAGCTATGACTCAACAGCCCACATGTCAAAGAATCTGAACAAGATCTTCGTAGTATTTGTATCTGTTTCAAATTCATATGAGAAGGCAAGGTTTGAAATACCCGTAGTTAACACCTAATATCCCATATCAGGGAAATAGAGTATACATTCATTATTAGCTAGAACCTCTTGCAATAGAAGAAAACTCTCCTCATAACTGGCTTGTTTCTCCTTGTGAAATAGCATCTTGTGAGTTGTGACATACAAGACATTCAGCAATTTTTAAGATCTTCAATTGCAGAACTGGTTACAGCATCAACAAACCCCTCGCTGAGGATACCATTTAAATTGAAATTATGAAATATGTTTTTCTAAACCTCAGTCATAGGACCTATAAATTTAATGAGCAAACCTGGACCCCTAAGCAACTTTTCCAAATAATTAATATGCCAATGACCTATTACTTTTGAGTAATTATTGTTTATTATATCACTCTACCTTTGGGCGATACATTATATTCTTAAATACCCCCCCCCCCCACCAAAAAAAAGAATTTGCCAAGAATGATTATAGAACTCCTGTGAAGATGGACTATAGTTGCATGTCTATTTGTGCCGAAAGGGTTAGGGCGGGGGAGTGGGGTGCAAAAAGATAGATTCAGAATGGGGTCATTCCGCAACAAAGGGGTTGCATCAAGAAGGTTTTGAATTTGATCAAACTGGATTTCTCTCACGCCAAACTTCCACGATTTGCTACATGATTAGCATGATTATGTGATGTCGCACCTCTTCCAAAATCATGGCCAAAGCTGTTTTTGGACCTTTGGAAGAAACCTGTAGAATTGGACATATGTTGCATTACGTTTTGGAAGTGTGACTGCAAAGCCGTTGATCTTTTAGAAGTCATGATGTTTCAATATCGTGCTATTAATCTCTTTTAATACTGAACAATCAAGTCAGGGAGTAAATTGGAAATGAAGACTCCTCGTCATTTCATGTTGCCCTTCCTCATCAATAAGTTGCCCGAGGGACCCTAACACAGGTGGTCCAAATGTCAGTTTTGCGTGATCAGAACTGGTTGTAGTTGAGATCCGGGAATTATCCAGGCTCCAGCAGTTCCTCTTTTTCTTTCAGCTGCCTTTGAAGGATCTAAATGTCAATCTTATAGTTTTTTTCTCGCTTCTTCTTCTTCTTCTTCTTCTGCTTTTCCTCCTTTATATTTTTTCCTCTTTTTTGCCGCCCTTGGGGGGAGAAGGGAACTCTGTTGCTGTGCCTTGAATCGGCATCCCCTCTTTTGTGTGGGGTAGTTTCGCTTTTATTGACAGAAAGGGTAAATTGGATGCAGAAACAACACGGAGACAGTGGAGGAGTTAAGTTTGTTTAGTTTGTGTTGCGCACAAATTGAATGGACTTGTTGAAGTTTGATTCAAGGAGAATGAAATTTGGTCTTTGTTGCAGTACGTATATACAAGATGAAAATAGAATAATGATCCATGATCAGGAAAAAGAGAAACAGAAATAAGAAAATTTCCATCCCGATGGATACAATCAAAGTCTTGCCAACAGGATTTTCATGTTTATTGATAAAAAAAACTTGCTCGTCACTTGGTTATTTCACACAGAGCAATGCTTACTCTTTGTCCAATGGCGTGATCTGATTTATCGTTACCTTCAGCCTTTTTTGTGTACTTTTCTAGTATGCTAGTTGATGTCCACTGAAACTGAACTTGATGGTCCTTCAACTGCAGCTGCAAAGGAATGAAGTGATCGCCTTGATAAACCTGCCTAATAGACTCTCTGAATCAATCAAATTCATTCATGAGATGTCCTGCTGTTGAGGCAGTGACGCACGGGCAAATTTCCGCCGGTTCTGCAGAAGCTTGCCCGTGGAAAAGGTTTTGGTCTTCTCTAAGATTGGGACGGTTCACATGTCTCGTGGTGCCTTGGCACCGGAGTTGCCATCAACAGATACAAGGAGTTGGTTGCTGGGAGTTGTGATCGAGCTAGACTGCTAGGTTAACATGAATTCCGCTTTGGGTACATTTGATGTAGGGATGCTTGGGAAAGGATGATGCAATAGAATGTACGTAGATTCAAGGACTCAAAGAAATGTGCAGAAAGGAGCAACACTAGCAAGAATAATTACAAAGATCAATTGAATTATGGGCCTTTTTCACCCTCCTCTTGGTCGCCATGAATGTGAACTTACGTAGTTTAGTAAAATGAATGTACGGGTTGTTAGCTATGGTCACCTCACTTCCTCAAGCAGGGCATGATAAACTCATTGCTATTTCTCTTAGGTAGTGTCTCCGCGGGGGGGGGGGGCCCCCCAGATGATTTTCCCATAAAATGGTCTTTAAATTTTCCGTTGTTTACCACAAAAAATATTAAAATGATTTTCTTCCCAATGAAGGAAAATAATTTTCTTTTTGAGAAGATAGCGAATTGATTTCTCCCTTCAATTCTTTGACGATATGATCGGTCGAAATTTAGGTGTAAAATTCAATTTCAACGGTATGAGTCAAAACATGATTATCCGATGGAAAAGATTAAAATAAACTCAAATCTAAATTGTAAGCTGAAATTACTTTCATTTGGTCAACGTTTATCTCCAACACGACAATTTAATCGACATTTTTTGCTACTAAAACAATTCAGTTGACTCACCACTAGAATATTTTCAACGGTTTGGATCGGAACTTGATCAACAGATAAAAAAGATTAAAATAAGCTCGAATTCAAATTTTCAGCTCCACATTATTTCATTTGGTCAACATTTTTTTTTCACCGCGACAATTCAATCGATGTTTTTTGCGACTTACATATTACAATCAATATTTTTTACTACTAGAACAATTTCAACAGTTTAGATAGAAAATTGGTCATCGGATAGGACATATTAAAATGGGCTCAAATTCAGATTTTGAGCACGACATTCCTTCATTTGGTCAACATTTTTCTCCGCTATGAGAATTCAATTGATATTTTTCACCACTTTAAACATTTCATTCGATGTTTTTTCCACTAAACCAATTTTAATGATTTAGATTGAAATTTGATTATCTGATAGAAAATATTTTAAAAAGTTCAAATATGAATTTTAAGCTCAACATTCCTTTATTCGGTCAACATTTATCTCAGCTACGACCATTCATTCGACATTTTTCACCACTTAAAAAATTCAATTGACATTATCCTTTTTTTCATGGAAAAAATGATTTACTTTGTACCAAACGATGGAATATGTGACATAAAAATCAATTTTTCTTAGAAAAATATTTTCCATGGAACATGATTTTTCCGAAAAATCATTTTCCTTCCAACTAAACATTACCTTACATAATAACTAAAAACAGTTATAGGGCACACATACAATTTCATGCAAATGGTATATTTTTCCACTTTGAAAGGCCATATGCTATTTTTAAAATATATTTTTTTAAGGCTATTTTTAAAATATAATTAAGCTAAAAGAACCACAATCCTTAAATTTAAAAACATTTTGCCAGCTTACTAGGAGAAACTACACCATTAATCATGCTTTCTTGCCAGCCAATCTTACATATTGTCAAACATTAATATTTCTACTATTAATAGGGAACTGAAATACATATATAAGTCTTTACCTCTATGTTTTTACATGCAACAGTTAATAAAACAAAGCAACTTCCTTCTCCTCTCAAGCCTCCTTTTTGAAAGGTATTGCTACATTTTTGGCAATATATTCTTGAAAACCTTTCAATAAAGGATACCTAAGAATGGCCAAAGGAAACTATTTTGAGGTTGCACCTTCACTACTCATCTCTCATCAAAGAAAACCAAGCTTCCAAAAATTGGAGACAATCCTAGAAGAAGGGCCTCAACAATGTGATGTGATTGTTCCGAGACGAATCGTTGTTCTACTTCCTGTGTTTTTGTCCACTATTTTGTATTTCTTGTTATACCGTAATGTTGCTTGACAGCAGGTAGAACTGTTTTACGAGGAGCAAATTTGATAGAATTCAGTTAAATTTCTAAAGGGTTGGAGGAGGGGGAAGGGGCGAAATTGTGCTCCCAAGCTAGTATAGATACATCATCATTGAATGTATTGGGGTTGGGTTTTGTGTTTCATAGAATTCCCTAAATTGTAGCAATGTGATTCTAATGTGTTCATTTTTGAGCAACTTATTTTCCCAAGTACTTGCATCTTTTCTATCACTTCGTTATATTTCATGGATAGCTGCAAAGTGGAAAAGTTTCAATTTGCAAAGCTGGGATTGACACAGAATAGATTTTCATCAATATTTATAATGCATACCACCTGCTCTAGTCAATTTCATAAAACGTTAAATCTCTACACATCCGATTAAAACATGGGCGGATCCCAAGAATTAAGTAAAATATGTAGGTAAGTAAAATGCAGATTCCAAGCATTATTCATATAAATAAAGTACAAGATATATGGTAGGCATACTCACCCTTGTAAGGGTTTCGATAAGCAAAGAGAACAATTTTAAGAGATTCAAAAAAAACTTCGTAAAGTAACTTCTTCGAGTTAAAACATTTTTTTTAAATAGATTTTTGGACAAACATTATTCAATGACCATATCTCAAGGAACCATTATGTCAGCCGTTTATAACAATTGAAACAGCCAAGCCAATTCACATTTTTATTCATAGTAGGGTGATAATAGAGGTCTTAAATCAAGTCACTTTTAAGTGTTTTTTTTTTTTTTAAAGACACTTTTTAAGTGTTTTGTGTTAACACAAACCAATACATTATATGATCAATAATTATCATATTACTTATATGATAAGGGTAGAGGTGAACAACGAGTGAGTTGTGTCCCTATCGAATTGAATAGGTCTTCCCATTTAAAACAGGGTTAATAATGAATTGGGTCAATAACGAGGTCTGGTCAATGACGGGTCAACAATTTACACATGTTTGTGGGTTGTAGTGGGTTTGTCAGACCATTAACACCATGTGTAATGACTTGATATTTTATTAACTAACATATCATATTAACTAATTTACATGTTACATTACATTTATTCACAAAACCTTTTTCGTGGGTCTCTGGGAATCAACCTCTCTATGAGTAGGAATACCGGTAGAGGTAAGATTGCCTACAGTTGGATCTCCTCAGACCCCGCGAAAGCGGGACCCACACTGGGAGGTATTGTTGTTGTTGTACATGTTACATTACATTTGGTCAACTTCATAAACAACAATTTCAATGTAAAAATGATTATAATGAATATTATATATGAAACTTTTATGCATATTTGCTCGACTTTAAAATGGACCCAAAGTAGATCAACTTAAAATCTATCTAAAATATTTTTGATCTTGATTTGACCTGATCTACTTTATTAATGGTCAACTTAACTGGATTATTGCTCACCCAAAATATAAAGGGTTACCTCGCAAAAGATAATTTTAATTTACTTGACAAATATATAAGAAATAAAAAATAATTTGTTATCACTTCTTGGGATCTATAAATCCGCTGAATTAGTACGATTTAGACCACAAAAACCTTATTTTTTTTAAAATAGAGGATGAATTTTCAAAAATAAAAAAAATTGTCATTTTTCATAACCTAACTCTATAAACCCAAGTCTATGTTATAATTTGCGCTCCCGGCTCCCCTTGGGCCTTGGCGATAATATTCCAATATCTTAATTTTGGATGTGTGGTGACCGTGGCGTTCGCGTCCAGGTATCCCAGGATGCAGGGGCGTGTGTGTGGCTTAGAAATATTCAGTGCGTTCCTAATCTCTATCTCTATCATCATGGGCTCTCTCACAGTGTTTCTTCAATCTTCATTTCACGCAACTTGGCTCTGGGGTGTTTGGTAAATAGTTTTTTGGAGAGCTTTTTGGTAAAAAAAATCTTTTTTGATCAAAATTAATTACTTGACCTAGTGAAAAAAAAATTAATTTAAGTGTTTGGCAGAATAGTTTTTTGGAAGAGCTTTTTGGATCTAAAAAGCTAAGCTTTTTGTCTCACAACTTTGTTTGAAATAGCTAATTTCACAAAACAGTTTTTTTACAAACAGTTAATTTAAACAACTAATTCAAACAGCTGACAACTAACAATTAATACGAACAGCTAACAACTAATATGAACAACCAACAACTAACAGCTAACAACTGTTTGGCCTAAATCCTAAGCTCCTTAATCACTTTCATTTACTTAGCATTTGATTGATGCAACGCATTCCCAAGTTCCTATGTGTTAGAATACTTAGGGTTTTAGGACGTACCTAAAACGGCGGAAGCGAACTGATCAGTTTGATGTCTTTTGCTCCACGAATTATACACCAGTGGCTACTAGAGTCCCGGTAATGCGACCACGTCTCAAACCCAACCAAGTAACACACACACACGTTTTGTCAGAGAGTAGTGAGAGTAAGGAATCACAGAAATGTTGTATGATGTTGTATCTTTTTTTTTTTTTGTCAAAACAGCTTGGGGTTTTTATATGGCACTCAGCCATAACCATTTACTAAAAATGGCTCTCTAAAAACACTCAACTTTCCTTTATTTTAGCTTAGTGGACGTTGGCCACTAACATCTCCCACTTGGCCACTCAAGCCGTAACAAATGTTTCTAAAACATTGTTTCCTCTTTTAAACGCATCATACCAGGAATGAGACGTGCGACCAGAAATAAACAAGTAGTGCTTTTGTTAAGACACCATCAGTCTAACAAAACACTTTCAAGGCTGACAACTCCCTAAACCACTCAAAACATCACCTGAGGCATACGCTGTCCGTTTATGCCTGCTGATATATCATGGTTATATTCCGAAATATAACCGCCCGGGCTGATATGGTGAATATGCAATGGTTTTTCTTAGCAACTCATAACATTACATCTCAATAGGATTGCTTTCCTAATGCGTTCCGCTGAGCTGCATAGATCTATAGTTCTTGGAGTACGCATTAAAGTAGCAACATCTCATTGGGAATTCATGCCATAGCTCTAAGTCCAAGGGAATCGTTATATGAAACACCGATGTTTCAGGGATCACACAGTGACAAGGAAGGGAATCAGTTGTCACTCCACTAGGTCGACTTAAGCACACATAGTATGAAATGCGTGTCATGGTATAACTCCCACTAAGGTGAGTCTGTCACTATTCATACCATGCGAATTACAAGTCCAGTTGCTCCTCAAAACTTACTCGAGTTACTCGGTTAACGTACTAAACGTAACATCAATACTCAAAATTCGGCTTCAGACTTTGATATAAGGTTGTGTTATATCCGATTCACTTAGAATATCATCTTAGACTTCCTAAGGCGACTATTTCTCCACATCACTCGTACCACCCAAGGTACAATGATAATCAATATTGCACATCTAGTGCCAATATGACCAAGTCTTACCCTACCCGCACCTTAAGCGTTAGGATTGATTATCCGTGTGACAAGATAATCAAAAAGCCTAGTGACATTTAGATATGCCTAATCAAACAACCATAGTAAAATAATGACCATTTTATATAAAAGAAACATCAATAAAATGTTCATTACATACTTGTCCAAACCAAAAACAGGATATTCTAATTAACTAAACTCTACGAAGACCAAGACTCATCATATGAGTTTTGAACACATCTCTTGGAGTAGGTTTAGTTAATGGATCCGCTATCATCTTAACAGTAGATAAGTATTTTACAATAACTTCATTCGACTTTATGGCGTCTCTTACAAAATGATAACGCCTTTTAATATGCTTGGCCTTCCTATGGAATTTATGATCCTTAGCATATTGGATAGCAGCAGTATTGTCGCACCAAATTTCTACAGGATCATTAACTCGTAGAGTAAGATCAAGATCCTGGAGAAAACTCCTCAGCCAAACCGCCTCCTGAGTGGCGAGGCAACAAGCGACATATTCTGCTTCCATAGTCGATAGAGCTATGTAATCTTGCTTCTTGCTGCACCAAGATATGGCTCCCCCACCCAGGGTGAAGACATATCCAGAGGTGGACTTGGACTCATCCAAGTCTCCACCCCAGTCAGCATCAGTGTTCCCCCTCAACTTTAGGTCTCCTCCTTGGTAGCAAAGTACCAAGTCAGTAGTTCCTCGAAGATAACGCATTATCCTCTTGACGGCTTGCCAATGAGCGTTCCCAGGGTTGCTTTGGTAACGACTTACCAAACCAACCGCGAAGCAAATGTCAGGCCGCGTACATAACATGACACACAATAGGCTTCCGACTGTACTAGCATAAGGGACACTACTCATTTTCTGTTTTTCCTCATCTGTTGTTGGACACTGTTCTAGACTCAAGGTCAAGCCCTTGTTGATCGGAGTATCAACAGGTTTGGAATAATGCATCCGAAACCGTTCCAAGACTTTCTCAATATATGCCTTTTGGCATAAACCGAGAAGTTTCCTAGAACGATCTCTGATTATTTCCACCCCTAGGACATATCTAGCTTCGCCCATGTCCTTCATCTCAAAGACAGAGGACAGCCACCGCTTTGTGGCATTGATCATCTCCAAGTCACTCCCAGCTAGTAGAATGTCATCGACATACAAAGTAAGAAACATAATTCCTCCTTTTGTCTTCTTGACATATACGCAGTGGTCTTCTGCGACCATGGTTAAGCCAAACGCAGTAATGGCCACGCTTTTGAAGACTGTTTGAGGCCATATATGGATTTTTTAAGACGACAAACTTTGTCTTCTCGCCCTTTTGATATGAAACCAAAAGGTTGTACCATATATATCTCTTCCTCAAGGGACCCATTTAGGAAAGTAGTCTTCACATCCATCTGGAACAATTCTAAATCCAGATGGGCAACTAGTGCTAGAAGTAGGAGAATAGAGGCTAATCTCACCACAGGAGAAAAGGTTTCCTCATAGTCTACTCCCTCAACTTGGGTGTAGCCTTTCGCCACCAACCGGGCTTTAAACTTATCAATTGACCCATCCGCCAGACATTTTACTTTGAAAACCCACTTGTTTCCAATGGCTTTACATCCAGGAGGAAGGTTGACTAGATCCCAAACTTCATTCCTGGCCATTGAGTCCAATTCATCCTTCATGGCATCCATCCATTCTTCCTTATTTGGTGAGTCAACAACCTCTACATAAGAGGTGGACTCTTCTATTTCCAAAGGCATGCAGAAGAAAATGTTCTCTTCGATTTGAAAAAATCAGCGAGGAACTCTTCCGCGCTCACTCCTTCGGGTTATGCTAGGACCTGGTTGCATTGTCTGTTCAGGTTCCGAATCTTCTCTCCCCCTTTTCCTTCGAGGTACCAAGCCTTGAATAGGAGAAGTCCCTCGAGGCACAGAACCTCGAATAGGGGAGATGCCACTCCCATTACCCCCTTGGGGTGTGGGCTGGTAAGTACGAGGACTATCCTCATTTCCGTTAACGGGAGATTGTGGGTCTTCCTCGTTCTCGAGTTGGGTATCCTGAGCAGACAGGCTCCCTTCAGCAGGAATAATGGGTACACTCCCACTATCTTCAGCATCAGGGATAAATTCCCTATCCTCGGTGATACGGTTAGTGTACATATCCTCCCCTTCACCGAGAGGTAGGTTTGGTTGTAACTCATACAATTGTAAGTCCTGTTTGACTTCACCAACAGTTGGGAACTCATCCTCAAGAAAGTCGACATTTTGGGAATCAATTTCCTTCATGCCGCCACTAGGATGTTCTCCATACATTACATAACCTTTTGAATGTTCAGGGTATCTAATAAAGACCATCTTGGTGGCTCTTGGACCAAGTTTGCCATATCTATAAGTCGGGTTATGCACATAGCCTCCTGACCCCCATGGTCGCAGATGGTCCAAAAGAGGTTTCCTACCATTCCGCAACTCATATGGAGTAGTCGAAACGCTCTTACTGAGTACTCGGTTTAAGATGTAAGTTGCTGAAAGCAACGCATCACCCCTGAAGCTAATTGGGAGATTAGCTTGAGCCATCATGGACCTGACTATGTCAAGTAATGTACGATTCCTACGCTCAGCAACACCATTTTGTTGTGGAATGTAAGGAATCGTAAGATGTCTAACTATACCCTCTTCCTCACAGAAACCCTTGAACATATCAGAGAGGTATTCGCGACTATGGTCGGTCCGAAGAGTCTTAACTCTTCGATCCAACTTAGTCTCTACCTCTGATACGAAGCGTTTGAACACATCTAAAGCTTCATGACGATGTGATAACAGATAAACATATCCGTATCTTGAGTAATCATCAATTAAAGTGAGGAAGTAAATGGCACCATTACGTGTCTTTACATTCATAGGTCCGCAAATGTCGGAGTGAATGAGGTCTAAGGTACCAAGCGCCCTAGAAGCCTTACCAAAAGGTTTGTTGGTTGCCTTACCAGCTAAACAAGGTTCACATTTAGGTAGCCTAACTTTAGTAAGCGATCCTAATGGACCTTCTTTAGCTAGTCTAGTCATTCTTTCTTGACCAATATGGCCTAGTCTAGCATGCCAAACAACAGAATTATGGTCTGAATCAACAGATGACACAAAAACAGAAGACGTATTATTACTATAATATTCATTATCCAAGTCCAAAACAAGGAAATCATCTACCAAAGATGCGTGGCCAAACAAATTGTCACTATAAAAAATGTCTAAACCGTCAATACAAGAAACAAATTGAAAACCTAATTTCATCAAAGAGACATAAGACACTAAGGAATATCGGACTCCAGGCGCATAGAGAGTGTCGTGAAGAAGTAACGAATTCCCTCCACGCAACTTAAGCCGATACGTTCCGACTCCTAGAACGTCCTCTGCAATGCCATTTCCAAGAGTCACAGTTTGCAACCCCACCGGACAAGGGTGAAAGTCTACAAACTCAACTTGATCTCGAACTACGTGCTTGCTTGCTCCCGAATCTACAATCCAATTAGGAAAGGATTTAGCAATGAATGCATGGGAACATACAAGTAGTTCAACAGTAGGAAATGAAGAAGACAGTAGGAAATGAAGAAGGTACCTGAGCAGGCTCGGGGCACTCTCGAGCAAAATGGCCATTCTTCCTGCAGTTATAGCACGTCACTCGTGCCATTTTATCCGTCACCTTACCCTTGGCCTTGGATTGCTTTTTAGCAATACCGCCGTTAGGGCCAAGTTTCTTGGAGGGATGAAGACTCTTCTTCTTCCCTCGTCTAAACTTGTTGCCCTTAGGTCTGTCCACCCTGCCCACTAAAGCTACAGGGGGAGGAGCGCAGGCCTTCAAGCGCTCATCTTCCAGCTCAAGGTGTTTGGTGATGTCGGCGAAAGTCTTGATGCTCTCGTTGTGAGTCATCATGGTGATGAACGGTTTCCATTTTTCGTCCCCAGCGGGAAGTGCACGGAGCACATTCGTCCGCTATTCGCGTTCGGAAATGTCCACACCAGCAGCTTTTAGGTCTCGTAGCATGGCCTGCAAAGTTCGCACATGCTCGGTTATACTTCGGTTTGAGTCTATCGTGTACGTCATCCACTTAAGATGCAACGTACGAAGCCTCGTTTCCGAAGTTTGACCGTACCTGAAGCAGATATTATCCCACATTTCCTTAGCGGCGGGATAAACTTCAAACTCACCTATAAGGTCGTTATGCATGTAGAAAAGCATAGTATAACATGTCTTACGGACCTTTTTGCACCAATCTTGGTACGCAACCAAGCTGACTTTATACTCATCAGTATGAGTAATATCCTTGTCGTCCTCGTCTCTAGTCAAGGGTACGGACATTGTGGTTGTGAGGTGCTCTAACACCTCACATTCTTCCAGAAGAAACTGATTTTTCCGGCGCCACATGTCATAGTTGGACCCATCCAACTTTTCATTGGTGGTCAACTCACCAATCATAGAGGTCTTAGAAGCCATATCTACAATTTAAAAAAATGGACATCCGGCATATCTTGTACGTAATCAAAGAAAACTCAAGATTATAATTCATGTTATATGTTCGAAAATTTCGCTAAGCTCATAATCATCACATATTCCATGAATCCAAAAATGAGATACTTTGATTATTAAGATTCCACAATCAACACATTCTCATGGATACAATTTTTAATCACATTAACATTCCATACTTTATCATCACATAGATGTTTTAGAATTTATGCAAAACATATTTGTACAAACACAACATAAAACACATTTATTTATGTTTTAAAAGGAGAAAGAACTAATCTTTCATATATTAATCGAACACATAGTGATATACATATATATATATATATATATATATATATATATATATATATACACGTATTAGTCTACATGCCAAAAGTTCACACAAAACTATCTCTACAAGCTTACATACACGAAACCCATTCATGTGTTAAAACATTTAAACAGGCATGTTTAGAATGATACAATCTGGCAAACAAACAGCTTTTGCCCAGAAAAAAAAAACAAACACATTATTATAATTTTCCGAGGCTAAGCATGATTTTAAACTAACAAGTTTTAAAACAACGAGAGCCCCCCTTTTTTTTTTTAAAAAAAAAGGGTTATACCTTTTTTTTTATTAAAGGATTGGTGTGCCTTTTTCTTTTAAGGCAAGGGAGGCGTGTGAGAGGGGAGGGGAGGTCGATGTGCCTATGATTAAGTCTGGGATCGGGGAGGGGAGGTCGATGTGCCTATGATTAAGTCTGGGATCTTCTTTCTTTTACTTGCCTCTCCATGCTCCCCTTGCCTCTCCATACTTCTTCTTCTCTAGACCACTCTCCTGCTTAAGCTTTGGTCGGCCACCATGGAAAACGAGCACCCAGCCCGTGTTCCTTTTCAGTTTTGGGGTTTTTTGTCTCTCGACTCTCGATTTCGGCTCGTGCCGGAAAAAGGCCTGGGAAGGCCCGGCCGCCATGGAATCCGAGCACCAAGCCTGGCGTCCGCCGGCCTGCCGGTCTTTTCCCGGTACCCTAACCCCCCCCCCCCCCAAAAAAAACCAAATGAGGAAATCCCGCCGCCGCCCCCTCTTGAAAAAACTCCTCGATCTCTCTCTCTGGTCGCCCTACGTTCAAACCACCGGCACCATCACATAGATCGGCCGGCGGTGGTCTCGTCAGTACGTGGTACGCGAGCTACGTGCCACTCAGGCGGTGGCGCGTACTACTCACGCGCCGCCATGTCTGGGCGGTCGGTTGTTTTGTTCAGTTCGGGCGACAGATCGGGGTTCGTGGAGGGCAAAGTGAAGAGGAAAGAGAGAAATCTGGGTCTCTCTCGGCAGCGCGTGCTACCCACGCGCCACCCCTCTGGGTCGGCTATGGCGGCGACTGATGGTATGCTTAAAACCACCTTTTTCCCTTTTTTTTTTATAGGGTCAAGGGTAAAAAAAAATGGGCGTGGGTCTGACAATCGAGAGCTAATGAAACTTTCCCAGAAGAAAAAAAATGTAGGGAGGAAAAAAACTTGTTGAGATGCATGAATTTAACAGATAAATTAGGCATGCATTTTCTATTAATCGAGAGCAAAAACATCAAATCTGGCTCTGATACCACTGTTAGAATACTTAGGGTTTTAGGACGTACCTAAAACGGCGGAAGCGAACTGATCAGTTTGATGTCTTTTGCTCCACGAATTGTACACCGGTTGCTATTAGAGTCCCGGTAATGCGACCACGTCTCAAACCCAACCAAGTGACAGACACACACACGTTTTTGTCAAAGAGTAGTGAGAGTAAGGAATCACAGAAATGCTGTATGATGTTGTATCTTTTTTTTTTGGGTCAAAACAGCTAGGGGTTTTTATATGGTACTCCGCCATAACCATTTACTAAAAATGGCTCTCTAAAAACACTCAACTTTCCTTTATTTTAGCTTATTGGACGTCGGCCACTAACACTATGTTTATTTGTTTGCTGAATTGATAGTCATAACCGAGATATATCTGCTGAATTTGTGTGCCCATTTCTTAATTACACGATATGCTCGCTGAGATTGCACTGTTCACGTCGTGCCTGCTAACTGTTTGATGAAAAGGCCTATGGGAGAGCTAAATGAGTTAAATAGAAGTGGGTTATCGATGCTTTGAGCCTTAAGAGTTAAAGATGCTTTTAGAGATGAAGACTAGGACCCCATGATCTGAAATGATCCACTAATAGCCACTAAATTTACCCCACGTGTCACTGTCAAACGAGGATAAGAAAACTCCACTATGAATTCACCACATTCTCAAGCCTTTTCCTCAATTGTCTATGTGTGCCTTCCTTGCGAAGCACAATGAGAGCAATAGCTTCAGCTCTTCACTCTACCTTGTGTAGCTTATCTTCCCAGAAATCAGACCAACCTACAACTTCCACAACCATAGCAACAACATCAGCATCTTTATCACTTGAAAAACCCAAGAGCGTTCTCCAAAAACAACCTCTGTACTCCCAAACCCACACCAATATCTCCCTGCAATTCAAAGAGAAGATCCTCTGCCTTGAAATCCTCGGCATCGATTCGAGCAAGGCACTCGCCCTCAACCCGTCTCTCCATGCTGCTTCCCTGCATTCCATCCAGGCAATCATCTCATTCCTTCAGTCCAAAGGCATCCACCAGAAAGATCTCCCTAGGATTTTTGGGATGTGCCCACAAATCCTAACCTCCAACATCAAATCTGAGCTCAACCCGGTTTTCTCTTTCCTTTCCAGTGAGCTTCGAGTCCCAGAACACAACTTCAGGAAGGTGATCAACAAGTGCCCAAGATTGCTCATTTGCAGTGTTAGGGATCAGCTGAAACCTGCCCTGTTCTATCTTCACAGACTTGGTTTTAGGGACTTTGAGGCCGTGGCTTATCATGACCCTGTTTTATTGGCTTCTAATGTGGAGAGCACATTGAAGCCAAAGTTGGAGTATTTGATAGGGTTGGGTTTTACAAGGGAGGATGCAATTGGGATGATTTTGAGGTGCCCAAGTTTGTTCACTTTTAGCATTGAGAATAATTTCAAGCCTAAGGTTGAGTATTTTCTTGGGGAGATGAAGGGTAAGTTGGAAGATCTCAAGGAGTTTCCTCAATACTTTACTTTCAGTTTGGACAAGAGGATAAAGCCAAGGCATTTGGAGGTTTTGCAGAGTGGGGTTGAAATGCCTTTGCCACTTCTGCTCAAGAGCACCGATCAAGAGTTCAATGAGTTGTTAAGGAAACTTAGACAAGGAAGAAAGCTTGACTAATCAAATCTTTACTCTTTCTGTGGTTCTGTGTTCTCTCTAGAATCTCTTCATTCTCATTTGCATATTTGTGTGGTGATGTACAAATTATGTTCTCTGACAAAGAAGCTTTCTGTTTATGTATTTGCCTAGTAAAAGCAAAATATGGGGCATTTTTGATGTTCCAACTTCATATGCCCTTCTTCCAAAGGTTTGAAGGAGGCATAGGTTGATATGTATATGGTATTCAAATTCAAATCTCATCAAAACCAACGGAAGTTGGCTAATTTCTGAATACTGTCTGCTTTGAAATACTGGCTGGATTTTATTGATGTAATTACTTGGTATTTTCGTGTATATTTTCTTTTTTAAGTTTGAAATTCCAAAATATCATTGATTTTAACGAGTACCTTATTAACTTCTGCTACTGCTAGCCACATAAGGCCTCTTGGGGATGGATGCAACCCAAGCATTCTGTGAAAGGTGAAAGGAAGCACCAGATGAGAAATACTTGTCACTGTTCTCACTCTTAAAGAGTTATGCCTAGAGAATTGATGTCTGGGTAACATTTTTGGCAGAGTTGTCCCTCTTTGCTGTACTTCTTCGCCTGGACTGGCCGTGTTAACTGTCAAAAGTTTGTAAGTGAAATGGCATTCCAGGCACTACTTGACTCTAATAGTATATTCAGACAGCATTGGAGCATAGTATGTACTCTTTAAGTTTGTTGCATCTCTATTGATTATTTGAACGACCAGAACATTTCAGGAACTTACAGAAACTAAATACATCACCGTCCTTAGAGCCCGCTGTTTATTTTTCCTTTTATTTTGCTCGAAATTTTGGAAGTTTAGTATGATATCTGAATAACTCTAGCCAAACCTCCATTCATATATGTTTTCTGAAGAGAACAGGTTATTCATATATTCATAGCTTTTTCTAGTGGAAGATTGACTACAGAGCAACAGAAGAAAGCATGCATTGGGAGTGGGGGAGGGGGAAGTGGATTTTTATTCTTATTTTTTTGAGTCTAGTCGAAGTGGTTTGTTTAAAGTGGCACTGTTGAACTATATATGTGATGTGGTATAGGAATAGCAGTTGAATAGAACGAGGATTCTTTGCCGTTGGAGGGGGACTATGGTCTTGCAATCCATCCATCTATCCATCCATTCTAATAAAAAGAATTTGTCAAATGAATTCTGATTCGCTAGATGGGTGAACTATAAGATTGCAATCCTCCCTCCAGAACATCTTAATCTAATCGAATGTTTTAGGCTTTATCTTTGCTCGCTCCGGTAATCGGGTTTTTGATCAATTTCTAATGAACTCACGCCAGAGTCATTAGTCATTATATTTGTCATACATGAAGTTTGTGAAGAAGCCTTAACACTTCATGCATCAAACACTAGATGCATGATAAGTACTATACTAGAAACCCTTCCATCAACCCTTGGTGTCCTTATTTTGCATTTATTTCAAAGATCACATTTCATACCTCATCTTGTGGTTGTGAGTTTTGCTCTTTCCCCTGTCCGATTAAACTTTGCATCTGTCCTACAAAGTAGAAAGAAAATCTATGAACCATGTCGTAATGGTAAGTCTCTTTCCTCGAATGGAAAACACAGCACTAGATAACCTTGATTGTCTGTACATTGGATCGAACCCGCTCCGTGCACTGCAAAGCGGTAGGTTTCAGAATCAAATAAATATCCCAAGGTCGTACCTACGTACGGTATGGAGGGTCACATGTACATAAACTTACCCCTTAAATTGCGAAGAGTTAGGTGGTTTTTATTGACCCATAATCCTATGTGAGAAAACAGGATTTGTCCTATCTACAAACTGCGACTCGAACACTTATCACGGACAACTGCTTGAAGCTGCAGCCATGTTTTGATGTCCCTAATATTATCTAGAACATCTCTCAATATGTTGGGCTGGTCAGAAGTTTACAGGTCTAGGCCTTTCTATGCAAAATCATTAGAAGCAAGAGCGCATATAAGATTCGTCACCCAAAATTTCAGCCCCGGTATTATGATTAGCCCATTCAAATATACGCTCTAATCCTCTGACATTGGTTGAAATTCTTGGAAGAGTAAAAGGATCATTCGGTGCAACCTTTCCTACCTATTTTTGTACATGAAACAGTATTCATTGAATTTAATCACCTGACCAAATTGAGGGTCGGGTCGGGTTGACAGTAGGAGATAGGATTTTCTTGAGTTTAACCCTACCCGATTATTATGCAGGTTGTCATACCCTTGACCTTGATCTTGACCTTACGAGTACCATCGGGTCCTCGGGTCATACCTGACCCTCCAATCTTATCGATATAGAAAATGGGATTTTTCACTAAGTTTTATTTTTATTATAAAGTTCAACATTGAACATCCTACAAAACAAAAAGTCAAACGATAATATAATGTTCGAATGAAATGTATCGCAATTAAAAACATTCTAATGCGTAATTTAGTGATTGAAACAATTATTCATTACAACGACTACATGAGATATTAGAAAGGAAGCATTAGAAGGTTACAAGCCAGTGAGATTTGAGGGGAGACGCTAAGAGGAGACAAGAAAGTAGCAAGCGAAAAGGTTTTGGATAGATGAAACCCAAAAGTATCTCGTTTTGATTTTAAACTTCAATTTTAATTAATTTATTTTTTTTAAAGTAAGGGTCAGTGGGTCGGGTCATAGGGTTGAAACTTATACCCAAGTCTGACCCTTATCGTATTCAGGTATCCACAATTTGAGGGTCAGGGTAGGTCGGAGATAGAAAAAAAAGTCAACCCTAGCCCTCATTTTTGAGGGTCGGACAGGGTCCCGACCTGTTGATCGGGTCTAATAACAACGAAGACTTGACAATAATTTTGAGGTATTTATGAAAGAAAAATGATGAAAAGTTTTATAAAATATAGTAACCTATAAAATTGTCATTTTCTTCTTATTCCTTGTAAGAAGGCAACCAAATGTGTACATTCCAATCAAGACTGTAAGAGATTTAACCTCTTTGAAAGCTGATATAGGTGAGGCCTCATATATTTTATCTTTGAATGGTTTGTGATGGTCATAGTCGACCTCTCGTGAAGATGAGCTCTAATAGACAGTTTGGCTTGTTAGCCATTCGATATAGCATGCCAAAATTAGCAGTCTCCTTGCCTTTCTCCTAATATGTTGCTCTCTTCTCCTCCAAGACTTGCTTCATGATGTAAGCTCCAACCTTGAAACTTCTCCTTTGCCCACGCAATTGCTTCACAAATGTCAATCTCCTCTGAGTTGTTGTTCACTTCCGGTGCCCAAGAATTCATCCCAATGACCTCATCGCGACTGAAGCCAGTCGTTTTAGCTTGAGAAATAGAGGAGACTGCGGATGAAGGGGATTCGAGCTGTTGCATGTCATAGTCATCCATGGCTGGTATGCCGAGACTAGTTGGTCCCATATTGGTGGTTTCAAAGGAAGTAACTTTGTGGGAAAATCTAGGATTGAAGCTCTCTAGCATGTAGTTATTACAAGCATTCCCATGGTCGTTCGTATAGGCAGTTTGAGTGGATCCAAATGGGGGTAGATCTTGCTTCTTGTGCTTTCTTGTGGAGCATAATGAGCTCCATCTGTTTGGAACATTAATTGGCCTGAAATAACATAGATTGTTAATTATTCTAAAAGCGGTTTTTCGACACTAAATTGTTACTCTTTTCTAATTCATTTGCTTGAATCCCGTGATTACGTATATAGTTTCAAACAGGCTAGAATTTTGTACTATTTAGTCGGAAGTGCATTAATATATAGTTTAGCGTATCATTTCATCCGGAATACATCATTTGTTGTACGCCCGAGATGCGCATCAAATTTTCGTGGAGAATCACCATAACTATTCATCATATCCATTAATTATAAAACAAACTATTCAAAACTAAAAGAAAAATATCTCATTTGGACCCTCAAGATCGTTTTCAAAAACTTATTAATTAGTAATTAATTACCTAAGCTTGGAGGAAAAAGATGAGAGGGCAACATCTTCATGATCCTCCTCATAAGGACCAACCTCCGGCGAATAAGGACTCAACTCACCGGCCAACCCCAACTCGTCGAAGCTCTGAGCCGACCACGACGTCGACCTCGACCTCAACATACACTTCCCCTTACACTTGGCCCACTCTCTCCATCGCGGTGGCCGCTCCGGGATCACAAACTCCGGCAGCCTCCGGCCGGCGAAGCTCACCGGAGCCGGCGACTGCGGCTGCCAAAAAATCTCTCGGTAGAACCACTCCGCGTTGGTGAAGTCGGCCGAGAGCTTCCTCGCGAGCACGCTCTTCGGCGGTCCCCCGAACACGTCGTCGAAATCCTCCGGCCCCAGCTCCGGCGGCTTTTTTTCCGACGTACGGCGGAGCAAGTCACCGGCGCCGGCGGAGATGCCCATCCTCATCCTCCACGATTCGTCCATTTTCGCGGTTTTGGGTGATCGGCGAGGGTAGTTTGGGAATTGAGTTTGATTTGGAGTAGGTGATTATATGTATTCAATTGATTTGTACGTGGTGGGTTTATATACATGTGAGTTAACAGGGAAGGGTCGCAAATTGGGGCCCAATGCTTAAAGCGATGAAATTAGGGGCAGGCTTCGTTGTTAATCATGGAGTATCTGGAAAGTGGTTAACTACTGATCGGCATTATGGTTTCTTATTTCATGGATAATTTTGTCGATTTCACACAAAATATTATATATTTTTTAAGTTCTTCATTTTAAAATTTTGCTGTGTGATGGGATTGCAAAGGAATATTCGGGGAACAAAACATATAGTTTTTTCTTAGCTTCTGGCCTCTTGTGTGTTTTAACGAAGTAATAAAATGAAACGTGTTTGAGTACATAGTAATAGTGTTTGCCTGAACAATAGTTGAAACTGAAATGGAGTTAAACTTAATAGCTGAATTAGTGGAGCTTTCCGTCTTCAATCATCCTACTTCCTCTGCTTGTTTCATGTGTTTCTCATTAAAGTGTTCCTAAGAAATATGTGAACGCTAAACGGATCATTTTACCATAAAAAAGTGTAGAAGTCTCTATAATATTATCATAAAATTGAATGTGTCAGTGAAAAAGGCAACAAACCTAGTTCATTAAGGGTCTGTTCTTTTCATGGATCAATTTCAAAATACCAACCTCAACCCACCCACTTCAACCTACTTCAACCCACTCCTACTATTTTAACCAAGTTCAATTTATCACATAAAAAAACTTCAACCCACTTCTACCTACTTCAACCCACCTCAACCTGCTTCAACCCACTTCACCCTTTTACCCACCCTAATTTACCCACGAAAAAAAAAAGAACCTAAGTATACATGCTATCAAATACTAACAAGATTTAACCCAATGAGACCTTAGAATAATTGTATCATCCATTTTATCTAGTGTCTTTCTAAAGAAGATCTACACATTATCAATATATTTACATTTCTAACATGGATATATATATATATATATATATATATATATATATATATATATATATATTTCATTTCATCTATCTTTTTTTTTTGTTGTTGTGGATCAATTTGTCTATCTAATAGTGACTTATTCAAATGAACTTTCCCTCAGATAAAAGCCCACACTACATAACTTGAATGTTTATCCATAATTTAATCAAAAAAAATCTCCTCATGCTGGTAAAATTTCCGTATGTTAAAACCATTAACCTCTCTAATTTGTAACTGTCCGTGAAATTATACATATGATATCGTCTACTCTTATTGCTGTCATGGCAAAAGAGGTTCACACATCATAAAAATTCACAAAGTGGAGAGGGGGTGGGTTGTTCTCAAATGCTCCAGATTTGTTTCTGACAAAAGCTGCAGTGTATATCCCTTCTCATGTTGCTCTCCTGATGAAGTTAATTATTGAAACACCAGACTTAAACAAACAAAAGCACCAACAATGGTGACTTGAAAGATTAGCTGTTCATCATAAAGCCTAATAAAAAAGAATGATGAGATACATCATATCGAAATATTTTGATACCCTAAAGTGGGACAATACTAACTACAAGCAGATGAATATTGAGCCTTTTGGCATACAATATCTGACTATCTTATATTAACAACAGTCGATGTCACATAAAAACAATGCAAAACTTGATTGAAAAACTATAATCTTAAGACAATAGAGGAAAAGGGGGGGGGGGGGGTCTCTCCTTGTGTGGTGACATGATGACTGTGGTCCAAGCTAGCAGCCATATATAGCCACAGTGGGTTCTTTTACACTGTCTTCTTATATAGGAAGAACGTTCACAGAAAAAAAAAATTATTTCTAACTCTTGGATGAGACTGTCACACGTACGTAAAAGTTATGGTAAGACAGACTTCTTTGTAGATAGCTTTTTCGAAGGCTTTGATGCGACGACTAATAATTAATTTATAATAGAATGACTTCTAAGTCAGGCAATAACTAACAATTCGTCGAGCGGTGACTTTTACCAGAGTTATCCTTAAAAGCTTTATTAGTCACGGTCATCAAAAAATTATCTGTCCCACAATAAATCTTATATGAAACGGACTAATAATCATATTATTCATATATAATATTATCGCATTGGTCTGATGCTTGGGACCCAAGCAAGAATTATCATTATAATGATACATGGCTTGGCAGATACCATAGTATGGACAAGCTGGGGTATATTAAGCTATTCCCATTTGCGAAAGGACTGCACTTGTACTTAATTATTGCATTCCTAAAGGCTGAATAATGTCTCGCATGTTATCAACCCCCATCCCCCCAACGTAATTTCCAGTCTGTTTGGATTGAGGAGAGAGGACGGGGAGGGGAGGAAGGGGCGGAGTCAGGATTCAAAGTAAGAGATGACGAAATTAATAATACACAAATTTGCCTAAAGTCAATAAATTTAATACAAATAAACAAACAACAACCAACAAATTACCGTAATTCTAATTTCTAAATTCTCAATCAAGAAAGGCAAAACCTAATTTTTTAATTGATGGGTAAATATCTAAACTAACCACCTATTCAACACAAATTTAATAAAAATTAGTAAACTAAACATAAATAAGGAAGCAATTACAAACAAAATTAGCCAAACTTTAAATCTTCAACCAAGAACAACCAAGAAGACAATTAAGTTAAAATTCTCATTTTTCAATTCATGAATCATGGGTAATTCACTAAGCTAATCAATTATTTAACATAAATATAACTAAAATCAATAAAATAAACATAATTATTTACAAAATAACAAAATTATAAACAAAATTTGAGAATTTTTGGGAGTTACCTCAAATTGGGATTTGGGACTTAGGAGTTAGGAGGAGTGGAGGCGGCTGCCGGCACAAGTGGCAGGCGGGCGGGCGGCGACTGGGTTGGGCAGACTGTAGAGAGAGAGAGAGTGAGTGGGCAGTGTGTTGGGCAGAGAGAAAGAGTGCGTCTGAGGAGGAAAACAAAGCAAGACTAGAGAGTCGAGATGCAGAAATTAGAGAAAAAGAATGGGTAAAACTCAAAAAAAAAAACATACAAGGCACTGCATAAGGAGAATGATGAGAGTCGAACCCATGACCCCCTGAAACAAGTAAAGAGCAGCCAACCATCCTGTTAAGCACACGTTTGCAAAATGTTTGTAAACTAATTAATATATATCTATTTTGTTTATCCACAAGAATATCCCATATTTAAATTTTTTTTTCAAAAAGTTAGGGGGGTCAATTGACCCCCTTTGCCCCAATGTAACTCCGCTAATGAGGGGAGGGGAATGAAGACTAATTAACTTTCATTCCCCTTGTTTGGAAATATTAAATGAGGGGGAGGGAAGGGAAACACAGGGGAATATTTCACCCTCCGTCAGCCCCATTCCCTCTATTTTATTCACCCTCAAAATGAGGGGAACAGAGGATTTTTAATAGTTCTACCCCCTTTTCCTCCATTCCCTCTCATAATAAATCCAAACAAGGTGAGTATAAGTCACATCTCTTTCATTCCCTTCCCCTTCATTACCTTCCCCTATCTTCTCCTCCCATCCTCCTCCCTACCTTAATCCAAACAGTGTATTTCATCTCGCTAAATTTTATTTACTGTAATGCTCTCTTTTGGACTAAATTACAAGTTTGGTCTCACTACTCCTCTATGGGCAGCAATGCGGAACGTACTTTTTTATATAGCTAATAATGGTTATTTAATGAACCATTACGCAATTAATTTTGTAAATGTGAATTGGAATTTTTTTTATAATGATAAATTTGGGCCACTCATAAGGCCTCCCTATCTCAGGGGATATCTTAAATTCTTAATGGGCCAATTAGCCCATGGGAAGGGGAACCATGCAGGTCTAAGTCTCAGTCCATCCACCGTTACTTCCAAATAAACAGCAATGAAGAGTTCTTTTGCCTAAATTCGAATCCAAATAGTGGAGGTAAGACAAACATAGTGGTACCAACCCGGCACTGCTTCGTTGGCAATGTGAATTGGGGTGTTGCAATCAGTGTGAAAGGAGAATAAGTTCATGAGAGAGCGGCAGTCGGCAAGGAGAGGGGAATGTTGAGAGTTCCAAGTTGGGGTGCATCATTGCTGGAAGTTATCAGGATTCTAAGAAATCTAGGATTGATTGAAAGAATAAAAAGAAATTCTCTTTTTAACCTAATGCTAGTAAAACTAGGAAGTTAATCATAGTAAAACAGTGGGGTAACCAACACACACTATGCTGTACATATGTATGCATGTGTGTTTGTTACTTTTTTTAAAATTTAACTTATTATTGAAAAGACGGTTTGTTTGATTAGTTAAATTCACATCCAAATAAACTTTTTATACGAGACTGTTTCCAAACCAAATCACCATATGAGCTTTCATATAATAATCCTGGGCCTCCTGGCCTATTTTATATATCAGAATTTACCTTACAAGATCAGCTAGGAGTGGTGAATAAATCTTACAGTGCGTCCTGGCCTATTTTATATATCTGAATACACCTTACAAGAACAGCTAGGGGTGGTGAATAAATCTTACAGTGCCGTGCAATTACCAAGGCCCAAAAACCAGTCACACTCCCACGGCACTATCCCTCGTAGTCTGTCAAATCCTACCAGTCGGCAGTCTCCGGCGATAATCAGAGCATTCATCGCAATTCTCACATTATTTTTGGAGATTGGAGTGATTTCCGAAGAACCCAATCACATCGAGTGAGTCAATCTCTCTCTCTCTCTCTTCTGGATACCGAACCATGAGCGAAGTTTAATTGCATGCTCATCTTGAATTTGGAATGTGTTGTGTTGGGTTAGGTTGTCTTTGTCCAATTTTCCTAATTAATTGGATTGTTCAAAGCTGGAATTGATGTTCTGTTGCCTTGGTTAGTGAATCCTTGACCTTTTTTAGAGGATGACGGCTTTTATATGTTCAGGCATTATTAACTGCAAATCCAACCATGTCACTTGTGAATGCACTGTCTATTGCAGATAACCTATGTTGCCATATTTGATAGAATGTTTCTTGATTTATTCATTTTAGACTTCTAAAATTATACAGAGCTGAATTCGAAACCGTCTAAAATCTAGAAGAGGAACTGGGTGTAATGGATGGCAAGCTGAATCAGTTAATCATTAGTGATAGAATGTTTGGTGCACAATCTATATGCTTTCTATGATTATAGACTTAGCTTGTGGGGGTACCTGACTTTGATGGAGTTACGATTTACGTGATCTTAGGATTTGTAATTGCCCTTTTGTTTGGTTCACTTGTCTTGTTTTCTGCCATGAAAGTTACTAGCTATGGCATTAAATGCTGGGTTGGGAGATATGGGATTTGGAGGAGAAGGCCGTCAAGAAAATATTTTGGTGTTATGGTGACATATTGGAAAGTTTGAGTATTCCCTAGTTTGAGTTAACAGGCTTTAGTTCTGCTTTTGTTCAAGTCATGGTCAGGCATAGGTGTAGAATACAAGGGGTTTAGAATCGGGAATGGTTGTTACATGTTTGGTTCACTTAGGGTCATGCCATTTCAAGTCGGGTTTGAATTGGTGTTGGGCCATTTCAGGTATGAGTCATTCAGATCAAGCCATCTTTCAGATTCGGTTCGGTTATGGGTCATGTCACTTTGGGTATTCAAGTCAAAATCAATTGGCCTTATCGTGGGTATAAATTTGGGTGCGTCGGGGTCATTCAGATCAAGTTTTGGGTCCTCGGTTGATTCACCACATGCTTGTCAAAATAATGTCAAAATGTATGAAAAGCGCAAAAGGCAAAGCTTTATAACTGTGTTTTTAGGAAGTATTTTAACACCCTTTGATTTTTAGTTTAGAAAGTCTAGGTAACTGACTACTAAGACAAATGACTAGGGAATATTTATATTTCCAGAGAGTATGTAGTAGTGATGCAACTTCTTGTGTTAATTTATTAGAAAATTAAGTTAGTTCTTCATTTTGATATACATTCCCGTTGACGAAAGCATTTAAACCAGCTTAGTTTGAAAAAGTGCGAGGCACACTGAAGCGCAAAGGGTCCCGAGGCGTGTGGCGAAGTCTAACTATTTGGCCCATAATTCAAACCACCAAACCACAAAAATGGAAGGCCGTGTTGAAATGCTTTGTAAGCATGAAACTTATAAATCTGATATCTTTATTTGAAACTGCCAGTGTGGGACAAAGTCTAATTACATACATATTTATACATACAGATGATTCGGATGTTACATGCTCCCCCATTTACATAATGCTACTTCCTCTCCGTTGGCCTAATATCTTCTCCGTAGGCATTGTGGGCTTCTAGGGGAATTAACCTACCACGTCGTTGCCACTAATCTTCCATGCGTGGCACCACCTATTCCTCCTGTTGGAGTAGGAGTGTCATGGAGACTGCACAGTAGGTCATAACATGGCTTATACATTGCTGAAGGAGTTGGTTCGTATACCAAATGTAATGAACCGACTCAAAATCACACAACACAACCCATTATTGTGGGAAGTCCAACAATTGGGCCCATAACTCAAACCACTAAACTCTAAAGTTGAAGGCCTTGTTGAAATGCTTTGTGGGCATAGACCTTGTAGACATGATATTTTGCTTTCAAAATGACGATGTGGGACAAAGTCCCCTTACATACATATTCACATATGCGGATGGTTGGGGTGTTATAGACTCTAGTCAGATTCAAAGGAATGATATTGTAAGTGCCACTACGAAAATTTGCTTTGTTTGATATCTTTCAAGAAAACTGTAACTTTGTCTCCTAGGTTAAGTGAATCCTCTTATGTGGTTGCCATTGGAATTTTTTAGGAGCCTATGATTTAATTTTTTTGTGTTTTTGTTAGTGCTTGTATGCCATGGTGTAACTGGAGCTATCAAATAGGTTAGGTCAGCTTATTGACTTCGTTCATGTCAAATTTTAATGGCTGAACAAGTCTGAAATTGTAACTGTTTTCAAGAAACACGTTGTACACCCTTCATTTGCACTTAGTTGCTTACTACTATGTTGAAAATCATGATTTATTTGTGAATTCTGTGCCTGTAATTATTGCATGTCTTTCTAGAACTCTTTTGGGGGGTGTTGGACAGGGTTTTAGGAATTGAGGATGACTAAGAAGATGTATATGACCCTTAATCAGATCCAAGTTGAGGGATCTAGTGGATTGGACAGACAAAGAGTATCTTAAGGGGTTCTACTTGTATTCAATGCGCGCACGCTCAGATGTAATAGATTCTTTAGTTGTAACTTGGTATTTATATGAGATAAGGAGACAATTTATCCACGGATGTTGAGCTTTGGGGGAATTATATTTGCTGGACATTTTTATATGGAAGGAGTGATTCTAATAATAGTGAAGTGAGCAAAATGCAGCAGAAGTTGAGGAAGAATGTGACACGGATGTTATATCACATGACCTAGCAAGTATCACTGTATATTGTCCAAGCACTGGTATTTTGGCTGCAAACCTCATGTATTGCGTTGTGGCACCTGACCCACCCTCATAGATGTGGGTTCTATGGGCAAATTAAAAAGTGAGTGAGGTGTTTAGATCAGCCACCTTATTCATTCCCCTTTCCATCCTTAGCCATCCCCTGCTATGTGACCACATTGAGTGACTGGGCCTTTGGATGGAGTGGACCACCTTAGTTGACAACCCCCCCCCCCCCCCCCCCCAAAAAAAAAGAGAAGGAAGTGCTTTTGTGGCAAAATACTTTGGTTGTGGACATATGGGGATTGGCTACCTGAATCTAGCGTGCACTATGGTGATCTGATATACATGCATGTAGGTTATCTAAGATTGATATTAGAAATTTTTTTTGATAAGTAATCAAAAGTTGTATTAAGAAGACACCAAGGGTATGTCACCCATTTCCAAATAGAGATCGTTACAAAATACCATCATGCCCTACCCTTGCCCTCAAAAATCCGGCCATTCCTCTCCTTCCAAGTGCTCCACCAAATAGCCAAATGCTTCAAATTCCAAACGCCTAGGACCCAGCTCTTCTTTACCTTCTCCCCCATGCCACCAAAACCTCTCTTATGATTTGAGGTTGCACCCAACTAACCCCCATCAAAGAAAGAGACAAATGCCACAAAGCGGAGACCCACCGACAATGGACGAAAAGGTGGTCTACTGATTCCTCCTCCCTAAAACATATTGGACACCTGCTAGCCAACTTGAAGTTTCTCCTTTTGAGCGTGTTCTCTGTTGGAACCTTTCCTTTTATGGCTGCCCAACCAAGAAAGCATGCTTTGGTGGGAGCTTTAGACTTCCAAATCGCCTTGGCTACGAAATCAAGGTTAGGCGACCCTTTATCCATCTCCCTGCAATAACTTTTGACATCAAATTGTCCACTAGAGTTATGAGGCCCAAACATCTCGTTATCACCCTCATAAGAGACCTTCGTATTAGCAAGTAAAGCCAAAAGACGTGGCACACCCTCTTCTTCCCAATTATTCGTGTTTCTCAATAAAGTAATATTCCAGTGGTACTGATTGTCATTCCAAGAGACAACTTCATGCACTATTGCTTCTTTCAACCGAGCCATCCTAAAAAGATCCAGGAATTGAAACTAAAGAGGTTGATCGCCACACCACACATCATGCCAAAACAAGATCCTTGACCCATTTTTCACCCTATAATGCACGAAAGAGCAAAAATGGTCGAAATCACTCATAATAGATCGCCAGCCGCCCACCCCATAAGCATAAGAGCCCTTCTTACTCCACCAGCTAGAATTATGCAACACATACTTCGTTTCGATCTCATTTCTCCACATACCGTCCTCTTACTTGACAAACCTCCAAAGCCATTTGGCCTTGAGAGCTGTGTTCATATCGAGGAGAGCTTTATCCTAAGCCATTTGGCAAACCTCCATGTAGCGTCCTCTTGCTTAGCACACCTTTATAAGATTGATGTTAGCAATTCAAGGATGAAATCCTTTTGGGGGAGGGGGGCAACATGATCTCCACTAAAATGTTTGGTCCTTGGTTAGGATTTAGGAAGTTACATGTTTATATGTTTGGTAGCAATTGTGATCAAATTATTGATTAAGAACACGTCTAGACTTGTGCAGCTGATCTTCTGATCCTTTTATATTAATATATTACATTTTCCTTATCAAAAAAAGAACACATCTGGCATCAATTTATGAGTTTTCACGTGTACTCCGTCCTAAAACTTGAGCATCTATGTATATTTGTGTTTTAGCCAAAATATCCAAAGGGGGGAAAACAGAGGGTAGAAATACTGCTTGTGCAATTGTATCCCAGTCATGATTCACACCCTTAGTTTGATCTAATTATGTGCAGGCCCCAAAATTTGGCAGTTTGCGGATCACTGGATCCTACCTAAGTTCTTTTGTGCCTTTTAGTGTACAATATGACTACATTGGTACAAAACTAGAGATGCCCATGTATAAGGAAGGGGATTAAGAATAATAAATTGTGGAATATGAAGTTAGAATGTTGTATATTTTTCTTGCCTTCATTGTACTTAGATCCACGATTTAATATTTTGCGGGGGTGCACGTTGAACTGTATTCTGTTTACATAATTGCTATAGGCGTTGCAATCATACTGTTAAATATGCTAGACAGTTCAGTTAATCCTTGCCTAATTTTTGAAAGACATTAGCAGAGAAGTAAAATAAAATGCTTAGGAATTGTATCTCATTTTACAAGTATAGAAGAGGATGATAAGGATGAATCATTCAAAAAAGGACTTTGTCTTAATCTAGGACCATGAGAACGTTGTAAGATATGGCTATTGCATGTCTGTTTGATTGGGGCAGGAATTAATTTGCTGTGTGTCATTGTAAGAGCTGAGCTTAGGAATTGTATTTGCCTTCAAGAACTTCAGCCCTGGGCAGTCACTCTTGTGTATGGATCTCTAGGAATGCCGAGTCCAATCTATAAGAATGGGATGAGTAGTTTTGTGAACGTATGATGTAAATAATGTAGTCATATAGCATAGTACAAATTGACAGTGCAATCTAATTTGGTTGAATATGGACAACTGGACATAGATGGAAATAGATTAACGGTTGGGTAATGTATATTAAATGGTGATCGGAGAGCCAAATTACATTTAGTTGGTATGGAAAACTAAGAGAACATAGTTGTTGTGGAAGGATTCATCATTCGTTTAGTTGGATACAAATGAAAATAAATGAATGGTTATGCATTAACGTTTTCGAAATGGAGTCAGTGAAATTAGAATTATATTTAGTTGGTATCAAACAAGAGAACATAGTTGAGCTTATTATAGAGTTAAATACACAAAGGGCTCAGAAGTTGTACATTGTATGGGACAAGTATCGCTAAGACTCAACTCCCTATCTTTTCTGACACATGCATGGCAACACCTTTGAATCTGGCATCTAGAGCTTTTATGGTTTCTACGCGGGATTTTCTATGGTTTCAGAATAGTGTACAGGTCTTCTTGTAGATGTTTGAAGTGTGTTCATCTTCAAAGTGTTCATCTTCTTGTTGTGGTTGTGCAGGGAAGTTCGGTCAGGTCCAACAGCATTGCAGTTCTTCCAGCAGGCATCAGTTCTCTGTGTATATTTCATTCGTGTGGTTCTGTTCCGTCTGTGAGGGTTGAGGTTGGCATACCCTTCACCCTAGCTGGTGGTGTTATTGTTTACCAGTGCCGTTCTTTGGTAAGAAACTCAGTAAGCAGTTATGGATGTTGTTGGAGTAACCGGGACACGCTCACCTCAGGAGGGCTGCTCAGAAGGGCATGGTGAGAATCCAAATGACTTGAATGCTGTGACAAGGGTGAGGAAGCTACTGTTTCGTCGAATGCTGGTGGGTGTGAATGATGGACGTTTTTTCATGGGAAACTTCCATTGCATGGATAAGCAAGGAAACATACTTCTTCAGGATGCAGTAGAGTTTCGAAGTGTCAGACGATCTTCACCTTCACCTATGGAACAGCGCGGCCTTGGTCTTATCCTCATCCCTTCATCTTGTCGGACATCTTGTCACATCGATTGCTCCGTTGATGAGCAATTGTCATTGTTGTCGCTACAGGATAAGTAGCTTTGAAGAATGACTTTCACCAAAGTACCTTCTACCAAGTAGGACAGACTTCATGCAGGAATGTTGGCATCAAAATCTGGCAGGTTGCCCTGAGAAAATAGCTCTCATTTGTCATGGATAAGGTTCTCTCATGTGATATTAAACTCAGGATAGATACAGTGTAAGATATAATGGTATCAGGTAATCCAGGGGCGTATGGTTTCTACATTGGATCCCTCAATTCCGCCCCAGGCGGATTCATTGGGTATGTTATGTGTTCGGGTTTTTCATGATTCTTGGTACTGTAGAAATGTGCAACTCTGCTGTGTCAATTCTTGCAAGAAGCAGGTCTACGCAACTGTATCATGTATTGGATTTATTTGTTTATGCAATTTCCATTACATGTGCTTACTCAGGCATTGCTCGAGATTGAGCTAAGCTAAGTAATACACTCCACAATGACAACCAAAAGTATCATAGCCGCGCAGGAATCATCATTGAGTATTAAAGAAGAATGGATGAAGACAGACCCACACACAACACAATTAATAATTAGTGCCTTGGCTCTCACTGTTTGGTCTTGTGCTTTTCTTGGGACCACGAAAACATCGAAACTAGGGCTGTCAAAGGGGTTGGATCGGATTTTATTTAATAAATAGGTAAATTTTGTGTCGGTCTTAAAAATAGCTTAGATTTGTTCAAAACTGAAAAATCACAAGTTTTCACACTAAAAGGTTAAATTATGTCGAAATCAGTTCGGTTCAGTTTGAATCGAGTTCGAATCAGATTATTATATCTTTAACAGTCCTAAGATTTGAAACATAACTTTCGTGTTTAAGGCAACTTGGCATTCAAAATCACGACAGATGATCCCACCTCACTTGCCGACATGACTGACTCGTGGGCTTCTAGCTGTCTTTTTCACAATTATAGTCACTGGTGTCTACTATGTACACTAAAGTTAATAGTGTCTGATCCAATTGAAAAATTATTTAAATTTTTATATAAAAACACTTTGAAATTAAATTGGATATGCGTAAAAATTAATCAATATTATTGAATTTTACGTTATTAAAAAGTGAACACCATTATATGAATTTTCTGAATTTACCATTTACACTTGCAATTATTTAGATGGAAGCATTTCTATCGTATCAGTACTCTATGAAAATTCTTGAATTGTTGAAAATATGTGTTAGGTGATACACATGGTTCCTTGTTTGGCAAAATATGAACAAATGGATAAACGTTCAAGAATTTCTTTCAATGTAGGCCATCCAGGATAAAAATGTCAGTACTACTACAGTGTGCTATGGAACACAAGCTAGAGTCGGCAAATAGTAGTAGTAGTAGTTAAGTTTGGCTTTTAAAAAGCGACAAAAGCTAAAATAGGTAGAGTTAAGAAAGTCTGATTCGATATAATAATTCGATCTGAAGTTATTGAGAGAAATTCAAATTCGACACGAATTGGACCGATTTTAACTTGAATCAACATGATTTAACCGTTTAATTTAAAAACATATTATTTTTAAATTTTAAATAAATCTAAACTATTTATAAGACTAATATAAAATCAACTCATTTATTAAATAAATTAATCCACAACCTGTTATCCAGCCCTAAAAATAAGATAACAGTACTTCAATTCAATGCATGATGGGATGCCATCTTGCCACATTGCCAATTATGAGGGAGGACGATCTTTCTACTTATCCTTTTTCTGGCCCTTTCTGCAGCTCCATGTGGTTAAGACTATGCCACTGCGTGTCACCATTACAATTTACAACCATAGATTTTGAATCCTTTCCTACAAAACTATCTAAACTAAAAATCTTCTATCAACGCTTTACTCATCTCTTGAAAATGAGTCATAACATATTCTTGGTAATTTTTTATGTGCTCCCGAATCACATGCTCTTATTATCTACGTATATATATTTTTAACATATGTATTTATCATATATTAATTTTTTAATATATATTTGATTATGTAACTCATGAAAATATATGCTCCCAAGAGTATGATATACATATTGTTCTTGTTCTTCATCTCAATGCAGCTCACCCTAATCCTCATTCTAATCAACTTTAAAGGGTATTAAAATAATTTTTTGATCAATTAATTATAAAAAACACATTATTATTAAAAGTACGAGGAAAATATAAACCTAATTTAATTAAAATCTTGTATACTATAAGTATTAAATTATGTAACTCTCTTCTTGGATATCAAAAATTTAGATCGTAGTTTCACTTTTAACATTTTTATAATATATTAAAGGTTTTAGTGTATAACCAGTTATAAAAATTGATATAATTGAGATTTAATTCAACCCCTGATAATAATTGTTTAAAATTTAGCTTTCTATATTAATTAACGTCATGTTCATGAAATATCACTTTTTGTAAGTATATACTCGCTACTTACATAAAGATATACAAGCAGTTTTGATAAAATGATATTATATTAACAGTTCAAAACATAGATTAATAGTTTAAATTTAAACATTTGTCCAAGAAACACCATCACAAGCAACCGATTATTCAATCAAGCCACTCTTTTCTACTACACGATAATATATTTTTGAGTTAATAAAAAAGACACCTAAGAATTGTTTTGTAACAAAAAATTTATCATCTTACTTTTTAAAATTGCTACAACGGTATGCTTGTCCTCAATTCTTCAACGGTTGCTATCCACGCCATGAATGTACCAAGAACTAACCACCCTTTTGTAAATCTCATTATCATGCATGGCCCGCCCCCCTTTCATGTCACCTCTTCCACTCCTTTTCCCAAAACAAAGCACCCACCAATTCATCAATCAATGCTCAATCCATTTCCATACCTTCTTTTGTCTCACTTTCTTTGCAGATCTGATCTTTTAGAATCAATCTCTCCGCTTACAGTTATACTGATAAGATAAGACTGTCTATATCTGAATTATTTCCCCGCAACAAAGCAAGACATATGCCCAACAATAAATAATAAGAAGCTAGAAAGCCATCTATCTGTAAGCAGTAGTGAGAGCTAGCAAGAGAACAGAGAGAGAAAGATGGAGTTCAGCTCTTTCTTGACTTCACTGGGGACTTCATTCCTCATATTTGTTGTGCTTATGCTCCTCTTCACATGGTTGTCAGCCAAGCCCGAGAACGATGTCGTTTACTACCCGAATAGGATCCTCAAGGGCCTGGATCCGGGCTTGAGGACCCGGAACCCGGTTTCTTGGATCAAGGAGGCTCTTTCCTCCACTGAAGATGATATCATTTCTATGTCTGGTGTTGATACTGCTGTCTACTTCGTCTACCTTACCACTGGTATAAGTATTACACTATTTACTTGCTTCTCCCTCCTGTGCTTTTGGGAATTAATTGGTTTTTTTTTTTAAAAAAAACATTTTTCACTTGTTTAAACTACTTTAACTAATTTTCCTCTGTTTGATAATTGGGAAAAAATATGAACACAACAAAGAAAAAAGGTTAATGTTTTTCTAGGAAAAATATAAGAAATAATTTTCTTATAGGAATAGTTTTCAATCTACCAAAAAACTATAGGAATAGTACCATTTATTTTGAAGTGGCTTCTTCTTCCATGTCAAAACAATTTCTCATATTTTTATGTTTGCTTTCCCCCCCCCACCCTTTTTAGAGAGAGAGAATCAAACAAGGGAGAGGGCTGAGGATAAAATCTCACCTCCAAACCGAGGGTAAATTATGGTCAGAAACAAATTTGAGTTGGGCTTTGAAAATTTGCAGAAAGGGAGCTTATAGAGTTGTTAGACTCTGTGTCAAGGATGTGAAGGCACAAGTAATTTTTCCCTTCATTCAGTAAGTTACTGGGATCTAAATCCAAATCCAATGATAACCCTAATTGGCCCGCCTAGGTGGGGTGCGGAGGAATCAGATATAGCAACTTTACCTATAGATTGCATTGAGGTTGGTTTTATTAGACCCTGTATGTCTAATAAGTTACCAAGCTATGTTGAAATATAAAGTCATGAAAGCTGCATGTTGGTTGTTGCTTGTGAAGCACTTTTCTAAGTTCGAATCATCTGAAGCTATGGCCATGAGGCCCATGAAGCAAACATGAGCACCTGTGCAAGATCTGCTGTTCTAGATACCTAATCTCTCATTAGTATGAAGTCACAACTTAAATAGACATTTATGTGAAACTATCCATTCTGATCATGTGGGCCACTGCTTCTCGCAGTATTGACAATCCTAGTTGTCTCCGGCATTGTGCTGCTACCCATGCTGCTACCTGTTTCCGTCACTGATCACAGCGTGAGATTGACTAATACCACGAGCACTGGGACTTTCGACCAGCTTGATCAGTTATCCATGGGACATGTCGGAGTAAGTATATTGTGCTCCTATGAAGCAACTCTTTTTGTCTGACTGGTGCAGGGATTGTAACTCTGAACAACAGCTGTGTGCTATATCCACGTTAACTTTCATGCCAAGATCAATGTAGTACAGTATATTACACCTGTCTGGCAAACAGGTTAATTTCGAGTTGGGTGGGGCTCAGATGCTGGACTGCTTTTGTCAGTTCGTGTCCTATTTATGTCTTCATATCATGTTTTCTCGGTATCAGTTTCACTGCCGACTTCTAACAGCAGCATTTTTTTGTTTATAGCAAAGCAGCCCAAGACTGTGGGCATATGTGATTGGCGTTTATTTGGTTTCTATAGTCGCATACTATCTATTGTGGAAGGCCTATAAACATGTTTCGGATTTGAGGGCCACAGCTCTGATGTCTCCTGAACTAAGGGTCGAACAATTTACTATTCTTGTTAGAGACATACCCAATCCACCTGAAGGTGAGACCAGGAAGGAGCAGGTTGATTCATATTTTAGATCAATCTATCCAGATACATTCTTCCGATCAATGGTAGTCACTGACACCAAGGAGGTACTGTATCAATTTCAGTTAATCCAGTTATCTTAAATGTCATTTCTATGACACAATGACTGATTTTCCATGTATTAGTGTATGATTTAAATGTAAATATCATACAATAGCAATGAACTTGAGAAATCTGGATCAATTGATTTAACCTTTTTATTTAACAGGTCAACAAAATCTGGGAGGAGTTAGAGGGGTATAGGAAAAAGCTTACACGTGCAGAGTGCGTATATTTAAGATCAAAGACAATGGGCAATCCCGAAGGAGTAAGACCTACAAACCGCATTGGTTTTCTTGGTCTTTGTGGCAAGAAGGTAGACACCATAGAATACTGCAATGAGAAGATCAATGAACTCATGCCCAAGCTAGAAGCTGAACAGAAAATCACTCTTAGAGAAAAACAGCTTTCTTCAGCACTCGTATTCTTTTCGAGTAGGGTGGCAGCAGCTTCTGCAGGTCAGTGTCTCCATGCCCAGATGGTTGACACCTGGACGGTGATGGAAGCTCCCGAGCCACGTCAGCTGATTTGGAGCAATCTGTCTCTACACTTCTATGAAAGACAAGTGCGTAAGTACGTAGTGTACATTATCGTTGCCCTGACGATTGTATTTTACATGATTCCGATTGGTATTATCTCCGCATTTACAACTCTGAAGAATCTGATGAAGCTTCTACCATTCATAAAACCGGTTGTGAAGATAACTGTGATCAGAACAGTGGTGGAAGCTTACCTTCCTCAGATTGCGCTGATAATATTTCTGTCATTGCTACCAAAGTTGCTTATGTGTCTGTCAAAAGCTGAAGGGATTCCTTCAGAAAGCCATGCAGTGAGGGCCACCTCTGGGAAGTATTTCTACTTCACAGTGTTGAACGTCTTTATTGGAGTCACCCTTGGTGCAACCTTGTTCTCAACAATCAAGGAAGTAGAGGACCATCCAAATAGTATTATTTCCTTGCTTGCGGCAAGTCTTCCGGCAAATGCAACCTTCTTCCTGACTTATGTGGCTCTCGAGTAAGAACTACATTAGTTAAGTCGGACAGGACTAGGTGAATACTTCAAATATGCTGCCATCAGTATCAATCACTTTATGCACTGTTTGCAGGTTCTTTGTGGGCTATGGCCTGGAGCTGTCGAGAATAATTCCGCTGATTGTATACCATTTGAAAAAGAAGTACCTCTGCAAGACGGAGGCTGACTTGAGGGAAGCATGGGCTCCTGGAGATTTAGGATATGCCACTAGGGTACCTGCAGACATGCTTATCGTCACAATTGTCCTCTGTTACTCTGTCATTGCCCCTCTCATCATTCCATTTGGAATCGTCTATTTTGCACTCGGATGGCTTGTTCTGAGGAATCAGGTAGCTACTCGTTTCTTAATCATGAACTTTTGACCTTTCTTCAGATTGATGTTGACTTGGTTGAACAATCAAAGCAAAGCAATACTTTGGAATTGAGAGCATCTTAACTTTGCCTTGGTTTTGTACTGACAGGCACTGAAAGTTTATGTTCCCTCGTATGAGAGCTATGGGAGGATGTGGCCTCATATACATACTAGAATTCTAGCTGCGCTAGTCCTTTATCAACTTACCATGGTCGGTTACTTTGGAGTGAAGGAGTTCTATTATACTCCCATTTTGTTCATACTTCCGATAGCTTCCCTCATCTTCGCCTTTGTCTGTAGCAAGAAATTCTATCGGTTCTTTCAACACACCGCTCTTGAAGTTACAGGCCAGGAATTGAAGGAGTCCCCAAATATGGAACGCATTTTCAGATCATTTGTTCCTCTGAGTTTGAGCAGTGATAAGGTAGATTATGATCACTTGGGAGATGCTTAATCTCAAGATTTAAAGGCCATCTTCGGTTGCTCAATGTACATTTGTTCTCATCATCTGTTGTTTCCATGCCATTCTCATCATCTGTTGTTTCCATGCCACTGTCTTGCGCAGCTGTAGTAATTGAAAGCATAAAGGTCACTTTTGTGTTGATAATTTTACCTCAGAAACTGAATGTGTAGTTTTGTATGATACAACTTTTATGAAGGAATGTTGTTTAGTGTATGTACATAAAGCGCAGAGGCCATGATAATTGGAATGATACAAGCATGCTACTGTATAACACTACATAAGAAAATCTCTCTTTCCTTTTAAGGGGTAGTTATATAAAGATGTTACTTCGTCACCAATAATCTCTACAAGAACAGGACCCGTTTTTAAAATGATGGAATCGACTACGATCCCTAACTGTGATCTCGCGGTTAAAAATCTTCGATATTAGTTTGATGGCAAGATGGCAATCAGCACAGACCCTCAAGTTCTTTATCACTGTGATTGGGGTCGTCGGCAAAGTGTTAATGAGCATAAAAGCAATAGCAATCTTTTCACTGTGATATGTTAAAGCGGACTCCTTCTCTTCCTCCTCTATGTCTGCAAGCACAGTTGCCGTGTGAGGCACATAACCTTCTAGTCTCAGCAACTTTGTGGTTTCCCTTAGCATCTCATATATCTCTTTATCTTGGGGGTGAGACCTATCTCCCATTACAAACTCATATACCCGATTTCTCAACTCTACAAGGCTAAACCCTGGTGTTTTCCTAAGCCCATCCTTTACCATTTTTGCCCTTACTTGATGGACATCTATCCAGCGCTGCTCAGATGCATAGAGATTTGACAAAAGCACATAATCCCCACAATGCTTTGGCTCTAACTCCAGGAGTTTGGCTCTTGCAGTTTCAGCAAGATCTGAATGGCCATATATCGAGCATGCACCCAGTACTGTCCGCCAAATAACAGCATTGGGCTGCATTGGCATATTTTGAATGAATTCATATGCCTCTCTCACCTTTCCAGCTCTGCCCAACAGGTCAACCATGCAACCATGGTGCTCGATCTTGGGCACAATTCCGTATTTCACTTTCATTTCATTGAAGTAATTGAATCCCTCCGCCACCATACCACAATGACTGCAAGCATACAAGACACCGACCAAAGTGATATCTGTTGGCATCCAACCTTTCATTTCCATCTCCTTGAAAAGTTCAATGGCTTCATATCCAAGCCCATTTACAGCCAACCCAACAACCAAAGATGTCCAAGACACAACACTTCTATCCTTCATCTCATCGAAAACCGTCTTTGCTTCTCTTATTCTTCCACACTTCGCATAAAGATCAAGAAGAGCATTCACGGCATGTAAAGTCTCTGTCAAACCCACCTTAAACATGTACACGTGTACTCTCCTACCTAGTGCTAACGCCCCAAGCTCAGCACAAGCACATAACAAACTGACCATTGTGAACCCATCAGGTTCCACATCCTCCAAGCTCATTTTTCTGAAAATGGTCAGCACCTCATTGGGTCTCCCATTCAATGCAAAACCATTCATAACAGAGTTCCAAGTCACAAGATTTCTCACAGGCATTAATTCAAACACCTTGTGTGCACTCTCAGCCTGCTCACAAGTGGCATACAAATGCACCAAAGAGTTCTGAACAAAGACTAATGATACATACCCATCTTTAATAACGACACAATGCACCTTCTCACCAATCTTAATATCCAAAATCTTAGCAACTGCTTTTAAAAGAAAAGGGTACGTGTGTGTATCAGGCGCAACAGAAGTAACTCTCATTTGGGTATATAAATCAAAAGCTGGCCTAGCATCTCCACTCTCAGCATAGCCTCTAATCATGGTATTCCAGGTGAATATATTTGGGTATTCGATTTGGGAAAAGATCTTGTGGGCATAAGACATGGGCAGTGAAAGAGTGACAGTGAAAAAGATGAGGTGTTTGCCCAAATCTGGGTTGGTTAATGGCACCCCATGCTTGATAGAAAAGGCATGGATTTGTTTAAGCTTGTATTTGGATGAAGCACATGCTTGCAAAAGGGCAATGCATTGCTTGAGAATCAAGGGTTTGGGGTTGGATGGAATGGCTTGGTGTGTGCAATAAGGGAGAGAGAAGCGTTTAAGAAGGTGAATAGCACGGGTAGGTCTAGTTCGCATGAGGAGATGTAAGAAATTTGGTATGAAAGCTGTAAACTTCGGGTTGAAATGCATGGTTTGGTCATATTGGCTGTTTGGCACTGACCTCTGATTCTGAAATATGCTATGGCAGTTGAAGATCATGTAAATGCCCCAAGGTTGCCAAAACTTATTTTCCGAAAATAAGAAGTCCTACATTAACAGAGTCATTATACTATTCTTTGCGATTCATACGAACCAAAAAAATAAATAAATAATGGAGGCATCGATTGTTGTATCATTGTGTGATGTGAATTTTGATTTTTGAAGGTGTTTGAGGCTACACTGCTATGTTCGAATATGGGGAGCCATGGCAATGTAAGGAGTGCCGAAAGCAGAGGTAATTCGAGGTTTGGGCTTTGGGGTTTAGAAAGGAGAGTTGTACTCGTAAATTTTCATCATTTTGTCATCCAATTTTAATTTTAGTTGAATATATATCACTTTACTTTACTGTAAAAGAGAACTTCGTTCAAATTTGAAAAATTGATATCTATTATAAATGTATCTTACAATCAGTCAATAAATTGATCTCATGTAAGCATAAATACATGAAACTAAATTGAGAACATGTTATCAAAAATATTTGTTGATGCTTATTGCTAAAAGGTGTTTAATTTGTCAAAAATTGATGAAAGTATTTAAAAGTTGCTAAACGTAAGTGACTCGAAATTACTTAAAGTTGTTGTATGGTTATAAATATATATATATATATATATATATATATATATATATATATATAACTAAGTATTTTTTTCATAAATATGTAATGGTGTTGAAGGTTACTAAAAAGCTATTTAAAGTTGCTGAATCATATTGAAACGTTACCGAAACATTGAAAGTTACTTAAAGTTGTTGAATGATACTGAAAGTTGTTGAACGATACTGAAAGTTATTGAAAGTTACTTAAAGTTGTTGAATGATACTTAAAGTTACTGAAAGCTACTAATATATAAAGCTATTGGGTATCAATAAATGTCAATGATGAGTAATTATAACAAATTGAAAAGAACATTATTAAATAGAAATACTCAATAGTGAAACATAGTATGGCTGACTGGAAGAGGGTGTAGGAAAACCCTCACAAATGAAAGAGAACATTTATTAGGGAGAAAAGTACTATGAAAAGCATAAATGTTGGATAAATTGATGTTTACCATGGGGGGAAATAAAAAATATTAGGGTGATGTTCTCTTTGGCTTATTTTGTCTAAACTTATTCTGAAATTATTCTGAACTTATTGTAATTATTCTTAACTGATTCAAAACTTATTTACTGAACTTATTATGAATTTAACTTTTATATGAACTTATTCTTCAAAAAATAAGGTGAAGAGAATAGGGCTAAGTAATGATAGTAGTCCTTGAGAACAAAATAATAAGCTAGGCTTTCTTCTCTTCAACTTATTTTTTGAAAAAAAAGTTCAAATGAGTTCAATTCAAAATACAATAAATAAGTTCAAAATAAGTTAAATTTATAATTAAGTTCAGCAAATAAATTCATACATTTGTTCTTAATAAGTTCAGAATAATTTCAGCTTAGAATAAAGTTCCGTTCTCTTTGACTTACTTTTCGAAGAATAAGACCGTTTCACTTCGACTTATTTTGTTTGAATTTAATTATTATGAACTAATTTGCTGAACTTATTCTGAACTAAATTTATCTAAGCTTATTCTTCAAAAAAATAAGTCAAAGAGAACATGAACTAAGCTTAGATAAGTTCAATTTTGAATAAGTTCAATAAATTAGTTCAAAATACGTTCAGCAAATAAAGTTCAAAATAAGTTCAGTAAATAAATTCATAAATTTGTTTTTAATAAGTTCAGTATAAGTTCAGCAAATAAGTTCGGAATAAGTTCACACAAAAATAAGTCGAACAGAATAAGGCCTAAGTTCGACAAATAAATTCAAAAAAAGTTCAGAATAAGTTTATATAAGTTCAATTTAAAATAAGTTCAGACAAAATAAGTTAAAGAGAACACGGCCTTATTATGAACTTATTCATTGAACTATTTGTTGAATTATTATGAACTTATTTGAAGAACTCATTATCACCTTATTAGAATTGTGGACTTTTAGGTACCCTGAGATTTGATGTATTAATTTTTATAATTTTGACATTTTTGAGTTTATTTTTAAGTACGGTCACTTATGAATTCCTTACAATTCAGTCTTGAAATTTCAAAAATCCCCTTACTATTGTCCTTTTTTTTCTTTTAAAGCAAAACCCCAAAAACTATATTTCCACTATTAAATAGTCTATCGAGTGGCCTAAGTTGTTTATTCTTATCACCAACTGCCTTGTCTCTTCTCTCTAGAACTATCTGCTCCCCCTCATCTTTCAATCTTTTTCTTCTACTAGGCCGGCAATCAGGGGTCGGGAATGATCTTTTCTTATTGTTCCCAGCCTTCTCCTATTCACTTTTAATCTACTTACATGTTTAATTGCTTTTTCTTTATCTTTGTTATGATTTGTCTTCCAGTTATGAGATTTTGCCTCTATGATTACATAGGAATGTTTCGATTTTATCTTGGTTGTGTGTTGTTTATTGTAATTTCCTTTTGTTATGTTAGGGGATGAACAATGTGAAGGTTGCGACAAGGTTTTTCAATGCATTCGACAATTCAAGTATAATCTCTCATACCGGATCAATGTTTCGTTTACGCAGTCTACATCAGATCAACAGTTCTACAATCTGAAGAAGAAAGTGTCATATCTATGGATCTCTTTCCCTGGTTGCACTATTGAAAAACAACGGTTCACATGAGAAGAAGGACATTTAATATGTACTAAATCAGATTTTGTGATTTTAGATTTTTATTTTTGTAGTGAAGATAATATTTATTTGGGCAGAATTTATATTGTAGATGTCAAATGACCATTCAATATTTAATAAATTGTCCCCCTTTTTTTTCTTGCTACAAAAAAAAAAAAATGTTGTTTATTCTTTCCCCCGAAAAAAATTGTTTTAAAAAAACAAGTGGGTTTACAAATTTACAATCCTAATCCGACTTACGTTTTCATACATTTGTGAAGTTTGGAGTCATTGCAATCATCAAATTTTCGACTCCAACTTCCTCACTTCTCAATCACCCTCCACTTCTTCCATTTCCTTCGGTGAGATTCTCTCCTTTTTCCTGCTTTCATCTCTTCTCTCTTTCCGTAATTCACTGCCGTCTGTTTATTTGTTTGGATTTTTCAGTTCGTCTGTTGTATTTTTCAGCACTTTTTATTGATGTTTTCTCGCATTTTCTTCAGCTTTTTGTCAATGTTTTTTCATCCCAAGTTTAGTTTCGCTCAATTATCCCAGTTGTTTGTTGATTCTTAAATGCAATGGTTTGCGTTTGTTGATTTTGAATCAATCCAGTTGTTCTGGGAAAGGGTTTTATATAATAGCGTTCGGTTTATTGATTTGGGATTCTTTGATACTTGGTAGTCTTTGTTTGGATGACCCCCAATCGCTGTATCTAATTCACATTCAGGGTTTGCTTCATTTACTGAAATTTTATCACGTCAGGGGGTGGTGGTGCAATTGTGTTTCACAATTTTTTGGTTTTAGTTTGACTACTGGTTTTCAACATCCAAATGGTGCACAGTGAGATTTCAAGATGTCCCCACCAAGTACTGTAATTTATGGGGAGTCCAAAATTTATTCTTTGTAACTGATTAATCAGTCATAGTGTTCCGGAAGTTATGCACCCTTTCCATCTTGCTTTATCAAATTCACCTACGTGCAGAGACCGAGGTGATTTCACTACTCGTTCTGATGCTACCAGTTGCTTACTCTACGTCTTATAGTTGTTATTAAAGTTAACAAGTCATCCTGACTTGTCATGTTCATGATCAAGCTTTTGAATCCATGCCGTTCGCACAAAATGGATCATGAAGGAAGTTGCGTAAAACTTTAGATAATTGATCTTATGACGAATAGATCAAGCACTGTATAATGCTATGTGGTATTCTTGTCTTTCTTATGGCAATATTTTGCTCTACTTGTTTCATGCACCAACTCTGTCAATCCTACAGGGTGGAATAATTCTATGTCAAATATGTGTCTAAGACTCTAAGTTGTCAGGTCCGCATTCTAGTACTTTATTGATTCTCTGTTCTAATACACTAAAACTAGATAGGTCAGGTGGCCCTATTGTTAGGAAGCTACATCTGCCACCCTTCTAGCTACGAGGGGAGATTGAGGGGAAATTGAGGGAGGACTGGGATATCAGCTGAACTTAAATAGGCTATTGAGCTTGATCCCAACCCTAAACATGAAAAGAAAGCACAAATTAGAGAATAGATCATGTAAATGATTTGATTCATGAGAGTGATACAAATTTAGGAGCATGATTTATTGTTACTAATATGCTACTCATCATTGTTTGCTCTCGACTTAAAAGAAAATTAGTTTGGTTCCTCTTTCTCCTTTTATTAATGGGGAACCTATATACTGTTAGATGTTAAAAATGATATGGTGGTAAGCACTAGATGTAGTAAAGACCCAAAGCCAAGAATTGGACACAAATGACCGAAGCGGAGCAGTTGATTATTTGGGAGCAGTGGAGGAATAAACCAAATTTCCATAATAGTTTGAAACTTCATTGCCTGCCTTTAAAATTGATGCACAGATTCCACAGGGTTCAATTCAGCGCTGTAGTACCATTATATTAGCGTTGCAATGTTGCTTTGTGCACAGAACTTGGTAGTGTATTGGTTATTGCATTACAATATGTAAGTTGTCTAAACCCAACAAAACATGGTACCCAATCACAATTGCATTCAACTCCATTCCCGTTGCATTGCATGATTGATTACATTACACTCCAATTGCAATACATCCAACCAAATGCCATGGTAGTGAGTGCTTATTGCAATAGATGATTTCCTGATTTCGATGAATGGAACTGCAATCATGCAATTGTAACTGATTGGATGTTGGAAATGAAAGTGGGATATCGACAGCTTAAGATTGTCATTTCACTCAGGAAACTTGAAAGTGTCTTATTGTAACCCTGATGCCTCTCACCAAGATAATGCCTCGAGCCAGATAGAACTTAAAAGTGATTATACCAAAAATGGGAAACAGAACACTTTTTCCAACCTTGTCGAATCTACAGTTTACAGATGGGATGTTGTTTCTAAACTAGTTATAGTGAGAAGGATGTGTGGTACTTTGTCAGGTTCATGTATCAGAAATGAGAATTGGGTGGGACATGAATTATCGTCAATGCTTCCTTCGTTGATCGCTAGGTGCTTGTGAAGGCACGGCTGTTAATACATCTACTTGGGGGGGAGAAATAGGGGACTGAAATCCTTGATTTATGATTCTATTGTCATGATAATTTCCTATTATTTGATCTTGAATTATGAGCAAATATTGTGATGATTTTATCTCTTTTTTTCCTCACTGTAATCGGCAATTCTGCTTTTTACGTGATATTCTTTTTGATCTCGTTACTCATGCCCTTTGTTCCCCGCTGAGATTTGTTGATCATAGGAATGAAATATTTAATTTATGCTGCTTCGTTCATTCTGGAGGTTTCCTAGTAGTCAGGAATGTTCACATCTTATTGCTTTATTTTTTCCCATGATTAAGTTTACTTCTCTTTGGGTTTATGTAGAAGCCATCTGCAGGCTACAAACTCACCTGTTTCAATGCGTGTACAATTCTGCAGGATAACCTAATTTCTGAGGCATTCATTGTTGAAAATGGGAAGAATCTGTTCTGAGAAGCTAAGATTCTGCATTGATCGTGGAGGCACATTTACTGATGTCTATGCTGAAATCCCTGGCCAGACAGAAGGACATGTTATGAAACTTTTGTCTGTTGACCCTTCTAACTATGAGGATGCTCCAGTTGAAGGTATTAGGAGAATTCTAGAAGAATATACTGGGGAAAAAATCCCTCGATCATCTAAGATTCCTACTGACAAGATTGAATGGATAAGGATGGGTACAACTGTTGCTACGAATGCCCTCTTGGAGCGAAAGGGAGAAAGGATTGCTCTATGTGTCACTCAGGGTTTTAAGGATCTACTGCAAATTGGTAACCAGGCTCGTCCAAACATATTTGACCTCACTGTATCCAAGCCGTCAAATCTCTATGAAGAGGTTATAGAGGTTGATGAGAGAGTCGAACTTGTTCTTGATACAGAAGAGAATGCAAGTTCATCACCTGTCGTCAAAGGAGTTTCAGGTGAACTGGTGAGAGTTGTGAGGCCACTGAATGAAGAATCTTTGAGGCCATTGCTTAGAGGGCTGTTAGAAAAGGGGATCAGTTGTTTAGCTGTTGTATTAATGCACTCATACACCTACCCAGAGCATGAGGTATCTGTGGAGAAGCTGGCTTTGAACATGGGTTTTCGGCATGTTTCTTTGTCTTCAGCCTTGACTCCTATGGTTCGAGCTGTTCCGAGGGGTCTAACTGCGAGTGTGGATGCATACCTTACGCCAGTCATCAAAGATTACTTGTCTGGATTTGTGTCTAAATTTGATGAAGGGTTAGGAAAGGTCAATGTTTTGTTTATGCAATCAGATGGGGGGCTAGCACCGGAGAGTAGATTTTCAGGACATAAAGCTGTTTTATCGGGTCCTGCAGGTGGTGTTGTGGGTTACTCACAGACTTTGTTTGGGATTGAAACTGATAAGCCTCTTATCGGTTTCGATATGGGGGGTACATCCACAGATGTCAGCCGTTATGCTGGAAGTTACGAACAAGTGCTTGAAACTGAAATTGCTGGGGCAGTTATCCAGGCGCCTCAGCTTGACATCAACACTGTGGCTGCTGGAGGTGGATCAAAGCTGAAGTTCCAATTTGGGGCCTTCAAGGTTGGACCAGAATCAGTAGGTGCACACCCTGGCCCTGTGTGTTACAGGAAAGGGGGCGAATTAGCAATTACCGATGCAAACTTAGTCTTGGGATATGTTATTCCTGACTATTTCCCCTCAATTTTCGGGCCAAATGAAGATCAGCCTCTAGATGTTGATACAACTAGGGAGAAGTTTAAGAACCTTGCTGTGCAAATAAACTCCCACAGGAAGAATCAGGATCCGTCAGCAAAGGACATGTCAATTGAGGAGATCGCCCTTGGATTTGTAAATGTTGCAAATGAGACGATGTGTCGTCCAATACGCCAATTGACGGAGATGAAAGGCCATGAGACAAGGAACCATGCTCTTGCTTGCTTTGGGGGTGCTGGACCGCAACACGCCTGTGCTATTGCGAGAGCATTAGGCATGAAAGAGGTTTTAATCCACAGGTTATGTGGTATATTAAGTGCTTATGGCATGGGATTGGCTGATGTTGTTGAAGAGGCTCAAGAGCCATATTCTGCTATTTATTGCCCTGAATCCGTTCAGGAAGCCTCCCGTAGAGAAGCTGACTTGGTGGAACAGGTGAAACAGAAGTTGCAAGCACAAGGCTTCAGTGAAGAGAACATTAAACCTGAAACATATTTGAATCTGAGGTATGAGGGTACAGATACGACCATCATGGTCAAAAAGCAAGAAAGTGACAATGTGTCCACATTTGACTTCGCAACTGAATTTGTGAAGCTGTTTGAGCAGGAGTATGGATTTAAACTTCAGAACAGAAATATTCTTATCTGTGATGTAAGAGTTCGTGGTATAGGAGCCACTAATATCTTGAAACCCAACCCACAGGAACCCACTTCAGGAACCCCAAAGAGCGAACGGTTCTACAAGGTTTATTTTCATGGTGGCTGGCAGGAGACACCTTTGTTCAAGCTTGAGAATCTAGGGTATGGTCACACTATCTCAGGCCCAGCTGTTATTATGAATGGCAATAGTACTGTGATTGTGGAGCCAAATTGTAGAGCCATGATTACAAAGTATGGAAACATCAAAATTGAAATCGAGTCAACTTCAAGCACAACAAATGTATCAGACACAGTTGCAGATGTGGTGCAGCTATCGATTTTCAATCACAGGTTTATGGGGATAGCTGAGCAGATGGGAAGGACTCTACAGAGGACTTCAATATCAACAAATATCAAGGAACGACTTGATTTTTCATGCGCTCTCTTTGATCCTGAGGGAGGACTTGTGGCTAATGCCCCTCATGTTCCGGTGCACCTTGGAGCTATGTCAAGCACTGTTCGTTGGCAGCTCAAGTACTGGGGTGATAACCTGAATGAAGGTGATGTGCTGGTGACAAATCATCCCTGTGCTGGAGGTAGCCATCTTCCTGATATAACAGTCATCACTCCGGTTTTTGATAATGGGAAATTGGTATTTTTTGTGGCTAGTAGGGGCCATCATGCTGAGATTGGAGGTATTACTCCTGGAAGTATGCCCCCTTTCTCAAAGGCCATATGGGAAGAAGGGGCTGCTATCCAAGCATTTAAGCTTGTCGAAAAGGGCGTGTTTCAAGAGGATGGCATCACTGAACTTCTCCTGCACCCGTGCTCAGATGATCCTGCTCATAAAATTCCTGGAACCCGAAGGCTCCAAGACAATTTATCAGACCTCCGTGCCCAAGTTGCGGCCAACCAGAGAGGAATTTCACTCATCAGGGAGCTTATCGACCAATATGGCCTGGAGATTGTTCAGGCATACATGAGATATGTACAGCTCAATGCAGAAGGAGCTGTAAAAGAAATGCTCAAAGCAGTGGCTGCCAAAGTGTCATCTGCCTCTATGCAAGGAGACAATGTGGTCATTGAAGAAGAAGATTCCATGGATGACGGTTCCACAATTCATCTGAGACTTACAATCGATCCCACTAGGGGAGAAGCAAATTTTGATTTTTCAGGGACAAGCCCAGAAGTGTATGGCAACTGGAATGCACCGGAAGCCGTAACAGCTGCTGCAGTCATATATTGTCTTCGTTGCTTAGTCAATGTTGATATTCCCCTGAATCAAGGGTGTCTTGCCCCTGTGAAAATACATATTCCTCCGGGTTCTTTTCTTTCTCCTAGCGACAAGGCTGCCGTGGTGGGAGGCAATGTTCTCACATCCCAAAGAGTAACCGATGTCATACTCACTGCATTCCAGGCATGTGCTTGTTCTCAGGGTTGCATGAATAATCTCACTTTTGGGGATGCCACTTTTGGATACTATGAGACAATCGGAGGTGGATGTGGGGCGGGTCCTACTTGGGACGGGACAAGTGGGGTCCAATGCCACATGACCAACACCCGCATTACAGATCCTGAGATCTTTGAGCAGAGGTACCCAGTGATTCTGCACAGATTCGGGCTGAGAGAGAACAGCGGAGGTGCTGGGCTTCACAGGGGTGGAGATGGGCTTGTCCGGGAGATAGAGTTCAGGCGGCCTGTTGTAGTGAGCATTCTCTCTGAGAGACGGGTTCATGCCCCAAGAGGACAAAAAGGAGGTAGAAACGGGGCTCATGGAGCTAATTACCTGATCACTGTGGACAAGAGACGGATCTATCTTGGGGGCAAGAATACCATCCACGTACAGGTTGGAGAAACCCTCCTGATCTTGACTCCGGGTGGTGGTGGATGGGGTTCTCCCTAGCCTTCCCCCAAACTCATGATGGATGGTGCCATGAGTTTGTATCCGAAGTTGTTGGCACCCATTTGTTGTTGAACACAAGGATTCAAAACACGGATTCAAAACATGGTTTCAGTCTTGATTGGGGTTTCAATAGCGGTATGGTAGAATTGCTCTAATGCGACAATCACATTCCATATCATGGTTGTCACAGGGGTTGAAAACGCAGTTCGCCCAAGCCGAAAACATGTCCGATGTGGCCGTTTCGTCGCATAAACGGCCACATTTCGAATCCATACTTGAACATAATGAGTGCGATTTCGTAAGCAATGCTGGCATCCATTTGATTTTGAACACAATTAGCGAGTTTTTGCTTTTCTTAAAGCACTGTTGGACTTGGTTGTCAAAGGATGCAAAGCGAATGGGGGAGGTTGGTGCTTGCATTTGTATGTTGATCGAGAATAAGAAGCAATTTGCACTGAGATTTTCAGTGTATTTTTTTGTTTTTAAACATGATTTGTCCAAACTTTTGTGTCTTTTTTATTAAGACGTCGCTATTCGCATTTGTATGTTGATTCGCAGAGAGCAGAAAGTTAACAATCCCAGTTGTGGAAAAAGAGAAGCCCCCAGGAGAGCATAAACATGCCAGTTGAGGTTGATAGAGATTTGATACCACGTTTTAACCAACTTGTTTGATTGGTGCAGGGAGGATTATGATCATGGTTAGAGGCCAAAACGATGGCTACTAATTAAGAGGTTTTAAAGAAGACATAATCAATTTTTCAGTGAAGACGAGCACGAAAAGCATAAAGCGGAACTCCTTAGGTTTGGAACCTTAGATACCGCAACGATGATCATTAAGAAATCAAAGAGTTCTTGGTCAATAAAAGAACGGTTAGGATATAAAGATTTCTCATTTTTTTAAATGGAAAGTGTGTATTATCGCTATGCCCCATCTGAGAGTACCTAACAAAGCTTGATAGTGGGGAGGAAGGGGTCTGGTTCCAAAAGTTGGTTGCATATCCACAAGAAAGATTTCATCATAAAGAAACTTGCACCTCCCAGGTTTTGAAACTAGGAGGCCACAGTTAGCAGCATTCGGCACCAAACCTGGGAGGCCGTGGTTAGCAAGAAGGAACGTTGGTGCCAATGCTGTACGAACACTTCGGCTAAAGATTTTTTCGTCCTACCTATTGTTTTGTCAAAGAATGTACTACTCTTGTTACATAGGTTTGTTCATGGCAATCCTCGTATTGACAGTTTATCATTGCTTAGAGATAGGTGACAAGGAAGGTCGGGCCGGGTTGTTTTAGACCAAAATTAGATCTTATCTGCCCCATTGATCCGTTGTTTCTTGGTTATCAGTACTCAAGCCGTTATCTAATACTATGTTTTAAAGGAATTGGATCAATATTACCCAGATCCATTATTTAACTCTATTTGATCAAATGGATACACGGCCCATGGGCGTCCCTAAAATTCGTAGCCTCCCAATCTCTCAAGGCCCAATCCATTTCTGAGTACCAACAAAATGTTGGGGGGGGGGGGGGTTGGAATAGCCATCCTAACGTTGCGCGGGTTTATCAAAGTTTTCAAATTTGAAATTCCCACCAACTTGCTCTGGAATCTTCTCACTTTTATCTGTCTTTTATCCCTTTCGTCTCCGCTTTCATCCCACCTCCATCCGTCTCCTTTGAAAATCGAAACCAGTTGAGTTAGATTCAGAATTTCAGAGTCATTGAACAAAACCCATCAATTCAAGAGAATGGCAGATGCATCTCATCTAGAAAGAATGGGGAGAGAGCTCAAATGCCCTATTTGGTAACCCCTTTTCTTCTTCTTCTTCTTCATCAATCATCCCCCAGCTTTTTTTTTCTTTTTAAATTTCTATTTTTATTTTTGCCCCCTACCCATTTCGCCCCCAGTTCGTAATTTTTTTGCAAAAAAGTTCTCATGTTCAATTGCTGATTTTGTAAATCTTGCAGCTTGAGTTTGCTGGATACTGCGGCATCCCTTACCTGCAATCATGTTTTCTGCAAGTATGCCCTTCTCTATCGTTTGTTCCCATTATTAATTTTCCTTAATTGATTCCCATGTTTATTTTTTTAAAAAAATTTGTTGGGTTTCAGCTCATGTATTCACAAATCTATGAAATCAGGCTCCAATTGCCCAGTATGCAAAATGCCTTATCAGCGCCGAGGTTTGTTTGTGCTTCTTAAGTCAATTAATGGGTTCAGATTTTATTTACAAGTGTTTGTATTTATACTAATTTGCTAAATACTCAAAATTCCCGGTTTTTGGGAATTTGCTGCTATTCATCAAACAAGGATTCAATGTCACTTATAATTTCACAGTAGAAGCACTAGTACTTTTATTTGTATATGTCGTTTGGTCTGAAATTATAGATCAAGCACTTTGTTAGCGATTAGAACATTTCCACATTGGGGAACTTATGATCTTGCAATCAATCTGTATCGGTTGATGTAACTGCCTTTAACCATTGCAAATCGATTGTGAAACATGGACTGAATTAGTTCCCTATGGGAATTCAAGAGTTTTGCAGCCGATGTGATTTGACCATATCCAGGAGGATTTGCACTATCCTAAGTTTAAATGGTCTAACTTCGTGTGATTATATTTTCATTGGATCAAGAGTTTGGTGCCCACGTGTAGATTGGTCCTCATTCAGGATGGCTATTGGAATAGTATCATTCTTCACTACTTGAAAGCATCTTTGATCTTTCCAATTAGCAGAGAGATTATGAACTAAGATGATTTATGGGGGTTTTCAGGAGATGTTAACTTGGGAATATTTGCCAGAGTTGTATGCCATCTTGGTTACATTTGCTTGTCATTGAAGTCTCCTGGCTGCTTTCTGATGAATGGATTCATATGTTGCAGAAATACGCCCTGCTCCTCACATGGACAACCTAGTGAAAATATACAAGAGCATGGAAGTTGCTTCAGGGCTTAGCCTTTTTGTCACCCAACATCCAGCGGCAACCAAATGTTTAGGTAATGTTACTGAATCACAGCATGGGACGGCAAGCTGCATGTATGAGTGTTGTTGGGGTCTCAATAGTGAAAAGTCATTTATATAGTTGGCTCAATATCATTGGATCCATTAATTGATGTTAGGCTAAAAGCGTACTTTAAGAAGGTGATGTGTTGTGTACTCGACATGAACTTCTACGCTGAAGTATGCATCTATTAGGGGAAATGAAAGGGTGGAAAGGAACTTGGGTTCCCTAACAAAAGAACACATGCATGCACATGGTTAACAACTTTATATATTGCCTCTAACACATGCCATCCTGTCCCAAAATATAAGGTGCTTGAGCCTATGTTAAAGAGCTTGTAGCTGCTTCATCCAATTATCCCTAAAGATTCTGAACAATGATTGTGTCCTAGGCGTTGTAGAAATTCTTGTACTGTATCATTAAGAGCTCCCTATTCAACTACTAAAAGAAAACTGCCTACACAGTGAACCATACTTCTGAATTCATTATACTATGCAGAGTGGAACCATACTCCTAACTTCATCCTAATATACAGCTCTTGTCATTAATGCTAATGTCCAAAGTGATCAAGGTTTTAAACCACATCTGTGAAGGTGTTGATAGCAGTTGGTCATCTCAGAAGTATCTTAAGCACTTTGAACTCTTTTCCACATAGTGCATTAACTTCAGACTTTGAAGGGTCAGCAGACACAGATAACATCTGGCACCTTCTCACTTATGTCCCATCATGTTTATATTAGTTCATGCAAAATTGTTTAGTCAGTCTTCATATTCCTTAATCAGGAGTACGATGACATTATGCTCTTTTGATTTGTATGGTTGATAGCTAGGCCTGAGCCTTAAAGAGCAGCTTATTTGTTATTTGTTTGGGTGATTTGTCATTGTTAGTTGTATCTCCTGGTTGCAGGTGCAGAAAAAAAGACTGAAAGTGATGGGGATGTTGCTGAAGAAGAGAGTGGCCTGAACACTCCAAAAACAGCAAAACATCAAGTAATGGAGGATCCATGGTCTAAGAAGTTATCCAAATCAAAGCCCAAAAATTCAGGTCGTAACAAAGGCAAACCTTCCTTTCTGACAAATAAAAGAGTCCAAGTGCCACAGTCCCCCATCAGTACTGAAACTCCAGTACATCAAGCAAAAAAAGAACTTGGAAAGTCGAAAACGATCAATGAGCTAATGAACAACAGCTCAAGCTCACCAAACGGCCAGCAACCTGCAAATGGAAATAGAAGCCTGAACCTTTCACCTTTCTTCTGGTTACGAGATGATGAAGATGTAGAGAAGCCTAGTCAGCAAATTGAGATGGATTATTTGACTGGTACACCAGCAAAAGCTCCTTCCTTTAGTGATATCAAGGATTCAGATGATGATGTGCCCTCCAAAATGTCTCCAAAAGTATGTATAGCTGTTCATTACTGTTCTTGATTTCAATTCTAATGTGCTCTAGTATTCAAGTCAACATTTTATTTATCATTTTTTGGGTATATTAACTCATTCACTGACCTATCTTGGTAGGAGGGAATACTCAGAAGATGCAACAATGCAGATCTTTTTGACAGTGAGATGTTTGAATGGACACAAAGACCATGCTCTCCTGAGCTTTGCTCAAGTCCTATCAAGTTACAGGTCACTGTATGTGCTATGATGCCGATCTCTTAACCTTTCTGTCTTCATTTTGCCAGCATTTCATGCCTTTCTTTTCGTAGTTTAACCGCTTCTATCCAACATGAAGGTCGGGGACATAGGCGAACACAATAGAAGGCTAGAAAATTTTGAAGAATTGTTTGAAGGTGCAGTTGCCAATAATGAAGTGACAACAGATCATCTGGGCAATGTCAGCTCCACGGAAAACAATAATACTCAGCATGTTGAACCTCATAATAGCTCCTCTCCCCAAAGCAAAAGTGAGCATAAACAAAATCACAGTGTGATACCCTGCAAGAGAGGAAGGCAGACAAGCACTAGAAGCCATGCCAAGCGCAGAAAGAAAAATGCCGGGCAAGTAAGAGATGCCCCTAATGGTTCTGAATTAGCTTTAGGCAGTTCTAAAGATAATTGTTCTCCTAAAGCAACATGTGTCCGGTCACCTGATTCAGCATTGCCAGATGAAGTTAATGATCTTGTCTCTGAGTTGCCTGCTTCGGATCGGAAAAGTGGCATCAATGAAGACAAGAAGTTGAAGAGGTCCAAGAAAAAGTTTAAGAGCATAGGGCAGAGCAGTAGATTTGGTAGGGTAAAAGGAAATGAAAACAAGCAGAATCTTATGACGCCTGGTATTATTGATGAAGCAATTGTTCCTCATGATAGAAGACATGAAGATACTCAATCAAAATCTTATTTGTTGATGCCCGTGTCTGACAAAAAGTCATGCTGTCCTAAAAGGAGAACCACCAGTTGCGCTGCCAATCACCAAAAGAAAAGATTTTGCCGACAAATGAGATGTGAGATAAAGGACAAAGTTTCTGAAGATCATTTTTGTGGAGAGAAATTTGAAAGAAATGGAGATGTTCATGCTGAGGCTGCAGAACAAGCTGATGGGAACAATGACCAAGGAGTTCCTGGTAGGGACCATTTAGAAGGTTCATCGACAAAAGGGGATGGTCGTCCTCAAAAAGATATGCCAATCTTGCACAAGTGCGATGTGGGGTCTACTAAATGTGCTTTCTGTCATTCAACTGAAGAGACAGAGGTAAGCTAGTATCAAATAAAGTTTATGTATTACTTTCTCTAAGATATTAATAATGGAAGAAAAGCTTCTTCCCTGGACGTTCAAACCATTACTTGAAAATAATGATGCAGGCTTCTGGGGAGATGTTTCATTATTCTGAAGGTAGGCCAGTTTCAGAAAATCACAGTGCAGGCTCTGTCATCCACTCACACAGAAACTGCACTGAGTGGTATGTTGCTTCAAACTTCAAAGAGAATACCCTTCCCTCGTGCATTTTTGCTGCTTCTACTCTTATTCAATCCAAAATAGCAGCTTTTGTTTTGCAAACGTCAAAAGCAAATGCCCAGCCCTGTGCTGCAAGAACCCTCAATGTGTTGAAGAGTCATCAAAATCCGCAAATTTCAGAGTCATAAGCAAAGCTGTGTTTAAACGGTCATATTTTCACCAAAGTTTTTATCATCCTTAGAAGAAACTGTTGTATTGATACGAATTTTTTTTAATCAGCATTTTTCTAATATACCTATTCATCTTGTCTACTTCCGTTTCAAATCCTTGGTGTAGTGTGCATTAGTTGGACTTCTACCCTTCCAGATGACCTTTGTTCTATCCAGTAACAGCTTGAACCACATTTTCTAAAAGTTAAACAAAGCTTATAGACCTTTCACGAAGGCAGTCTAGTTAGTAGCTGATCAAATTTTGCAATTGACCAGATGATGTGCGACTGTGACTGATGAAAACATTGGTTTTTATCCTTGTGACTACATGCAGGGCCCCTAATGTTTACTTTGAAAATGATATTGCTGTCAATCTTGAAGAAGAATTGGCAAGAAGTCGAAGGATTAAGTGCTCTTTGTGTGTAATGAAGGGTGCCGCTCTTGGCTGCTATGAGAAGAGTTGCCGAAAGAGTTTCCATGTACCTTGTGCCAAGAAGCTACGGGAGTGTCGCTGGGATAATGTAAGTGCTTAATTTGTAATCTGTTAGAGAATCACTTGCAGATTCTACTATAAAAACAAGTCCTGCCTCACATTGTTTGCAACTCTTCCAACAGGAACACTTTGTCATATTATGCCCACTTCATGCCTCTTCGAAGCTACCCTGTGAACTCTCCACTTCTCGGCCAACAAAAGTAAAATCCAATCAGAAAGGGTATGCTATATCATCAAAACCTGATCTGGATTCTATCTTAATTAGACGTTTGAAGGTCCAATTCTGCAGGAAGTGCTGTTATACATTATTTTGTCCCTGCAGGAAAAATCTGCAGCGACAATCTCAACTTGCTGTAAATCATGGGACTAACAGAAATTTGAAGAATTTTGATCGATCATCCAAGAAAGTAGTTCTGTGTTGCTCTGGTCTTTCAACTACAGAGAAGGTAAAGTGGAAAGTTCATCCGATATTAGTTTGTAAGCAGCTAAGTTTTGGAAGTTTTTTTCCCCTTCTGTGTTTTTCTCCCTGATGAGATGGCTGGTCGTACAGGAAACTGTTTCTGAGTTTGCAAAGGCATCTGGAGCTCTGGTATCAACTACCTGGAATTCTGCTGTTACCCATGTTATTGCTTCAGTGGATAAGAATGAAGCATTCAGAAGAACCCTTAAAGTTTTGATGGGAATCCTGGAGGGAAAATGGATACTAAGCATCAAATGTGAGTCCCTGTTTCTTGTAGTATATACCAAATTAAGTTCTCGATTGAAATATGCACAATGAATTTCAGATGCTCTGGCTTCTCGTTTATCTTAAGTCGATGTCTCTTGAGTTGCAGGGGTTGAGGCTTGCATGAAGGCTGTGGCACTAGTCGATGAGGCTCCCTATGAAATCAGCTGTGACATTCACAGAGTCAAGAATGGCCCCCGTCTAGGGAGATTAAGACATCAGAACAAGGTACTCTGTCAGATTTACATCCCTTGTTGGATAGTTGGCCCAGGACCTTATATGTGCGCAATTTGTTTGTTTGGGGTGGGGGGTCCCAGACATATAGCCCTTTTACGCATTGGCCATTTTGTCCATGAGTACTTGCATGTTGGGGAAGCCAAAGAAGAAATGTGAGTACCTCGTGTGAAACTTGAGTTCTTCAGAGATGCATATTCTATTCTTGAACTTTATATTGTGTCTGTTTGGGGAAAACAGGGAACAAAAATGGTTCACAGTGACCCTCGCTAAGTTTTGAATTTTTGTGACTATGCCAAGGACGTCCCACTGTCTCACACTATCAAAACCACTTTCTGCTAAGGACAAAGTTAAGATGAACAGGCCCTCATTTTTTGCCCTTTCTGAATAACTTCTGCCTATTTGACTATCACAAAAGCGGTGTGTTATGCTTTCAGTCAGTTATTGTTGTTTTTCTTTTGTTTTACTAGATTTGACTCGATGATTATCCTGTCAATGAGATCCAAACATTTTCCAACTACATACCCCTATTTTGGCCGGACAAAATTTCTTGGTTGAAACATTGTGGTTAAAAAAAAAAATGCAAAGGGATTTGGAGAGGGGGATTGACAAAGTCAAAATATGCGATGGAATGCAACTCATAAAACATTGATCCATTTCTAGCTAACTCGGTGACTGACAATCTCTTATAACTTGTAGCAACTGAAGCTGTTTGCTGGATTCAAATTCTATCTGAGTGGAGATTTCACACCTTCATATAAGGGCTACTTACAAGACCTTCTTATTGCTGCTGGAGGTACTATACTGCACAGGAAGCCCGTTGCAGAAAGCAATAGCACAGCTGCATTTGTGCCACAAACTATCATAATCTACAGCGTTGAACTGCCTGAGAAGTATGATGTCAAAAAGAAGGATATGATTCTAGCACGCAGGCGATCCGATGCAGAAGCTCTTGCAAGTTCAACAGGCTCAAAGGTGGTCGATAATTTATGGGTTCTGAATTGTATAGCTGGGCACAAATTGCAGGATCTGTGAAAATGGTGTTACACCATAATATTCCATTTTTGAGGTCCTCTATATAAACTTGCAACTTTGTTAAATGTGAATATATCCTCTATATAAACTTGCAACTTTGTTAAATGTGAATATATGTATAGATTAAAAGGCCCCCAAAATTTGATGATATATGCTAATCTTTGGTTACTAGATCTTTGATTACTCTAATATGCTTGGGTTGTTTTCACTTTTATACTCTTGGGGAAGTTTTTAAAATTTATGAGCTGTTCCACTCCTGCGAGGCTGCTTGATTAGTGGGGGTTTCAGCTGTTACTTTTATGCTGGATACTTTTGATAGTAAAATGTCATTGTGAAACTATATTAAGCCAACATAGCAGTTACTGTCATAATGTTGCAGTAAAAACTACATTTTATAAAAGCAAATGCCTGTTTGATTTTCAGAAGGTGGCATATTATTTATTTCAAACAACTATAGTTTTTTGTTTTTTCACTTGATCTTTTCAATTGACTGGATGACAATGCTCTGATATTAGGCTGCCAATCATATCTAAAAATGGTTCTCATCGATCTCTCTTTCCAATTCCAACCACCATCCTAGGGTGTGAACAATTCTCAGAATCATCAAAAGGAGGTATCCCACCTTACCTCATCTTTAATGTAGGTGGGTTAGATTCACCTGAGTGTTCATTTTTGGCTCAAGAAGTCACCTATATTCTTACTGTCATAGCCACCTATATTCTTACTGTCATAGCCACCTGAACTCAAAACAGATTTTTGTCAGATAATGCTCAAATGCCTGCCTCTACTGGTCCGAAAAATTTACTTCCAAATTTGTTTTCATATATTTTCCCTCTTAAAGGGTACTACTTCAATCAACGGGTATACATAGCAAGTACTTCCATTCATGAGAAATCGGTATAGGGACTGACTGACCGTCATGTAGGAACAACACACAGTGTTGGCCCTACTGAGATAGCGTTGGAAGAGTTTAGTAGATTTCTGAAATTTACAAACTAAACTCAAATTTTTTTGAACATGATATAACAGAACCTCAAAAAGATGTGATATAGCACTCATCCAAAATTATGATAAAGGAGAGAAAACCCTACATCCTCTGATTTCTCAGCTTGAGAAAGACTAAAAGTTGGAGTTTCAGGGTTATGTTTCGATGTGAATATCCTGGTTAGGATTTCACTTGTACATGTTTGACAGTCAACATGAGCATATGCAGCCTTATATAAACTCATCATCCTCCACATACAAAGTACTGCACATCCCATTCTCAATGTGATGCATATCTTACATTTTGGTCTCTCAAAAACACCTAAACAAAAGGGACCAACGAGCTTTCTTTCCTCCTGTTTCTTGAGGGCGTGCGGAGGAGAATATCGTTAGGAAGACAAGGATTAACAAAATTGCAAAATCCAGATCATGATCAAAACAAAGGCCTGGATTAATTTCCGTCATGCATGGAACTTGATCGATGTACTAGCTTATTGTCTTCCTTGTTGGCGATACTTTGAAACCTTTGCTTCGATCCTTTTGAAAACACTCTCTAATGTTGCAATCTTCTCTTTGATCTCGATGGCTTGTTCACCTAAACTGTTTTCAGAAACACGTTCCTTGAGGCTACGGATTTGGTGAATGCCAACTTCAATCGCCTCTCCTATTCCATCCAATGCAACATGCATCCCTTGCCTCGCGTCTTGTGCTTCTTTCAACTTCCTCTTCAAAGACTTGTACCCTTCCAAAGATTTGACAAGTTGCTCGGACAATTCCCTGTTCCTTTGTTGTAACGCTGCTTGATGTACTTCTGAAGATCCCTGGCTTGACTTCTTAACCTCTTTATGCTCCGCAACACAAGCTTGTACCTGAAAATTCCAATCTTGGATTAATTCAGGCGAACAGATCCAACTTTTGAAACTTGGACAAACATATTTGTACTTTTATATACATGCCTTAGTCGATAATCTCTCATTCTGTGCCTTGAGATCATTGACAAGCTCTTCCATCTCATTTAACTCTTGCACTTTCCTGGTGAGCTCTCTAGCAATTATCTCTTTCTCTTTGCCAAGGCTTGCACACATGACTCCTAACCTCTTTTGGGCAGCATAGCTAGCATTGAGATCCTTCCTTAGTTTTTCCTTCTCATCTAAGACAAGCGTTTCGTTAATCTTCTTTGAGCTATGGTCTCTAGGGCTTGGAGGATTGCTTATCGTCGCCTTTAGATCGGTGCTGCACCGTCTAAGCTCGGCCAACCCTTTCTTGCCGGAGAACTGACATTTTTGTAGCCTCATTCGTACATCGTCTAAGATGGTCATCATCCCTGCAAACCTCTGTGTTTTTCTATCATCCAGTGTCCCCTTGTTGCTTGCCTCTTGGTGATCTTGGATCAACTTCAATAGTAGCTTTACATTTGTTGCAATACCTTTGTATATAAATTACATACATTACATCAACAACCAAATCTATATCTGGGATATGTCTCAAATTCATATGAACAAGCAAATTTATACCAACATTGGAATTGCTCAACTTTGTCAATATTAAGTTACCAATTTTCACAAACAAAAAGTGTCATGATTTTTGAGTACGTCAAATTGAAATTAACAATCCTATTTTCATATATATCATATATCATGTTGCATCGAGTACAACGCAGAGTTTGGAGAGATCCAGATATAAGCGACTTTACATTTGCAGGTATCACAACCCAAAACAAAGAGGCCGATTCCAATAGACATGTTACATCAAGTATACATTATTATTGAATACGATCAAATCAAATGTAAATCTAACATTTTACCTCACATAACATAACATTTTAATTAAATAATATATACATATCCATCATTCTCATGAAATATTTCAGAAAAGTTTTCCAGATTTGTTGTTGATGATGTCTTTATTTTTGACATCGAAAAAAATTAAATAAAAAAAAACCTTAAACAGAAACTCATGCAAGAAAGGAATTAAAATTACCTTCTAAGCTTACTACATCCTCAGTTGGACCATTAATGGACAACGGCAAAAGATTAGGGGATGAACTCACACGCCCACTCATATTTTCTCCCTTCCACTTTTTTTTTCCCTTTTTTTTTCCGTTCTCTGGGTTGATAATCAAAATAATAATACGATTTGGTATGATTTGATCAATGGAAGAAGAGGGATGATTGATGATGAGGTTGCATAATTGATAGTCTCCCTCGTCCTTTTATCTCTCTCTTCTCAACTTCTCTCTCTCTCTCTCTTCTCTGTCTCTCTGATCTAAGCCTTCTCTGCCTGGGCTTGGCTTTTGTGTTTTGTTTTTGTTCAACTGGGTTGTTTGTTTGTTTGTTTGTATGTAATGATGTTTGAGATTATTTTGTTTGCGCCTGTAATTGTGGCTGGTTTTGGTTTTGTTATGCTGCGTAATAGTAGGAGCCTAGTTTTGACTTTTTCATCATTGGGGACGAATCAATTAGTCCCCTCATCTTAACAAGTAGGAAAATATTGTTCATTAAAAAAAATGTAGGAAAATATTTCTATAAAAAATTGTAGGAAAATGTTATTAGATTTTTTTTTAATTTTTGAATGAAATGTTATTAGGTTTTTGTTTATATATATTAAAGTTATATATATACATTTCATCTCAATTTATGGAATATAATTAGTCCGTACAAATAAAATAGAGATTTTCTAAATCTGAAATGATAAAATTGAAAGATATTTCTTAAGTGTTAAAAATTACTTTTTTCCTATTCAGCAATGCATTGGGTAGGTTTTCATATATTAATATTTTAACATTAATGTGTCTATTAGAACAACTGGTAATATTCTCGTAAATAATTAGTAACACTTGAATTTGATTCTTGCCTATATTAAACCTTATACCGCAAACAATTTACGTCTGTCTAATACCAATCTTCCCACAAAACATTAATTTTTGACATATTTTTTTATATTTTGGATCGATTTGTGGATTGTTCTATTAAATCATTGTAAAGATTATTCTATGTGTTTGTTTGTTTGTTTGTTTTGGTGCAAACACTTCTACATTATTTATCTATGTTATCTTTTCATATGGTTGACCCAGTTCTAGAAGTGGCTTTTGGTTGCACATGCAAGGAGCACCAAAAGTCAAAAATCAAACTAACCGTTCCATATAAATATAAATATAAATATAAATCAAATGGGAAGAAAGCAATGAGGTTGTGCCAATTGGCTTGCTTTGAGTGGCTGTCTTGCTTCTTGAACAGATTCATTAGCGATTTCCTGCTGGAATTGCGCCTTTGAACAAAATTCGTAAACTTTAGTAAGTCTTGTATAAAATCATCTCATATAAAGTATATTATAAGGTAGGCGTTTTTATGATGATTTTGAATAATACTAGAGGTGGCTAATAGTTCATTCAGGAATGATTATAAGAAACGTTACTATTAAAAGTCACCCTAAAAGAATCTATCTCAACAATACTTTTTATATGAGATGGTTTCACCTAAAATTTCGTAAACTTTTGGATACGTATATATATTCTAACTACTTTTGATGGACACAACAATGCATTTAAGTTACTTATAATACGTATATCACATTTACATTTCATAAGATACTGGTATTAAAGCAGTGAACCTAATTACTTTGACAATCTGGTTGTTTCACGCATTTCCTATCATTGACAATCTGATTGTTTTGATCAAATTTGGAATGTGGGAGTATAAACTTTTGGGTATAACATTGACAAATATAGACAACCTTACCTCTACAGGCATCCTTACCCGTAGAGATGCTGATTCCAAGAGAAGCTTCAATGAAACCATGCATCAATGAACATAAATCAGTAGTGATTGAGCATATTTCTTACTTTAACCTTAAAAAAATGAAAAATTAACTTCTTCTGATGAAGCTTCTTCAAGGGTACCTAAAATGAAAAATTACTTAAGATCAACTATTGATTATTTTTGGCTCAAACGAGACACAGAAATTAGGGTAATCTAAGGAAATGAAAAATTAATTATAAGATTTAATGTAATCAATGCCTCACCTTTGATTGCTAATCCAATACTTTGTTGATAATACACATAAATATTAATTTTATTGAAGTTGAAAACAACACTGTAGTCGGCTCCCACTGCCTCTCGAAATAAATATTTATGGTTCTACCCCTGAATACATCTGGCTATGATTTTTCAGATGAGATGTTATATGGAAAACACTAACTCTACCAGTCCTCTGTATAACTTGTCTTCCGATCCTATCCCGAGTAACATTGCTGCATTGGTCCTCAAATATTCTCTGTGAAAGCATTTTTTTAGCTGAGATTCATGAGTTTCTCAGTAGTTATACAAATTGTTCAAAATTCCCAACCACCTCCTGGTGGGCAGCCAGAAAGGGTAAACTAACAGATGGTGAACCACCCAAAGAACCTAAATGCACAAGTTAATTTTTCACTTACATTAGCTAGGACTAATCCTAGTCTTCTCAACAAGTAATGCCCCAGATAAGTATAGTATATATAAGAGTCATGCATTGGAGGCTTTAATTAATTACCTTCATTGATGGCTTCTTCATTAGGTGTTGAGAAGGCTGGTTTTGGTTACGGTTCTATAGGATCATCAGTAAGAGAAAGAAAGATGGTGGTTATTGTAGTGCTTAGATTGTTGGCTCTTTTAGCCACTTTGGCAGCTGCCCTGATTATGGGACTCAACAAAGAGACCAAGACTTTTGTGGTTGCTACTGTTGGTACCTCCTCCATCAAAGTCACTCTTACTGCAAGGTTTCAAGATACTCCTGCTAACATGTAAGTTCTTCTGCATGGCCTTAGATTTTCTTGATCCTCTTTAATTTTCTCCTTTCACAGATTCATATGTGAGACTGTCTCATCTTAGAGTTATGATGAGACATTTGAGTAGCGGACGAATTATATTAGAGTGAATTCCTAGTCATGCATGGGGTGACTTTAATTAATATAATTCCTCAAGTGGTGATTTCCACCAGAGCAGTCACCCCAAAATAATTATTTCATTAAAAGTCACCATGAAGGTGTCTATTTCACAATAAATTTTAGTCGAGATGGTCTCACACAAAACCTATTAAATTATGTGAGATCAAGAGTACTTTTGTTGTGGATCGAAAACTAATATTTTTAAGAAATTATTTTTAATTTTTGACATCCAATCAAACCCAAGAATTAAGCAATGGTGTTCATGCATGCAGCTTTTTAGTGGTGGCGAATGCATTAGCTTCTTTTCACAACCTGTTGATGTTGGCTTTGGAGATCTTTGGGAAGAAGCTCGATGCAAATGGAAACCGTTTCATGCTTATCTCCACTTTAGACATAGTAAGGATCTCCCATTCCCTCTATTTTTAATTTATTGACCAAAATGTAGCTTAATTGGTTCAATTCCCTTTCTAAATTAACATGTTATATGATTTAAAATTACAAAAACTATCGATAATTATAGTTATATAAACTGTTAAGTTGGTGTACTCGTCAACATCAACCATGTCAGTAAAAGCAGTGTTTTGCCTTAATCTTGTAATCGTTAAACCTATACAAGACCGCTTTTTCGTATCAATGGTCAACATTGATTAGCTTTTATCGTCTTTTATGTAACATTAGATCTTGTGGAGCATTATCATTTGTCACTTATATATGGTGTTTTTCCAGGAAATGTTTGATAAATTCATATGTACTATATGTTGCAGATAAACTTGGCAATACTATCAGCTGGGGCAGCTTCATCAGCATTTATGGGGGAGTTGGCAAAGAACGGCAACTCCCATGCGCAGTGGAACAAAGTATGCGACAAATTTGAAACATTTTGCAAGCACGGTGCTGGTGCCACTCTTGCTTCTTTCATAGGCCTTAAATTTCTCCTTGCGGTCACTTTGATCTCCATCTTTAGGCTTCGCCAAACTCCAAACAATGCCAATGCTAATGCTGCTGTTTAAATGTACTAGTATACATCTAATTAACTATTGTTTCAATGCATTAAGGGTGGTGTTACCGCAAATATGCGAAAATTAGCATTGTGTGTGATATGATGTATATTTGTTCCATTCATCATTGTTCAACTTTAATTGGAGTTGTCTGTTTTTAGTATTGAAGGTTTTGCCATTGTTTTAATTAAGTACAAGGTAACGGATTTCGAGCGGAAAGTTATGGTGGTTGGGCTAAATTGAGAGGGATGAGGGTGGTTCAGAAGGACTAACAGGGATTGCCAGTGGCTAACGAAAGCCAGATAGGGTTTATTGGCAACTTGTGAGCTCCATGGTGGCCGATGTTTTGTCTGAAGTTATCATGGACAACAACTGTAGCGTGAAGGTGGTGGATTGAGATGTCAAGGACAACATGGCAAAACTAGGTCTATTTATTTTCAGAAAAGTTCTTAAGAGATATGTTATATACATGCATGCGCACACACAAGGTATCATCTACCGACAAACTAGAGTTTTGTGAAGTTAAAAAAGGATTGTAATTCATTTCTACTCGCGTTTTAGAAAATCAATCTTCACGTCTGTATAAGTGTTACACTAAACCATCCCTTGGGTAGTGCAAGTGGTTATTTCTGCATCTTGTTGGGAACAACTAAGTTGAATCCCTAATTAGGTCAATTCTCCTCAACGCATTGCCCCGCATTCCACAAACTTGGGTTCACATTTCATGTGATTTCCACGGTGCATGGAACGGTTTGTAAGGGTTCACAAGTACGAGTTCTGAACCATGGCAGAGTTCTAGCCTACGCTCCTTTTTTCAACTTTTTCTCTTTTTGTTGCTTTAATTTAATTTTTAGTGAGTCCATGATAAATATGGTAAATATTTTATTTGGTGATTCAAATTGATATTCATGAGATGCAGCAGTGGAAAACAAAAACAAAAAAAGTTGCAACTTGGGATGTGTGGAGGACTGGAGGGGTAGGGCCCCATACAAAGTTGGAACTTGGGTCAAGGCCTCAAGGGTACTCTATAAGGTGAGCCAGTTTCCCCTAGGCTTAGCACATGCTAGGCCGATTGGCCTTGTTACTCATCCACTCAGGCATAACACTAGGTCCATTAGCAAAAGTAGGGAAGGAGAGATTATGCTCTTTCTTTCCCTTAAAATGGTAGCTTAAATAAATAAAATCAAAACGAACTAGAAAAAAGCAGCAGCGACAACATACATCAGTTTCCCCAATAAGTGACACATATCAAGAAATGGATCTTCCGAATTCCGACTGGATAGATAGGTAAGTTAAGACTACCTACACAAGAACTTAATACATGTGTTTTAAGTTTCATACCTGCTACTATACACATCTAAGCAATCACAGAGCAACGGAGAGAGAATCTAATCCATAGCTGCCAAGAGCTACCAAACACATTGACAAAGTGCATCATCTGTAGAGAATTTGACAAGTCCATTTCAACCATCACAACGATAAAGATAAAATGAAAATAAGCCATAAAATTAAAGAAATTGCAGGATCACGTAAACAAGCATTCACGGAGAAACAAATGCAAACACAACGCAAATGGAGATGCGAGCACCCACCTGAATTTCTTCCAAAATTGATGCTCTAGGAAGACATACTGTCACTAGAAGATTCAGAAGAAAGTGTACCATCATCTGAGAATTCATAGTACTCAACGTCAGACAAGTCCATGCCATCATACTCATCTGCAGAAGTTTCATCAAAGTCGTAATCCCAATTAGTTTCATCAAAGTGGCTATCATAATCAGTGACAATAAAGTCACAGTCATCAGTGGAGTCATAAGGATGACGAAAATTCTTGATCTGTTGTGCACATCTCTTCCCTACATCTCCGGCAAGATCCACACGGAAACATGCACGCAGGTCAAGAGACTGGAGATGAGGGCAGTTATCAAGGATTGCTTTCAGACCCTCCTTTGTCATGTGATTTCCAAAGAGCTGAAGGTGGCGCAATTCATGCATGGTATCTGCAATGGCCACTGCCTCACCATCACATGCAAATCTTGGGTTTAAAGACACTTGCTGATTCAATTTGAATGTTTTGAGAAGGGGACAATGACGAATGATGTTTGCGTTTTGTTCTTGTGAAGTTGAGCACAGGGTGAGCTCCAGCTCCTCCAATTGAGAGAGCTTACTAAGAGCTTTGATCAGCAAACCAGCTGATAAAGAAGTGCAGAATGCAATCCGCAGGTGTTTGAGTTGGTTTGATCTGCAGTACCAAGAAAACGGTCAATATAAATCCCACAAATAATTTCACCTTTTACATATTTTAAAGAAAAACCAACAAAAAAAGCTGAACAGAGGTGACACAAGTAGGGTAGACTAAACTCCTCTCATATTCTGAAATGGCATCAACAGTGGGATTCACATGTTTTGTTTCCAAGGTTCACATATATGTGCAGAATTTGTTGCTACAAGATATCCGCACAAGCTATGGTGGCAAAGGAGTCTCTGAAATATATTAAACAGGTTTTAGCAAAGCTATGACAGAGCAAACTGTGAGGAGCCTCTGACACGGCATGCCTTCCTTGCTTAAAATCTTTCACTTGAACTACGGAAAGAGTACATGTCCAACAGTCCATGGGACAAGTTTTTGATAACAGAAAGGAATTGGGGAGAATGAGAGAAAAACTTAAGTCATGGGTAATAAGATATCTTACAATGTATTCAATGCATTACAGGTCCTTTTGATCTACTTCCCACATCATTTCCAAAACAAGTCCAACAGAGAAGAATTGATGAGGCCATTGGTAATTTGGTATGTCCACTTCTAAATGGCACAAGCTCGGTACTTTAAAAAAATATTCAATAGCTAACAATGATACACTGAATGCTCCTAAGATGCACAAAGATCATAACGCCATCGGTACAATCTTGCAAGGCAATGCAAAAGACATTGGGCTTTTTAAACAGTAGCAAACCTCACGAGAGTGTGATCAGCATCTCTAAGACAGCCTCTAGCTTCAGAGAAATAAATCATACAACTGACTAGATACGAATAAGCTATACTCATATGTCAAAATGGTTATCTACAAATCAATTCATGAAGTCGATAAATTTCATGGGTCAGATAGTTAAACGCAAGGTCAGAGGGGCTCATTTCCCTCTTCCTTAGAGACAAACAAAAGGCAAGCTGAATATCCTCCTCTTAAACTTCCTTCTAGATGGATTATGGAATTCATCTTCACCACCATGAACATGAAATTCGGGCAACAATATGTAACATCATTGGAGAACAATGGATTTCCATTGAAGCAAAGTGCACGACATGAAAGTACCACGGCAAAAATGACCTATTGCTGTTGGCATCAAAGATTACAAGTCATTTTCAACATTTGAAATTAAAGACTATGGAACATTTCACTCGGATATACAAAATTTAAAGTCTAATCAGCAAGTCAATGACATAACAAACCCATTACTCTCTGAGGCCAACTCAGTGAGGTGTCAGGAGCCAAACGAACTCAGCGCCGCAGCCATACCAAACTGCTGAATTCCGAAGAGGCTGTTTCTTTAGATCCAGATTTGGAAAGCAACAAATGCCTAATACTCCACAACAAAAGAAGCCCGGGACAACTCGGTGAGACATTTTGCTTTAGTCCATTATAAGCCAAAATGGCAAAAATTGCCCAATAATTACTATCAGAAGCTGCTTCGCAGAGGAAACATAATATTAGTGTCACAAATTGAAGCAATTGATGAAATTTACGTCCTAACGGAAACAACCTAAGCTCTTGCAGAGAGAACATTCACTGTGGGACAACAAAACTAACAAACTGCAATAGGTTTACAAACAAACGGCCTTCACCCCTAAATAATTCCTTACATCTTGTCATAATAGTATCTCCCACATCATCGTGGAAGTTCTATATAAGATGGGCATGTCTCAAATGGAAGGGGTTTACATGAAGACCATTTGCAAGTAAACACAACAGTAGCAACAAGCAATTACAAAGGGGGGAAAAAACAAGTATGTAATTTAACGGTTTACGCAGTAAACATACATACCGATCAGCAATGTTGGAGATAATGTGAGCAATGAGGCTAAAACCCGTGATATCAAGACTCACCAAACCACCGGAGCTACGATCAATGGCGTCGTACAACATATTCTCGTGTTTCTGCTCCGATTCGTACTCATCCAAGTTCTCCTCCTCGAATTCAGGCTCATCCAAATCGCTCATACGGATGACACGCCACATTGAGGGATCTTTGCAGAGATTGTACCACAATTTGCAGACAAATTGAGCGGAGCTAAGGATCTCAAATGTGCCCAATTTCATCAGGATCGTCAGCGTAACGTCGCGAGGCAACTCCAACCAGTTCTGTGAATCGGCGACCTCAACTAGGGTTTGGTCTGACTCTCGAGTATCCTCCATCGGCCGAGGCCTCAGTACTACACTGCAACTCCTCTCTCTCTCCCCCGCGGCTCTTACAGTCATTTCACGTACGAGCAGTTCCAGAAGCGTTAATGCACTGGCGACACTGGATGTAATCATAGGAGTGGACGACGGGTCGGGTCGGGTTAACACATTACCAAAACGGATTGGGTCAGGTTTAAGTCAATTCACTAACAAAGTGAGTGGTGCTGGGCTTTTCACTTAAATGAATTGGTCAGATTGGACCAATCTTGGGCCGGCCCACTTTGGGCCTGTTCTTAAGTTTGAGCAAACATGAATAAGAAATTTCAGTATGATAAAAATAAATAAATAAATTGTTGTTGATACGGCTCAAAAATAAATAAATAAATTGCTGTTGATTAAATTGTTGCTGATTATAAGTGTATTATGTAAATTAGAATAATAGATAAGTTAAAAAATATTAAGGTCCTTAAACAGGCTAATAATTAACCAACCTATCTCGGATTATATATGTGCTCAATCATGACTCAACCATCATCCCCCCCAACCGCCCGGAGGTTGTTAATAACAACCCACACGAGCATTGCCTTTTTGATGCCACAATGCTAAATGGCATCCATTTAATTTCACTTTAAATTTATAGGATATTCGCAAGAGGGAGCATGTTAAAGCATAATGCTTCTGGTAGACCTTCAGCCACCCGTTTTGAAATTTCAGTTGAGATAGTAGCTAAGCAATAACCTAAACGTATTGAAAGCCTCAAATTGCAACAAAAACTATTATGTAGCGGTTATCATATTCGGGCAACAAAATACAAATTTGTAACAAGGTGTTATGAGGCTGAAAATAGTGTTTTTCGTGGCGCCAAATGCATTTAATGGTTAGTAAATTTCATTTCGTAGCTCTCATATTGTTCCGCGGGTAGTGTGGGCAAAAAGAGTAACGTCACAACCTAGGGACATTATAATGCATTTATGGTTATGGCATCCCTTTTATAACACCAGACCCATTAGCAAATAGTAGAAAGATATGCAGAAACTACCATTAAGAAAGCATAATATTTACACAGGGGCGATGGATGATGAGAAACAGATATTCCAATCGGAAACATAAGCAAACTGACACTTCTTACACAAGGGCTTAATACATATGTTTTAGGTTTCATACACGCATACTAACTATACATATCTAAGCAGTCACAAAGCCACCGAGACTGTCAATTCTCTCGCTGCCATGAGCTACTGAACACATTGCCAAAGTGCACCTGAACATCATTTGCCTCTTCCGTTTGAACCCTTACAACTAATACCAACCCTGATCTTCTCTGCTCATATAATACATGTAAAAAATGAAAATAAGCCATAAAATTTATGAAATTGCAAGTATCAGGCAAACGCATTCATGGAAAAACAAATGCGAACACAGGGCATGGAGGGATGCGAGCACCCACCTCAATTTCTTCCGAAATTAGAGCTCTACTAAGGCATACTGTCAGAAGTAATCTTCAGCAGAAAGTGCATCATCATCTGAGAATTCATAGTACTCATCGTCAGACAAGAAGTCCATGCCATCATCCTCATCTGCATAAATTTCATCGAAATCGCTGTCATAATCAGTAGTAAGAAAGCTGTAGTCATCAGTGGCATCATAAGGATGACGAACAATCTTGATCTGTTGGGCACATCTCTTCCCTAGATCCCCGACAAGATCCACATGGAAACATGCACGCAGGTCAAGAGACTGGAGATGAGGGCAGTTATCAAGGATTGCTTTCAGACCCTCGTTTGTCATGCTATTTCCAATAAGCTGAAGGTGACGCAATTCGTGCATGCTGTCAGCAATAGCCACTGCCTCATCATCACATGCCAAATTTGGGTTTCTAGATCCTTGCTCATTCAGTTTGAATGTTTTCAGAAAGGGACAACAACGAATAATGTTTCTGGTTTTTTCTGCTGAGAATAGGCAGAGGGTCAGCTCCAGCTCCTCTAATTCAGAGAGCTTACTCAAAGCTTCGATCAGTGCATCAGCCGAAATAGAATAACAGCAGGCAAGCCGGAAGTGTTTGAGTTGATTTGATCTGCAGTGCCCCAAATCATTTAACTTAATGTTTTAGAAGAAAAACAAACAAAAGCTGAACACAGGTGACACAAATACGGTAGACCAAACTGCCCATATTCTTAAATGGCATCAACAGTTGGACTCACATATTTTGTTTTCAAGGTCCAAATATGCTTGCGGCAAACCTTTGTTACATGATGCACAAGCTACAGTTGCAAAGAAAACTCTGAAACATATTAACCATGTTGTAGTAAGATATGACAAAGCAAAGAGCAGGGGTCGCTGATACAACATGTCTTCCTTGCCTAAAATTTTGCCCTTGAACTACTCTCTGAGTACATATCCAAGAGACAACTACTTTTTTTAAGGCAAAGGGGAAAACGAGGAAAGAAAAATTTAAGATCATAGGTAATAATATCTTACAATATATTCAATGCATTACAGCTGCTTTTGATTTACTTCCTAGATCATTTCTAAAACAAGTCCAACAGGGAATAATTGATAAGGCCATTGGTTCATGCCTTCATGGCACTTCTAAACAGCACAAGCATGGCACTTAAAACAACTATTCAATAGCTAGTAATGCTATACTGAATGCTCTTAAGATCATAAAGTCGTTAGTACAATTGTGCAAAGCAATGAAAAAGACACCTGTCTTCCCTCTGACAAGGATACTTGACTTTCTGCTAACAGTAGCTAACCTCATAAGATTGTTATCAACATCTCTCTAAGACAGTCCAGTTTCAGAGAATAAAATCAAACCAAGAAAGCTCCCATGCCACAACGCATGAAAAAGAACACACTAGTGACACTACACACCTCACACTCATCACCAACTAAATGAGTTTGTGAAGATAATAGTCAAAATATGTATTCGAATGCAACATCTCCTGCTCCACCTGTTACATTATAAGGCTGGAAGCAGTTCACAATGAACAAACAAACTAGGTAGCATATAATTGGGAGGCACCTGTACTCAATGAATAGGTACTAACAAGCTAAACTCGTCTGTCAATTGGTTGTCTACATATCAATTCAATCAGCAGATGAATGTCACAGGTCAGATAGTTAAAGGCAAGTGCAGAGGGGACCCCTCTTCCGTAGAGGCAAACAAAAGGCAAACTGGATGATCCCAAACTTTATTTTCAGCGATAATGTAAAATCCAACACATTTCCTGATGGAAATTGAAGCCAAGTTCATCATATATTGGTCATAGTCCCCAACGCAGACAATATAGAAAGGAAATATGTCAAATTTGTGCCCCATCAAAAACATGGAAAGGGCAGGAAAAAGGTCTCCCCCAAAGGAAAAGCAAAGCAACTTAACACAGAACATTGCATGTGAGATCAACTGCTTCATTATTAAAGGCTATCTTTAGAAGGACTTTGATATTTCATTTCACTTCAAACACGCACTTGAGTAATTGCATGATAAAGAATGAATCTTCATTCTTTGAATCAAAATAAATACCCTACTCTCATTTCTATGACACCTTGGGGCGAAAAGAGCACCACCACTCTCTATCACCAAGTTTCACAGTTGAATTTTTTAGCCCATGAATAAGCTCTGGTCAGGCATGGCAGATCATAAATTCCAATTGACAATTTATGTTATGGTACAATGTCGCTCTTGCCCCTTGATAGGCACAACCAATTAGCCAACTTTTTAACTTGTGCAACTAAAACTATTCAAGTGGCACTAGTACTCATCTCCAATATGATCAAGCATAGCATTCAGAAAATGTATTCCCCAGGATCTCCACAAGATCATTCAGACAGGCAAGGTCCACAACATCAGCTGAATATGTTCTTCACTTCTTCCATCCCTTTCAATCCTATAGTAGTTCGAATACCACAACCTGAACATCTTGATATCAGTACACTATGCCGGAAAGATAGTGCCAAATAACAAGGGCTCGGTGGGTCCTCAGATTTAGCTCAAGTCAGCACAGGCTAAAATCAAACGGAGCTTGAATAGAGCCCAAGCCGGCTTGTTAACCTTATAGAACCAAGCCTGAGCCCAACATTTTTTTTTACATTTTTATAAAAATTCTTTATAGCTCGAAAAGAAGGTTGCATTTTGCTCTTTTGGGGCAGCCTAGGCCTGTGTTCTTCAACCTCAGTGAGCTTTGAGCTCAAAACGCAACCAAGCCAAGCCCAAGTCCGTTAACAACATTTGTACTCCACACAAGACTTTAGGATCCTAAGAAAACAAAGAAACACACTTGGATGGTCTGTGTCAAGCAAAGAAAACTACAGCATTCTGACAGCAAAGGGCAACATTGATGGGAAGACGTGTTGTATGTACCGAACTATCTCAAACCCTAACAATGCCTTCAATAAAGAATAACAACATTTTCGAAAGAACAGAGACTAATCACTTCTATTGAAGACCGCTATGGCTATTAAGCTATTTCCTTAATGAGGAACTTAAAAACTCCGAGCACTTAACATGGATTTGACAAACAAGAACATCCCCCATTATATTTCCTTCTAAATGGATTATGGAATTCATCTCCACCACTATGAACATGAAATTCCATCACTGAAGCACAATGGATTCCCATTGAAGCGAAGAGCACACAACACGAAAGTACTAAAGCAAGCATGACCAACTAGCAGCAAAAATTACAAGTCATTTTCAGCATTTGAAATTAAAGACTCAGATGAAAGTTAAAGTCTAAATCAGTATGCAAATGACATAACCGGCCCCATTATTCTAAGGCCAAATAAGTGCAGTTTGAGGAGTCCAATAAATGCAGCCGATTGCGAAGAAGCTGTTTCTATAGAACCCAGATTCTAAAAGCATTAATTGCCTAATACTTCACAACAAAACAAGCCCAGGAAAATTAGCATCAAAAATCACAAAGTCATTTCAACCTTTGAAATTTAGGACTATCGAACACTTTACTTGGATGTATGAAAGGTAATGTCTGAATCAGCAATTCAGCATGCCAACTCAGTGAGGTGTGAGGAGTCAAATGAACGCAGCCGTACCCTATTGCTGAATTGTGTGGAGCCCAGATTTGCCTAATACTTAACAATAAAAAGACTCCTACAATCCAGTGAGACATTTTGCTTTAGTCTAGTATAAACTCAAAACTGCAAAAGTTGCCCAATAACGACTATCTTGAGCTGTTTCTCAAAGAAATCACAACATTAGTAACACAACGTGAGGGAATTGATCATGAAATCGTCCCAACAGAAACAACCCAAGCTATTCCAGAGACACCATTCACTGTTGGACAACAAAATCAAGAAACTAATTACATTAGGTTTACATACAACGGCCTTTAACCCTACTTAATGCCTTAAACCTTATCATAATACTATCTCCGACATCATCAACAAAGTTTAAGTTACATATATTCCCAATCTTCTAAGACGGGCATTTCTCAAATTGGAGTTCACGTACATACCACTTGCAATTACAGAACAACAAATGTGTAATTTAACAGTTTAGGGAGTAAACATACATACCGATGAGCAATGCGTAAGATAAGTTGATCAGAGCCAAAACCCTCGATATCGAGACTGAGCAAACCACCAGAGCTACGATCAAGGGCGTTGTACAACATGTTCTGGTGTTTCTCCTCCAATTCAGGCTCATCCGAATTCTGCATCTTGATGACACGCCAAATTGAGGGATCTTTGCAGAGATTGTACCACAATTTGCACACAAATTGAGCGGTTTCAAGGATTTCAAAAGTGCCCAATTTCATCAGGATCATCATCGTAACATCGCGAGGCAATTCCAACCAGTTTCGTGAATCAGCGACCTCAACGAGGGTTTTGTCTGAGTCTGCCGTATCCATTGGCCGTGGCCTCAACACTACACTGCAACTCCGCTCTCTCTCTCTCTCTCCCTCTCTCTTTCTATCTCGCTGCTCTTTCGCCCTTTGTCCACCAGTGGGAGCAATTCCAGAAGTGTGGACTATTGAAGCCCACCCCTCACGGGCCTTGTCTTGTTCTTGCCGTAGTGCTTAATCGAGGCTCTAGGCTAAACCTAGGCCTGATAATAACTAATCAAGAGGACATTTGGTTTCATTTTGGTCGAATTAATTACGAATCTGGTTTTACTCAGGTCAAAATAATTTGATTCGGATTTTATTTCAGGTCAGATTATTATCAGATCAGTAGAATTTTTAATATTTAATTCAATAAATTTGTCATGTAAAGAAAAATATCTTTAGTGAAAAGTTATCATGTACGATTCGATACAGTTTAAGTTGATTAGAGTTTCGAGTCCATTTTAAGTTAGTTGTTTTAGCTATTGGGTCATCTATTGATTCTGGTCATTTGGTTCAAGGTTTGGGTCATTTTTGCCAGTTGTAGGCAGATCTGTCAATTTGTGCATTTGATGAAATGCAAGGTTGGTGCATTTGATTTTATTTAAAAAAATAGTCATGCATTTCAAATTTACATTAAATGTCGACAAATGTAGTCTGCCTTTGTATTTTTTATGATTTGATACAAGTCTTTTTTTATCATATATCATCAGATCTACGGGTACTACTGATATGATGTCTATTTGCTTTTATGATTCTGTGAACAGCTAAAATTTCATTTCTAAGTTTAAAAACGCGAATATCAAAAAATTACAACCACTAACCCCATAGTTAACGTTATCTCTTGTTTTGCATATCGGTAAATAAAATCTCTAAATTTATCGTTAAAAAAGTTGAGACATTCAGTAAACTTACTATTTTTTGAAGTTTTTTTATATTATTATGAAGAAATTCTACATTGCTTGTCATTCAAATTGCTTAGTATTCAAGCTTTCTTCAATCTCTAAGATGAACTTGAGAACGGGTTATAAGATAGATAGTGAATTTCATGTAGGAAATTTTGTAGAGATGATTGCAAGCAAAACGCATATGTTTTTGTAAGCATTTTATCTTGGGAAGAGAGAAATGTAGAGAAGGGGGATAGGGAGCAGGCAAAGATACATACAAGGCTAAAATGAAATGATTTGACATGAAATTCAAAAGTTGGGTGAAGAAACTTCAAAAAACTTTTTTATTTTTTATTTTTTGTTGGGTTTAGAATTTTTCTTAGGGACAACCTCTATTTCACCGTGGCTTACTTCTGGAGAATAAGTTGTTATGTCGGTCAGGCTATTTTTGCTCGCTCATGTCATTATTTTTCTCTTGTTTACCATTTTGCTATTAGACTACAGGCTCTATACTTTTAATACTGAATTGACAAAGTAAATCAAATACTACTATATATATAACTGGTTAAAAATTGTTTAAAATTTTATGCTTTCTTTCAGTTGAATTAACACAATAACATATATATATAAATTTGCACTTTCCCATATAACAAGACAAGATAAAACCTACAAGCAGATGGATTCCTTCTGCCATTGGATTTCTAGCTGTGTAATATCTAAAGGGATCTTAATACAGCTGAGATTATGTTAAGAATACATACACATATATAGTACGTACTTAGCACAGTTATAAAAATGTATTTTGTCATGATATTGGGGTACCAACTCTTTTTTCTATGTTGTTCTACGTACCACTTAGAGAAGCTGCCTATGTGAGGCATATATGGTGTCCCTTTGTCCCCCCCATCAACACAGCGAGAATATTGCTATGGTGTTTGTTCTCTCTGTGCCTCCACCCAAGTTGCAATGTATGTACGTTCATAATATTATTTTGTAGCTTTGAATACATGTCTAAGAACCAGCAACTAATTGAGCGTACATCATTGCTAAGAAATAGTTACAAGCTTTGAATACATGTATAAAGTCCTTTGACAGTCAAATTAACTTAACTTACGAGTTTTGATGAATCAAATTAAATATAATTTTACATCATAAATCATGACTGTCGAAAAGCTTACATAAAGCAATTGATATTGTATATTTCTACTATGCTTCCTTTCAAAGTACACAAATTGATTTTTAAATTTGCTTAGTATCATTTTCTAAACACATACTAACGATCCTAAGCTGCCAAGAATAACATGTTTGTACATATTTTATAATTGGCACATATATTTCTTCCCTATTACATGAATTTACCATCTTAAACATGCACATAAAGCTCGTTTTACACACCATGATTTAAAATAGCTTGTTCTTATTGCTTTGACCCGCCCACTCCCCTCCAAACCAAAAAAAAAAAACAAAATGTTTATGAAAAATTGATGAGAAATAGAAAACTCAATACTACAGTAGAACACTGGTTGCATTGAGTTTGAGTACAACAATATAAGTTAATTAAACACAATAAGGGATTTTCAGAGACAAAAAGAATACATTTTCATTGTCTTCAGGAACAATCTACAAAAGAAAATCGTCTACATTTACAAATAATAATTTTCCATACTTATAAAACACCTACCTCTAACCCCCCTTCTTACTGTATTGTTCAACCAAGTCCAAGTTTGAGTTGCTTAGACACACATCCCTCCTTAGATCTACCCTAATTGGCCTTTTATGGACAATTATCCTTAGACCTATAACGGGTATAGAAACACTGGCTTTCGAAGAGTACTTCACATCACCCATATATGTGAAGTTTTGCTCCAGGCCAAAAAAACTTGCTTTCCTTTGATTTTTACCACTTTCTAACAAGCTAGCCAGCTCCCACCTTATGAGAATCAATATCTAAGTGTTCATTTTGCCCAACCAACATGATTTGCCTTTGATTTGGCTGCTCCTCGTTCAATTTGCCAATTTGTCAAGGTCTCTGCTTCCTTTAATTGGCGAATCAAATGTCATTAACTTCCTGCTTAATTAATACTACTCGTCTTCTACTGTAATTATTTCTCAAAATATTGACAGTTTGACCTAATAAAAAAGCTAATCTAGGTGTTATGTGGAATAGCTTTTTTAAAGAATTTTTTGGATCCAAAAAATTAATTTGAAAAGGTTAATTTGATTAGATTTTTGGAATAACCTTTTGAAGAATTAGTTTTTTATCTCACAACTTTGTTAAAAGCATTTAATTTCAACAAATAGTTTTCCTACAAATTACCAATTGAAACATCTAATACAAACATCAGATTGAAACAATTAATACAAACAGTTAACAATTGTTTGTTAAATATGGCCAAAATATTGTCTTGATTTTTTCAAATTTCAAGCGCTCTGGATTGGATGAAAAGGGTTTAGTTCAAAAGCATATTTTGAGAAAATGAGAAAAGATTTTACCATTTTTTGTTATTATTTTTTATTTTTTCCACTTGACTGTTAAGACTAATTTTTAAATAGTTTTTGTCGTCCGAAAATCATCCGTTTATGGTGACTTTCGTTGTGTGGTGCAAATTTCAACCATTTTTACTGTTTACCGGCACCCCCAAAGTCGTATTCGTACAACCACAGCATAAATACTCGCAACCACCATTGCTTTGTCCAAACAACCCCCCCTTCTTTCTCTCTCCTCTATAGAGCGACAAAACCCAGAGCTCCCCTCTCACTCTGTAATTACTAGCACGTACAAAACCCTAATTAAACCAAACAGACCTCTATAATGCCATGCCAGCGATTCGTACAAGCACATTCAATTTCAGTGGCAGCCTTTTTCAGCTCTGAACCAACCTTCTTCAATGGCATCTCAATGAATCCTCTCCACTTCTAATCTCTCTCCATTTACAGTCACGAAGATCGAAGATGCCGGAACAACTGGGAAGACAATCAACAGACAGAGAAAGCCACAGCTCAATGACAAGCGACACCACCACCGCCACCACCAACTACAGCCGCCTCTCCTACGACGGCCGATCAACAGCACCACCACCACCGCCCCTGTCACCGGAAAATCTCTCCCTCCTCAAACCGCACCGCTCGTCGGACTCCGCCTTCGAGGCGATCGTCTCCTCCGCCTCCGCCAACGGCCGGCCGCTTGGGTTCAGAGATTTCAAGCTGGTCCGCCGAGTCGGCGCCGGCGACATCAGCACCGTCTACCTGTGCCGCCTCCGGTCCGACGAGTCCTGCGAGTACGCCATGAAAGTGGTCGACCGTGAGGCGCTCGCACATAAGAGGAAGACTCAGAGAGCGGAGATGGAGAAGAAGATCTTAAAGCTTCTAGACCATCCTTTCTTGCCTACTCTATACGCCGAATTTGACGCTTCGCATTTCTCTTGCATTGTCATGGAGTACTGCTCCGGCGGCGACCTCCACTCTCTCCGCCATAAACTCCCTTCCAAACGCTTTTCTCTCTCCTCCGCCAGGTACGAACTTCGAGATTCATGATATGTGATCATCATCGTCGTCGTCATCATCATCATCTGGTATCTTAATTGATGAGTCATTTTCGTGTTTGTTTTTATTCGGAGACACCGCATCAGATGTTGTTTTTGTCTTTTATCGCAATTTCTGAGCCATTCCACATACCAGAAACTTGTCGTATCATTACAACAAATTGATTAACCACTCAGGCTCATTGTCAGTGCTGCATTTAACAATGCACATTTGATACAACAAATTGATTAACCACTCAGGCTCATTGTCAGTGCTGCATTTAACAATGCACATTTGTATTCATATTTTCCTGCTGGATTTTTCAACAAGTTAGATTGATTATGGGGTGGATTGTGAAGGAAATATAAGGAACTACCTTGATGCTAATTTCGGATCATATCTGCTGTATATTATCTATGAACTGGGTGGCTATTAAAGTGAGTAGCAAGGTTCACGCCTTGAATTCAAATCTCTATGATAGCTAGATTTAACTTGGTGGCTGTAGAGTCAGAGGTGAGGTTCACACCTCAAACCCGAATCTCTATAATGGCTAGATTTTTAGTGTGAGGTAGAGGGCAAAAAAAATATCGATCTAGAAATTTTAGCTTCACAACTGCACTATCCCTGATCCGTTTATCCACCTTTTATGATAGCGCACATAGCTTGTAATAGAATTAGCGAATTACTTAGCTGATTAATACTTAACTAATTATCTTATAATTGTTGTATTAATAGAAAATGATGGTGTCATAATGTGATTGTTGGTCTTTGGTCAATATATTGATTAGTTGATTGATTGATTGATTTGGTTGTTTCATTTTTGTAAATTTGTGGATCAGATTTTACGCGGCAGAGGTGTTGGTGGCATTGGAATATCTACACATGCTGGGTATCATATACAGGGATTTGAAGCCTGAGAACGTTTTGGTCCGATCGGATGGTCACATCATGCTTTCTGATTTTGACCTCTCACTGTGTTCTGATTCAATCCCAGCCGTCCAATGGCCCAACTTAAACTCCTCATCCCCACCGGAAGATCCAACGGCTGACGGTCATCATCAACCATTTACTCCTAATCCTACGCCGATGCTATTCTCCTGCCTCAGCCTGCCCAAGTACCGGCTGTTCCGGTCAAAGAAGATTCAAACACTAGCGAGCAACCGGCTGTTCGTGGCGGAGCCGGTGAGTGCCAGGTCATGCTCTTTCGTAGGAACCCACGAGTACGTGGCGCCTGAGGTGGCATCGGGTATGTCCCATGGCAACGCAGTGGACTGGTGGGCATTCGGAATATTCCTCTACGAGATGATCTACGGTCGAACTCCCTTCGCGGGGCCCACCAACGAGGCCACGTTGCGTAACATATTGAAGGCCCCGCTGTCATTCCCAACCCTCGCGCCATCCACGTCGCTTGAATCCCACGCTCGGGACCTCATCTCGGGGCTCCTCAAGAAGGACCCGGCCCGGCGGGTCGGGTCGAGGCAGGGTGCGGCGGAGGTCAAGACGCACCCGTTTTTCAACCGGTTGAACTTCGCCCTGGTCAGAACACTCACGCCCCCGGCCATCCCCGCGAAAACGCAGCAGCGTGCAACTGCGACGGCGTCGTCGGGTAAATCGACGGTGTTTGATTACTTTTGAGTTTCAACGGTCCAGATTTCCGCCACGTGGCAGTTAACGTCTGTCCCGCCAAATTTGGGGACAGTGACAGTACGTGTATATTCGACCTGTCTCGCTCAATCCATTTAGGGAGAGGAGAGAGAAAAAGAGTGTCAGCTTTTTTCTTTTTTTTTCTGCTCCCCTGTTTTTCTTTTTTCTAAAAAAAAATATGGTTAAATTAATTACCAATATTCGTAGCATGGACTTGGACTAGGATGCAGATGTATACGTCACGTAAATTTATTATGATTCTGTATTACGCGTAGGGTTAGGATAGTTCTAGACTTCTAGGAAAGAATGTAGCTTCACTGTTAACCATTTTAATTGAAATTCGCGGATTTTGGAACTTTTTATATTATTATTATTATTATTGGCAATTATTATAATATTTTTATAGATCTTTTAAAATTAATCTCTTTACAGATAGGAATATTGATAAAAATAATATTATTTATATTTAAATCTTTTCAAATTTTGTAAGGTTCTGTTTGATCCTTAAAAAATTTGATGGAAAGAAAAATTGGAATAAAAAAATATCAAGGAAAAAAATTGAAAGAAAATGAGTTTTTTTCTCTTGTTTGAATTGAGGAAAAAATTCAAAAATTTATATAAAAAATTTGAATATTAATGAACTACTTTAATTATATTAATGTTATCTAAATAATGTGAGGTTGGAGAAGGTGAAAATTTTTTCTCAAATTTTCCTCATAATTTTATATGAAAAATTTTATCATTTATTTTTAATAATTTTTTCATCTAACTTTCATTTTTTTTTTTGATTTTTTCAAAACTATACAAAAAAAAAAATTATTTTTTCAAAAAAAAATTTCTTAAAATTTTTAAGGTTTAAACGAAACCTAGATGTATAATCGGGACTAAAAAGTATCACTGTACTGACAATTATCATAATATGTATTGAAAGAGGAGTGTAATCATGTGAGAATCTGAAGTGAAATGATGGTCAATTATTATCCTCCATAAGTACAGTATCCGGATTATTGGCCACAAAACACTGGCAAATGGATAGGTTTACTATTTTCGTTTGGTTGCATAAAAAGGGTCACCCAACTTTTATTCCCTTTTATCCCGTATTATTGCTGTGCATTTGTTTGCTGAATAAGGCCTCAAAGCCACCAGACTCCCAATTAAAGAATAAAATTCATCTCAGTTTAAGGCTTTTATATCTCAAATATTAGATACTTTTTAAATTATAGATTCCAAAGCTCAACATATTTAACAATCTTGTTGAGTAGATTGATGTAGCAATTGACATATTAACAACACTTTAATAATTTTAGGGACATATTAAAAAATTTATTATTTTCTTACCGATTAATTTGTTCATTACGTGCTTAACAAAATTAAGGATTATTTTGATGTTAGTTTACAATTCCCAAAATGAGTTGTGTTCTTCCTTCAAATTAGGGTCAAACATGTATAATTCTCGTCTATAAAATGAATTGTGTATATATTCTTCATTTTATTTTTCCACTCTTACGATGCGACTATTCATTTCATTTTTTGGCATGTGACACGTTGAGGAAACTTGAGATGTGAGGACATCAATTGCATTTCCATGAAATAAATTCGACATCAAATTCAAGCACAAATCTTATGGTCGGGAGGGTCCACTTGCAAGTATCAGTGGAAATATACAACACCCTGTTGACTGCTGTGAAGTCACGGATATATCATATATTCATATATGAGAATGTTATACCAATGAAGTCTGAGTTTAGTGGTAAAGACTGTGATACTAGATACATTAGATCTTAGGTCCGATTTTCTCATCTCCCATTATATTGCAATTGTATTGTATTGTTTTTTATGACTCCTACAGACCCCCCAAAAAATGAGAATGTTACATTGTGCATATAAAAAGGAATGCTTGCCATGAAAATGAATGAAAGTATGCGCACTAAGGCCTTGTTCGGTAAAATTAGTTGTTTAAATAGTAGATAGTGATTTATGTAGCGGATAGCTGTTTAGATAGCGGATATTATTTATAATTTTACTGTTAGCGGATAACTGTTTATAGGAGTTGTTTAAACTAATGTGTTCGGTAAATTTAACTGTTAGGCTAGCTGATTAATGTAAATTGACATAACAAGATATAGATAATTTTCAAAAATAAAATTTTTACATAATATTTTTTGGCTAAAAAATGTGAAACACTACTTTTAAATGTCAAACGTTAATATTATTAGTTTTTCAAAAATGCTACTTAAAGCGCTAAATGCTGCTTGAAATGCAATTCAAAACACTAGTTTACCGAATATTAAAACATAACTACTTAGTATATTGCCTTAATCAAAACACTAAACACTACCCCAAAATACTGTTGTTGAATGCGGCCTAAGTGGACTCAGCCTCAAATTTCAACTCCTCATCCGGATTTGGATGAGAAGATTGGTACATATTATATAATAGTTCATATTGGTAGATTAAAATCATCGTACGTGATTTTTTTTTATTTTTTAAAATCTACTTTTTATTTGTTATGATTCTTCTTTTCAAAAAAAATAAAAATTTATGAGTTCTAATTACCCCAGCCAAGTTATCAAATTTATAGATTGAAGTATTTTCTTTTTTAAGAGGGGGGAATAGCGTAAATATGATCTAACAGTTCTGATTATATAATAGTTCAGATTTGTAGATTAAAATTGTGGTATATCACAATGTTTTATTTTTTTTTAATCTACTCTATTTATATGATAGATTCTTCTTTCTTTAACAAATGTGGGTTCTAATTATACCAGCCGAGTTACCAAATCTATAGATTTGAGTCTACGATATCAATGTTCGGAGAGGAAAAAAGGAGTGGTCGAATCCCTTTTTTAATTATTATTTTAGTAGTTTTTTTTTTGGTTTTTTAGGGGGCGAGGGTTAATAATATGATCTGACTAGTTCCTCGAAATTTGACGAGCATTATTTTTAACAAGTGATGATAATGAATTGGGGGACCCGCTGAAGTGGGGCAGCGTAGACAAAGGAAGAACCAATCATGTGGCATTTAGGAATAATGTGGGCCACAAGTTTGGCAGAGCCTAACACATCAAATGCGGAATGCCGTTTCCTTTATTTTTTTAATATCATGATGAATTCATCAGATTATTAGGAAAAATGGATAAAGAATTGATCTTACAATCCTGCTGTCTGACCCAAAATAAAATAAAATAAAAAGATCATCACAATAATTATTATTTTATCTAAAATTTCTACCAAAGACTTGTTCGAAAAAAACAGAATTGTTAAAATATTGCGACTTTGAACGTTTAGTCAAACGAAAAAGATGTCACTGAACTTGAAAGTTGAAACAAATGCTCATTAACTCAATTAAATTATTTTTTCATTATTTTATGGATGACATGGCTTGTTAAATGTAAAAATAATAACAATGCTTAATTCTCCTTGTTTGAATTAGCGACCACAAGATGAAATAAGCAAGTTCAAGCTCGATCGAAAGCGCCAGATTAAACCTGCAAATTTTATATATCATGATCTTGACCCTTTCCACTTTTGCACAAGTTTGCACAATATAGATGGCACAAGAGGCCATCACAATCTTGTTTAGTTTAGGTTCAATTGAATTGATTTCAAATTTTCTAGCATACAAGGCATATGCGTCCACACTTGTGCAAAAATTCAAAATTTTTAATCATTTACAAATTTATATCGTTTTTTTAAAGTCAACCCTAGACATTGATCTTCGATAGTGACAGTTTAAGTCCCTCTTCTTCACACTAAGCAATCAGCAACCAACACCCAACGTGCTTAATTAAGGCACGAAAACCAAAATTCAACCTTAAAAAAAATTCTATCATCAATACTTCTAAGATCAAAAACTTTACGATACAATTAAAAATACCAGTAAAACTTTTCCGCACTAATAAAAAAGAGGGTGAAATTCAAGATGAAAACAAAATATTCAAAAGCAAGTACAATGCAATGTCACATTCACAAGACATTGAGGGAAAGCCTAATGGGCCTCAAGACAAGACCAAGCATTCATTGTGCATAATGTGATTGATAGATGTGAGATTATGATACAAATTGTAATGAATGTAGGGGGGGCAAAAAAATGTTGAAAATTGAGCAAAATGGCCCCATTTTTTTTTGCCCCTCTAAGAAGTTCCCAAGTCTTCCTTAATTGATGAGGCTCAGTTGGCTTGGATTTTCTATTGCATGGAATTGATGGAGCATGACAACATACATGGCATATACATAGAGGCCAAGAAATTAGTCAATTTTAGGCTACACATGTCTTCAATCAGGTTTAACAAACAACGGAAAATCAATGCATAAACTGTTTAGAATGATGCCAGACGTGGGCTGCACATGCCTTTACTTGTAAGTAATGTGTCATGTCGAATTTAGTGGACTATTTATCTGTAATTTAGTCAAGTTAATTTTGAGATGAGCTGTCAAGTAATCAAATCAATATAACAAGGATTGAATAATCAATGCCGTTCGTGTTAGACTTTATTGTCAACTATAGTTGATGTTTTGCAATACAATGACATAAAATTCTATTTTGAATTTTCTAAATAAATTACAATCTATGACTAAAAAATTTTAAAATATTATTAATTTTTTATTTTTTGAAAGTAGACTCTCATAAAAACTAATTAATATCATCTCTTGTCAGAAAATTCTAAAAAGGACACCAGTATAAAAAGTTTTTTGATCAACTAATGAATCAAACATAAGTCTAATAAACAATTCACATGAGACAATTAATTATAACGATTGGTTTGAAAACTATGATATTTACTGGAGACGAGTTACTATTGGCCCAATAAGATGTAGAACTCTCATATCACAGATTTTCTTCATTAACAAGACTCGAATTTGAAATCTTGCTTAAGGAGAACAAGTGTCAAACCACTTGAACCAACCTGTATTGGTATAATATTTTTTTTTTAGTTGGGTCGATGTGTATAAATTTTGAAATTGAATCAAAATCATGTTCAAATGCTGATCAAATTGGTTCCAATTTAGATTCTAGAATGTAGAACTAGTTAAAAATCAGAGTCAGAATTGAACAGCGTAACGATAATAATAATTAAGTGACCTATCATAGAATGAATCATGAGTTTGGAGTTATCAGGACATTATTTTAATATTGAATTTAATTGCGAAGGCACTTCATTCCCATTAAAAGAGACGAACCTTTTATTTATTAAAATATCATTGATTGCTTGACTTTCATACACACAGATCCTATTGGAAATAGAAACATAACAACAAAACTGATTGATTTTTGTTTGTATGTTTGTAGACCCCTCCCTCCCTTGATTGTAACTGTTTTATATGAAGGCTACTGTAGTGTCTTTTTGTCATGTATGGTGCGTTATTAATAATATAATTTATGGGCTATCGTTCTCACCACGAAAAAAGGAAGAAAAAATCTTATAGATCCGTCAAATGAATGGATAGACCAAGTAAAATTAATGTCGATTTAGCTTGCGTCTAATGGTGAAAACTTGATATCATAGGCTTATTAGGTCTTATATTTGATTCCACACTCCTGTATTATACTATGATTATATTATATTGTTATTTGTAACTTATATAAACTAATAAAAAAAAAATTTGATGTCGGCCTAAATTAAAAACATTAGTTGGTCCGTTAAAGTGATAAAATTTTTGAGTTATAAATTAGGTTTGGGTTACAAATTCTGCCTACATAACACTTTTATTTCTTTCGTACAAAAAAAAATAAATTAGAAAAAGGGAAACGAGAACCTTGAATGATGCCCAGAAAAAAAAAAACAATATTACAAAATATAAAATGAGCTCCTATACACAGTCTAAATACTTATCTGTTTTATTAGTACATAGATAGCTGTTGAAGGACAATCAGCTTCTAAGAAATATATTGATTTTGAAGCATAGTGGACGTGTATTACATGTACAACTGATTGGTTCAAGTGATTTGACATTTATTTTCTTTAAGTAAAGTATCAAATTCGAGTATTGTGAATAGAGAAAATCTGTTATAGAACAACTCTACGATATTATCGATCAATAGTAACTCAATAATGCTAAAACAGAGGATCAAAGATTTTTTAAAAATAAAAAAACACAATTAAAAACATATAAAGTCCGTTAAATTATTTGAGTACTTTCCATTAAGACAAGAGACAAAACTCACAAAAGTGGAAATTCCGCTCAGGCGTGGACGACAAGACGATAATTGTTGCGCAAGAAAGTGCAAAAAAAGAGCTAAGTGTCATCCGTGATTATCAACAACAGAGGAACTAACAGATTCATTGTGTATTAGACTTACATGTGCCTATTTGGGCAATTATTAATGAGAGTTATGTAATATTTGATTAAATATAGTTAATTATGTAATGAAAATAAGTTTGTAATTATGTTTTTATTATAGTGATTGATTTTATGAACATGTTGTAATAAAAGAACTATCTTGTAATTGCAATTACTACAAAACTACGTAATTATGATTACACTAGTCTGGACCCGTGCTATGCACGGTGCATATTAAAGTTGACATTTCATAACATATACTATGCAAGTAATGGACCGATAGCCATTGTAGACATAATTAATATTATAATTTAGGAAAGATAATAGAATAATAAATGAAAAATAAATGTGGATAGCAACTTCATATATTGGGATGAACAACTAAAAACCACATGACTTATAAAAAGGTTTATAATAGAATGATAGAAATAGTAGATAGGGATTATAACAAAAGACACGCTAAATAACATGATGAGCAGTCAATCTATCACGTCAATAATGAAGAATTCATCTCCTCCTTTTATACCTACAGGAAAATAAAGTTTTAGAAATAATTTGAACGACAATGATGGAGTTGAAGTTTATATTTACACGTGATCTACCTGGTGTACCCAACATTGGTCTTTCGTAAGTAATAAACATGCATCTTCCTCACAATGAACTGGTGCAATCAAAGCGATAAGAACTTCTACTTCATAGTGACATGGGGGCTCCATGACAAATACCCATGGTTGACCTATGTAATCATCTATAATTGCATAAAGCGATAGATGTCCATGTGGTTGTAAAAAATATTAACATATGATAGTCAATAGTAAAAGAATAAAATAAAAATAAGAAAATATAAAACAATAAAAAATGTGAAAATAAAAAAAAAAAAAATGGAAAAACCAAAAATAAAGAGATGAAAATCAAAAATAAAATTAAAAATTAAAAATTACAAAAACTAAAATTACAAAAATAGAAAATAAAAAGCAGAAAATAAAAAATAAAAAATAAGAAGGAATAATAAAAAATAGAAAAAATTAAAAATAAAAAATAAAAAAAGTAAAAAGTAAAAAGTAAAAAAAAATAAAAAAATAAAGAACTAAAAAAATAAATAAATAAATAATAAAAAATAAAAAAATAGGAACTACAAAATAAAAGTTTGAAATTTGAAAAAATATAAAATAGAAAATATAAAATTTAAATAAAATAAAAATTGAAAAAAATCAAACAATAAAAGAACATAGCCTACTTCAACCCACTTCAACCTACTTCACCCTTTTACCTACCCAATTTGCCCACGAAAAGAACAGAGCCTTAGTAACATGTTTTCCCCCTATATGGTGTGTTATTATGAAGTACAGATTTGGGAAGTATAGCGATGTTATTTACATCATAAATATTGTGATAATGTATGTAATAACCACCGCATAATATGGAATCGAAACAAAAAATGATATGCGAACATAATGAGTATGGTAATACCACAAACTAACCTCCACTAATATGAATATGAAGGGCAAGTTTGCAAACGAAACCTGCAACTGAAAAATATCCAGTAAGAATGAATATTTTTTCCATCAATAATTGAAAGTAGTACTTACTACCAAAAACTTGTCATCGTTGTAAAAAATAACTCTACAATTATATTTACATTATTTTGTCATATTTGAATTTTTTAAATTAGAATTGAATTACGTTGATTAGAATACAATTTATTCATGTTGTATTTAGTGCAATAGAAAACTAATTGCTGCTTATGTTGATCAGAATACAATTTCTCTTATTTGAATTTTTAAACAATAACATAAACTAATACAGTTTATCTATTTTGAATTTTTAAAAAATAACCCTACAATCACATTGATGTTGATTACAATACAATTTTTTCACATTATTTTTAAAATACCATCGAATTCATGCAGTACGGAAAATAAATATAGAGAAAATTTAGAGGATTGTTGGATTATCTGTGTTCAATTTTTTTGAAATTTGAATTATTCACGTCTAACAATTCATAATGCAGAGGTGACTCATGCACTGATACAATGGTGGGGGAAACACGTTCGTTATTATTGTTGGACAAATTTTTTTGGCAAAGTATTGGAATTTTAGTCGAATGTAAACTACTACAGATGCAACTGTAATGGAGAGGGAACTAAATTAAGTGCATGTGGTCCATGGCTTGTGTCAACCTTCATAGATATATATCATATGTACTGCAACAGTGACAATGAAGGTGTGTTTAATTTGTAATTAATCAAAAAGGGAGAAAAGAATGGTACAACGAAATCCACCATCAACTTGTGAAGGTTAGTTTGCCAATTTTCTTAAAGGATGTTGATATTCAAAAGGATGGGGTTATTAATGTAAGTTACATTTTCAATTATCGAAAAGTATGGAAAAAAGTAAACTTTGGAAAATGTAATTAGTTACATGTCGTCCAATTTGGAATTTAACTTGGCAAAATATGTCAAGTTCATATCTAGGAGGTCATTCTTTGTAAATTAGCATTGACATTGACAGAGTCACCATTAATCAATAATAGGAATAGGAATGCAAGAAAAAGTCAATGAAGTATCTTGGGTGCCAAATCCAAAAATAATATGCTATCAGAATATATAATATTTCGCTAGACTGCTAGTAAGTCCAAACACCAGAATATGCAAGAATACAATAATAAGTCAAAATATGTTATATTAAGTAAACTAATTCAAAAAAAAAAATAAATGAAGCACACATTGCGGTCTTTCATGAAACTAATTCGATAATGGGAACAATAACACATATATGCATATATATGTTTCGAATTTGTAAAATTATACTCGTAAAAATTCCCCTAATCCTAACATTAAAAAAAATATCACAAATATAATAAAAGGTGTTCACATGTGAACATTTACAACAATACCAATGAACTTATATAGACGAATGTGGTTATTAATTTACTTCCCTTGTTAGTTATCGAATATTAATTTCATTAAACTATTTAGTACCTTTCAACTTAGCATTAACATTCAAGGATTTACCTAACTTAAATTTAACCAGGCTAGCTGCCAGTAAATGCTAATAATTTAAATAATTAGTGAAGTGCTGATAAAGAAGGTCAAATTCGGTAATAGTTAGTAACATGATGATGTCTTTGTTCAGGCCAAGAAGAGCTGCGTGAGAAAGAGTGTGTCATCATAGACATAATTCATATTGACAACACGTGTACTCAACCCAAATCCTTACAATTTTCTAAAATTTGAATTATTCATGTCCAACAATCCTTAATTGA
>JACYFF010031959.1:7282923-7311923 GCA_017589665.1 Selenicereus undatus
GAGTGAGGAAATTTTAAGATAATTAAAATATAACTACTTACAATATAGCGTAGCAAACACAGTAAACAATTTCAAATGATATATTGACACACACTGGAGAAGAGAGAAAGGGAGGAGCAACGTTGAGAGGCAGAGAAGGTGTCTGGAAAATTCTGGGGCTTTTCAGACCCAAACGCGTGGATAGGTTGTTATATCAATAATTAGCCAATTGCGAATATACAACAAATCCTGAAAGACCAATACCTATAGTTGGAGAAGATTGACTGTGAGAAACAGGTTCGAAAAGAATTGCTCCAAAGTATCCTGCAACAGAAAAATTGAAGACATCATACAATGACTCCGACTGACAAATTTAGCTGGGCTGATCCACAAACTCATAAATGATGGACAATGCATAAATCCAAAGGTATAACGTTTTTTCAATGTGATTATGTCTACCTCGCAAGATCAGCCCGCTTGCAAAATATGTGTTTAATAATCCAGTTAATTAGTTGCGTACAGTGCAGGAAATGGAAGAGGAGGTTGTAAGATAGGTGTGAGATTAGGGGTAATTGAAAGTATTGGGAGAATGGAAACAGTGCAGTATGAGGGGGAAAACGTGAGCAGGGAGCAGTTAGGTATTTGTGAGTGGGTAAGGGCGACGTGGGGGCGAAGAGTTTGAGGGTGCATAGCAGTCTTGTGGATATAATTTCAGATTTAATTTTGGGGGAAAAAAAAGTAAATTGACATTGGTATTATGTTCAACCCCTTAAAAACCAAATTAAAAAACATCAATATGTTAATACCCAGTAAACCTCTCAACAGAACACCCAAAACCCAGAAAATTCTCCCCAAACCATATCATAATCGAGTCAATTTTTTTAAAAAAATAAAAGGTAACATAAAAGAGAGATTGTGCAATATATCTAGAAATACCAAACGACATGTCTGGATTCAATCCTCATATCTGAGGCTTCTTTCTCTTCACCTTCAATTGAAACAACTTGTGCAAAATTGAGTAAGGTTTTTTTTTTTTTTTTTAATAAAAAAAACAGAGGTAAATTAAGAGAGTGATCGTGCAACATATCTTGAAATGGCAGATGACCTTGTAGTGCAACGACTGGGGCTTCTTTCTTTTCACCTTCACTTGGAACGACCTATGCAAAACTGAGTAAGATTTTTAAAAAAAAATCAGAGCTAAATTAAAAGAGTGATTGCTCTACTTACATTAACCGGAGGGGATGATAGCACATATTGTCTACAATTATGCTATGTGCACCTTTTCATGTGAGTCAATCAATCCCCATATTTCATACCATATGAAGAGAGAGAGAGGGAGAGAGAGAGAGAGAGAGAGGGAGGGAGGAGCAGCGTAAAAAATATCGCTATGTTAATACCCAGTAAACCTCTCAACAGAACACCCACAACCCACAAAATTCCCATGCCAAAATACCCAGTAAACCTCTTAGAACTGGATTCACCGGCGCCGACGACACCGGTGACGATGACTACTCCGCCCTCCCCCTCACCGGCGCCGCCAGATTCAGCTTCAAATCCACCGTTTGGTTGCCCCCTCTTCGATTACACCAACGCATCTTCTAAAATCAATGACTTCAATAACCTACAAAACACAACCAAATGTCAAAACTGAAAACAAAGACTTACAGGGGATATTAATAGTGGTAGAAGCTAGGAAGAGAAAATTGAAAGAGGGTTAGGCGAGGTCATCCTTCTCCTTCTCCTCCGCTATAGTCATATTCGGTTCTTCAATGGACATAATGATTTACTTATTTTTTGATTTTCAGACCCAAACGTGTGGGGCTTTGGAATGGAAGAACACGACACACACTGGAGAAGAGAGAGAGAGGGAGGAGCAGCGTTGAGAGGCAGAGAAGGTGTCTGGAAAATTCGGGGGCTTTTCAGACCCAAACGCATGGGGAGTTATTTTAGGGGGAGAGAGAAGTAGACGCCATGTAGTTTTTTTTAAGAGGGAGTAATTGATTTTGTTGGATGGAGTAAGATAAGGGAATATAGCTATCTAGATATTTTGGGAGAGAGATTAAAGTAAATCAATGGCTGTTATTTGTTAATCATCTAATCTAACGGTTGAAAAGTTCAAGTTAATGAGAATTAAGGAAATGGTAGTTATTGAAACTTTACTATTATGTATTATATATATATATATATATTATATATATAGATTGCAAATTTGATTGTATATATTGTCATTATATTGCATCCAACTAACTATCATAAGTGTAATTACTAGGAACATTTTTATTTCACGGCCCAAAATGTCCATTCCTCTCATCACATAATTTTTTCAAAGACCTTTTTAGAGTTTTTATTGGTTCAAAAATCAATTTAAAATGAATGCTTATCTTCACATATTTGCGAGATTTGATTGTAATTGATTTTAGATATTATTCAAATTATTAGTTTCACTCAGTTAAAGCTGAAGTTTGATTTGTTTTACTTTAAGAAAATGTAAGTTGTTAAGCTATGTAAACTCAGCCTAAATACCTTAATTGTATATAAACAAGAGGGACCAAAGATAACCTCCTATTTTGCCGCCCGTTTTTTTCATTCGAAGGAGTTACAAAAAGTAATACTACAACACCACTACAATACAAAGAGAGAGCGGAGGATCGCATCTGAAACCTAATATTCCTAGCATTTCAATCTTTACTTTTAAGCCAATATCTGTTCAACAAGCTTGGGGAATCAAATCTGCAACCTAATATACTTAAGACATTAATCTTTACCCTTAAACCAAGACCTCATCGGCAATCGTAATGGGGAGTATAGAAACTCAATTGCTCTACCATTAGAGCAGCCCAATGTAAACACAAATGCACAATGGTAGAACTTAGAAGCTTCCATACTTGACAGGATAAGATCATGATATATTTGTTAGAGGGGAAAAATGAAGAAAGGAGGCACCTAACAAGTCAAAAGTACTACCACGCCTATTTGAAAGAGTAGGTTAGGAGATAGAATCCAGTCAAAAGTTCTTGGATGTGGTAAGATTGAGGCTGATGTATTATGTGCCTACCAAAGACCCTCCAATGGCAAACAGCCACCAATTTCACTGTTAGAAAAGTTTTGTTTAGCAAAATCATTAGTCTTGGATTTGCTATAAGGATGGTGATTATCATAGAGATATCAAATTAATAATTGACATCTGAGATGTGCTTTACTTTTAAGCTCTTCTTGCATGGTCTTTCTGTTTACATTTGATAGACATTGTAACAGGCTTCCTAGGGTAGCATGAGCTTTTTACATTACCAACCCTAAAAACATGAGCTTTCTGTTTACATCAGTGAGCAAAATAAGGTCTCTATCATGAGAAAAGTAAAAAGCAAATGTGATCTGCCGCTCACTTAATTAGGTGGAGTTTGGATAAGAAGTGTTGGTTGTTGGATCATGGCTAATTGTATTAATTGGATTCTCGAAGGAATTAGTTTAATTGAATTAAAAATCTAAATTGGTTATGAAATATATATGATGCGTTGTAATTGTACCTTTTCGATTAAAGTATGAATAGTAAAGAGTCAAATACTTCTCTTTACTTAAGAATTTAATGAAAAGGAAGGTCAGCATGTGGTACGGTGATATTCAAATTTAAAATCTCTTGACAAGTGTTCGTGCCAGAGATAAAAGTTTAATTTCATTCTCCCTAAAAAATTCCACTTGATTTCAACCGAAATGATGATCCAACCCAAATTGCCTAGGTAAAAAAATCCACAATGACGAGCACTAAATTACACAAAGGAGAGAGAAATCTTATTAGAGAAGAACAGGAGAAGTCAATTGGAGTGCAGATTGGGAAATTATACCGTACATTTGACAAGATAAGTTAAAGGCAGTAGCATAGGAGGGGATTATCAAGATTATGTGAGGTTCAGGGCCACGGGGATACCGGGCTACTGTAGCGCACATCTCTTTTGAGTGACCATTTATCTCTCCAGAGTTGTCACCTTTCCCCATCATCGGTGAATGTACTTAGGGCTCCTGTAGTGCGCTTTCTCTCCAACACTGAACACAATTCCACACAGACAGACCAGAAGGAAACAACCGTCAACAATCTGTCGTTTACCCTTTCAGTTTGGAGGGTTTTTGGGGGGGGGGGGGGGATCACAATCATACAATGACTTTCTAAGTTATTATCTGCTTCATTAAATGGCGAGTCACTTGAAGGCAAACACCAATTAAATTGAAGTCCTGCGCGCATGGTGTCTGATTCTGATGAACTAAAAATTGAAGACTATAGTTACACCGGGAAACAAAACAAAAGCCTGGCGAGACACCGAGCCAAGAAGATGAGAGTGAAATGCAGGAACTTGGTTTGCTAGTGCAATCTAGTTAGCTCTTCCACTCTCTTGGAAAGCTCCTCCACTGAAACCCCCATTGTTCTTGATATCTCGTCCATACGACCCCGACTTAGATCAAGGAAAGATTCGATGAGATCTCCATCGAGGAAGTGCCTTGCATCCACAGTCTTCTTCTCATTATAAAATGACCTCCAATGCTCATGACTCAATCCTCCCACACCCTTAATCACTTTTCTCAAATTTGACTGCAACTTCTCCAGGAAGATGTATTGGTCGTGTGGAAGTGAGGCAATGACCCCAATTACACCATTCACAGTACCAAATATGACCGTTGGTATTTGACCAATATCTGAATCTGGCATCCGCATAACCAGAGAACCATGTCGGAAACGGTTGACAAATTCACCAAGGTGGTACTCTCCAACTACTTCAAGGCGTGCCCGCTCTTCGTCTGTGGCACCTTCGCTGTTTTTCCTTACTGTGAACAGATTGAAGTTGTTTTCTGCACCAAGATAGATATCATCATCGAGGATCTCTACAGCTGACATCCAGTTTGCGTTGTAGTCCCGAGCACGTTCCTCAATAGCACCTTCCTCGTGCTGCAATCAGTGTGGAAAGAGTTATCATAAAGACTGTAGTACTCGGTAGAGGTTTTAGAATCCTAAATTAGACTTCTAGCATATCATAACATATATCCCCAAAATTTGGCTCATTAATGGCAGCTATGAAACAGAGAGAATAAGAGTCGACGCAATAACAAGGAAAAAGAGGCAATAGTTACGATAATTGCCTTAACAACCTACCTTATAGATTAACAATGAAATTGATTTCATCAAGTCCCCAACAACAATGAAATCACCACGAGTCTGCACATACAAGGCAAGAATGTGCCCATGATGCCCGCACTCTGACTGCAATTCATGCGTGCCATCATCTCGAAGCATCCACTTGTAAAGCTGAATTTTTTGATTAATGGCTGCCAACAGCTTACCATTGAAAGCATTCAGCGAGTACACAGCACCTTTAGTTTCCTTCTCAGCAATAAGCTGTAGCTTTCCATCCTCTACCACAAAAACAAGAATTCTTCCCTACATTGTTTACACAATAAGATGACACATAAGATACCTTCTAGTCAAAAACAAAAAGGGAAAAAAAAAACTTTCTGCATGCAATAACATTAGGGCTCTTTCTTTTTCACCTTCAAATGTTACACACCTGAGTTTCAATAACCCTTCCTTGCCTTTTACTTACCTGCTCCTACCCAATTCACTTGCTTATTCATTATTTTCTTTCAAGGTTCTGCCCCCTTTTATCCCTTTTTTTTTGTTTGGGGGGTGGGGGGGCGAGGGGTGGGGGAGGTTACCAAATACATTGAGGCAACAGAAAAAAGAACTCTTATTAAAGCCAAAATTCTACCTTGGTTGGCTCATTTTCCTCAGGCAAAACATACGCTGTTCCAACACAGTAGTATACATTGTTATCATCTGAGAATGAGCAACTTAGAATAGAGCAGCCACATTCATAAGTATCTAGTGCATAAGTTGATATTATTTCAAACGTCTGATCATCTAACAAGCGCACAAAATGCATTTCAGTTTCCTCCGTGCTAGCTTGATTGTACTTCAGACTACAAATGGCAAAAGTGCGAGTTTGCTCCTGATGGGAGATACGACGAGCATGCTCGCCCAGAGGAATGGAGCGGATATGAAGCTTCTGGATATCATCAATTGTACCAATTGTAAGTTCACCTTCTTTTGCGATTGCAAGGCTGTTAACAGAAGATGCAAAGGATCTTAGCAAGCATATCACCACTTATAGATACATTCAACGTTGTGGCTGGTTAAGTGGTATGGCCACTCCAGGTTTGAGAACTTTATCAGAAAACAGTCAATGAAAAGTTCTGCAGACTTGCCGTATTAAACCACAGTTTGCCACGGTTAACTTGTCATTAACATTAAGTGACATTCACCAACTGACTGAGAAGCGTGTCACGCCAAGTGCATATATAGAGCTTCAATAACAATCAGTCAACAAATTAAGTTGCAATGGTCCATAGAGAATGAAAGGTTTCTCATTTGTCAACATTTCTCTTGCTTTTCTTTCTCACAAGAAATAAGAACAAACCATCAAAGCAGAGTTAATTTAGTTCTCATATAATGGATTAATAAGATTGTGTGCCATTATCAAGTGTAAACAGATCGACATTACCTCAAAGTACCACATAAGCAGCTCAAACGTAGACTGTAAGTTCAATATATAGATAATAGAACTAGATGGGTCCTCAAAACAAATAATAAGAGAGCTCCACACTTGCCTAAGTGTACCTCAGGCACCATAAAAACTCCCATATGCACAACATCCTCGGTTATATGTACAGTAAAACTGTTTTCAATCTTTTACCTATGGGGACTAATAATGCAGCAATGGGTTATTTAGGTAGCATCCTTAAATGGACAGCAACTCGACAAAGCAACTTGAAGCACAGAACTGAGTCATATAACCCCATTTTGTGTAAATATACTCATTTGATTGCATTAACTTAGTTTCAATTAACTGTGAACTCGAAGAACCCTAATTCTTAAACCCTTACCATCCAACCAGTCACTTTGCTCGTATTAACGTAGCTTCGTGTTTACCTTAGTTTAAAACAGCCCATCTAGGCGTGCCTCAGCTTGAGGCTACCACGACAGCGCCTCGTAGTGGATGAGATGCGCTCCAAGGATGAAAGGCTATAATGCTATATCTTCCCCCTTTTTCTTAGCCTTGCCTATACCTTTTTTGTTCTTTTCCTTCCTTGGGAGTTAAAAGGTGAGCTATGCTTGTACGGTAAGTGTGTGCATTGGGAAACTACGATGACAAGATAACATATCTAAATGTTATTTGCGATGTTAGCAGTTATATCAACGTCTAATCACTTTTTTAATGCATTTATCTAACTTGTTTCCACAAAATCTGCTTTGTGAAATGTGAAAGACTTATGAAAATTTTTGCATAGAAGTGCGCCTCGCATCCATAATGCGTGCGCCTCACGCTTTTAAAAATAAGATGTTTACTTCCTAGCCCATGAGAGAGAATGGGCAAAACTCCACTCCGTCGTCCCACAACCCACCAGTGGGACGGCCTCCAATTTCCATCTTGCTAAACCGGGTGTCTTTTTTTCTTCAGGTGAGAAAGTTAAGACCTAGATTCATGAAATTCTTGCAGAATAATTGAATTCTATTGTGGAACAAGAACGGCCATCAATTCCCCCCCAATTTTCAGGAGCTTCTATATGATACAATAAGTTCTGCAACCATCAAGACCGACCTGATTCGCACTCTCAGTCCACCATCTAGAAGATCTTCAACTAGATGGGACTCTCACTCTCCAACAGGGAATTCAACCTATTATATTGCTAAGCTGCCTCGCAAAGGAGGTTAACCCCAGCATGTGAGAGACCGAGAGGTAAAAATCTCTCGGTATCAGCAACCGAATAGTCAGACACTCAGACAGGTCTTCAGTACCTTAGGATGACCCATAAGGCATCCAAAAGAAGTTAGAGACAGCTGAACATCCATTACCAAAGGTTTCCAGTACTTCATCTTCGCAAGAATCATTTTGGGCTCCCTATTGGTGGTGATTCACTTAATTTTTTGTCGTTCATCCCTTGGTTCCACTTCCATTCATTTATCTGTAAGTATTCCTCCATCTACTACCAGCCAACAATCACCGCAATCATACCATCGTTTCATCACGAAGGGGAGGGGCTTTCCTTTCTTTAGTATGCAGGTTAACTGGTAGTGGTCAGGTGCAGGTAAACATACCAACAGAATAAGAAGAGTTGGGTGAACATGACATGGCAACAAGCAAAAATAGGAAAGTTGGGCATTAAACCACCTTTTTTCCCCCTAACTTTTAAAAATTTATTTCAGAAGGAACCCCCCTTCCCCCAAAAAACACCAAGTAAATTCTTTTTGAAATATGCAGAAGCTGAATTTCTCATTCCTCGCATGGATTTCGTTGAAAATTTCACATTAAAAAAAAAAATACCCACACATTTTTTTATGATACATTATTATACATTACTTTTTTTTATGATACATGATGGCAATTGTCTAACCTCCTATCGAAGAACATTTTTTTTGAATGTTCCTTTCAAGCATTTTGCAGAAAAGTTCAACTCACTTGATGGGTGCTTCTTCTCCTTTATGTTGATCGCTTAATGGATTTAAACTAAGGTGCACATTTACATAAATGAGCAAAGTTGAATGTTTCTATCTGCAAGATTTTGACACAGACCATTCTCACTATTCAGAATCAAGACGCATCATAGCCTTGAGTGTAATAAGTTGGGTAAGGGATAGTAAATCATACCTGTCAGGGAATGCAGCTGTATTAAAAGGGCACATGTGGCTGACTTCCTTCAGATTCACATTACTATAAAGCAGCTTTTTGTTGCTGCTGTATATAACAGTTGGCCGATCAGAGGCAGCAAATACATGAGTTGCATTTTTCGATGTAAAAGTCCTGAGTGTGATAGGTTGTGTACCAAGAGACACCTTCTTTCGGTCAGTTAGTTCACCAGTACTCATGTTCAATATGAAGTTCAATAGGTGACCATCTCCAAGAGCACACAGTAAATACGATATCTGAAGAGACAGTGGGAAATTAAGCATAAGTAAAAAGTACAATCAGAGAAGTGGTGGGCTGGTAGCATAGGATTTGAAGGTCTCTAAATAGTGCAACTTCAAACACTACAACTAATGTGATACAAAATGGGGACATTAACCTAGTAACAACTATCGTATTAACATAAACAATTGGGGGGGGGGGGGGGACACAGAATACATACCCCTTCAAAAGAGCATAAGAGAACAGAGCGAGGGATGATCTCTCCACCAAGGTTCTCCTTGGTAATTAGATTAAGATCTGGAAGTGAATATATCCTGACGCTAATATCTGTCCACATTCCGACAGCAGCAAGTTGACTATATTTTGGATTTTCACCAATGGGATTTATATCCAGACATGAAATCTCATATTCCAATTGCACATGTTTCACTTCTGTTAAGATCCCATCACCAATTTCCAGATAAACAAGGTGTCCACCACCAGTCGCCAGCAGAACCTGTCAAAATACAACAGCCTCAATCACCAATGCTTATCAGGTTTACAGCATGGCGACTGCACTCCTGGTCTGTTCAAGCAAGCTTAGAAATACCGCACCTCCTTGGCAAGATAATACAGTCATACACCACAAGAAACGTAAATATATATGAGGAATAAGGTAAACAAAAGCTTTTAGGGCCCACTTGACTCTGCCTTTGTGTTATGTTTGCAGATAAGATAAACCAAACCTACACCAGAAGATAAGGAAAAATATTTAAGGAATAAGGTCAACAACAGCTTGTAGGGCCCAATTGATTCCACCTTTGGCTACGTTTGCACTTCTAGTGCAAGTCATTGTCCATCATGCATATCCTCCGCTTGTATTCATGTTGATATATGAACACTTGCATGTCAGACAACAGTACACATACGTGTATTCATCTTAAAATATGAAAAATTATCATTTAATTCAAGATAAAGAAGAAATGCATCTTGTCATTGTTACAAAATGAGTAGGCAATCTTGTCCCCAAAATTGAAAGACAGAGGTCTTAACAATTCCCATGTCTTTTTTTTCCTCTGTATTATGCTTATGACAACCCCCTCCCACTTTCAGGGGGAAAATTGGAGGCACGTAGATTTCAGGGACGCTTTTGACTCATGCTCATACATCTGAAATAAAACTTTCCTCCACAATGAATTTTCTTCCACGATGAATTCAAAAACTACTGATAGATTCCAGGGATTTAGCAGAGGCCCAAAAGGAGTCCATAAAGGTCAAGCTTAATCTAATGACCTAAGGAACGGAAGGACAATATCTTCGAGACACAGGATCCATTTAGCTGAGCATCTTCTGAGAATATGTGAGGATGAGAGTTTAATCCAGGGACTTGGACAACAACGTATTCATGAGCATTCATATAGCCTCTGTGTGCACGTTGCACAATATTCCATGGCAGAATCATAATAATAAAGATAAAAGGTGCAAATTCAAAACATGCCTGCGAAGCATTAGCAGTGGCAACATTCACAGAATATCCTGACGGTGCTTTCCACTCATTCCGCAACTCCCGAGTGACAGAACTCACCAGTCTGACTGAGCTTGAAGTGATCTGTCACGATGCCCATTAGTCAACAGTCAACACATACTGAGTAATACTTATAAGCAGAAAATACAACACATTCGGTACGATAGAATTCCTTATTGACAAGTTCAGCAACTGTAGTCCGCAAGGCATGTGAAACGTGTAGAAAATTAGTTTCTAAGGAAGACAAGGAGAAAAGAGGAAAGAAAGAAGATACATAACATGAATGAATCATAATAAATACATGTCCAAAAAAGTTTAGTCTAAGGAACACAACAAATATATCTACCACAGTACTACAGACATCATCACTTTAATAAATCCTCTAAGGAGCAGCTCATTGCATGCATAACACTAAAGATTTGTAGTATTGGAAAGATAACGAAGATTCCCTTCGGCCCAGGGTGATAAAAGGGTCTAGGAACCACACTATGGCATTTTAATACCCCAATTCCTTAACTAGGTTCAAGGAAAAGTTGAGTACCCTAAAGCCAAAAACTTACTCAAGGAGGCCAGAAATCCTTCTAAAGTTAATAGAGTAAGAGCATGCCTTTACCCTAAGGTCAATATGCACGCCTAGAGATAATTCTATTTTCAATTTATGTTATATAGACTTCAGGCACCAAGTGTCAGACAAAGGTATAGATTAAAGTCTCTTATCAAAGTCTGCATCTAGGACACAGGACATATCTTAAATTCGGCATATAAAGAGTCAGCAGTTCCTATTTTAAAAAATATACCTCATAGTTAATGGTTCCAGAAAATTCCACAATATTTACAAAATAAATCTCACCACAACAAAACCCATAAGGCTACTGATACTCAATGTCTAATTCATAAAGAGAATCTAAGAAAAACTACTAAAGATAAGTTTGTGAATTAGTTAAATTAACCCACATCAAACAACACCATTAAGAAGACAACCGTCAACGGAGGAAAAGCACCACAATATTTCTTCCATTTTCCCATTCCCACTACTCTAGAGTTTGGAAAAGCATCCACTGCCTTTCTTCCCCAGATGGCATCTAACATTGAAGTGGCACAAAAAACGGCAAGTTGGGGTAATATCCATTATTGCATACACTTTGACCTGATAATTCCTAAATGATACAGTAATACACATTTTCGAATTGAAGCAGTTTTCATATTAAACTTAATCCACTTAACTCATCTTCTATACAACATGATGATGCCTTAGGTCCTTTCTTCAATTAGAGACACACCTTTCCAGCTATTAAGTAAAGCCAACAATGGATTGTATGCCTTAAACACGCACCTTAGATGGCTGCTTATTCAAGCCAAAAATAAAGGGAGAAAAAAAGGAAATGAAAAGATCAAGAACCTAAAAGCTAAGCATGCTAAATTCAGTGATAACTGATAAGTGTGCTTCTCATAAGCTCCTTTATCTTTAGCTTCCAAAACGACCTTCTAGAGATGCTATCAAGCCCTTTTTACAGCTATTGAAACCACAATTTAGCTCTTGCAATCAGATTGGATAAGTTTCAACTTGCTTCCAATTCTTGCGTGCTTATTCTCAAATCAATTGCTTCTCAAATTTATAAAAAAAAAATTGTTACCATAATAAAGAAGTTTTTAATTACTTAACAAGACATTAAGCAAAGTCGCAAGGTTAGACTAAACCTAACAATGAGGCATTTAAGCAAATAGACCAAAAAAAAGTGTACACAATTTCAAGATGTACACCTATACACAACTTCAACCAGATCAAAAATAATGGGAACACTCAAAAGACATTTCAAATATGTATACAACTTCAGAAAATTAAGAAAATATCTCATAGCAAACCATACAGGTACAACCGTTCAACATCCAAGAGAGGGAAAAAGAAATAGCAACGAAGAGGACCTACTTGAACAAGTTGATTGTACACAGCATCATGGCAAAATAAAGTCTGCACTTGAGAATCAAAACCTTCAATTTCTGTTTCTTCCAATTCATCCTCAAGATTCATTGCCAGAATTCTGGTCTCACTGATGAAACTAACAACCAAGAAAGTATCATATACATCATCACTTGACAACTTCAGGGACCACATTCCCTTGATGCCTTGAAGTTCTACTGATGCCTGACATGTCAACTAAGAAAATTAGATGCCACCCAAAAAAGGAGCAAAAAAAGAGAAAAACGAAAGGAAAACATGAACAACCACAAAATAGGAAACTGATACGCCAGACCTGTTCATTAATCCCAATGCCATTACGAACAATACGGAGAGAACCATCCTTGTATGCTCCAGAGCAGGTTACAACTTGGCCTTGACCTTGTCTCTCAAGATCAACAACACAGAAATCTACTATTGGACCCAAATTCACATATCTTTCCAACACCTCAACATAAGATCCTTTTGTATCTGGTTGTAAATTTAACTTGATGAGCTGCAAGCAACCAATCCAAAGTATCAGTAAAAGCCAAAAGCATTAATTCTAAAGCAAGCACGCACGCGCACACACACTCTGCCAAACAGGACAACGAACAAAAATCAAGCACACAACCCAAATAAAGAGATGCGTGGTCAGATAATTTTTTTAATTCCCAAGGACCAAAATCTCTTCTTATTGCCTTTGGTCTGGACAGCATTAAGATGTTGGACTCACTAAGGTGATGTCAACGATAAATGGTCTTCTTTGTTTCAGCTACTAATGCCAAAGCCTTTTTTATAAATAAAAAGCAACCTAATATTACGATTAAGAAAGGAAAAGCTAAGGAAGGTCAGAAGACACCCACCTGCAAGTACGCAACTCAGAAAATGTAGCCTAGATAGAGACAATTCACAAAAGTTAACACTACCACTCGACACTCCACGATGGTAAGGCTGTCTACACACAACTTCAGTCCACAATAGGTAAACACTCTTTTATCTAACTGTGCTTCTTGAAGATGTAAGGATGCTAACAACTTACAACTGGATCTCCCCAGACGCTCGGGCATGAAGACCAGGTTTTGGCGAGGAACATAAATGCCAACTCGTAGAAGTACAAAACTGTGTTTTCTCTTTCCCTTATTTTCTCTAGATGACTAACCTAAAATTATATTATTATATGGACCAGGGATTTCACCCATAAAGGATAAAAACAGAATCCATTATGCCCCCCATAAATATTCTCATCCACAAGATCTAAAAAACATCAATTGCTGCTTCATAATGAAGCAATAGACTCCAACACCACTAAATTATCCCTCAAAAAAAAGAGGAGAAAAAAGGCCCGCCGACAAGAGATAACTTTAGCATCAAAAATCCCAATTCCTTTCCTTCAACATACTATGCCAAATAGTGGACGGGGAACCTAGTGTTACCCAGTTCGTAGCTTGCCTTTTCTTGCATCCCAAAATGCAGGACATCATCTTGATGCTGACAAGTTTGAGAGTTCAGGTGAAGAAGCAACAGGATAAAAAAAGAAAAATGACAGGCTCAAGTGAAAAGAAGGGGACTATGATAAAAAAGAATGAGAAGAAGCACATCCAGGTCACACCCGTCGAGAATCTCTGCCACCTGCTCCTGTGTTTGTCGAAGCATGGGGCGGGTCCGGCACCAAGTTGAAGTCACAGCAGGCTGGGATTTTATATCCCAAAGGCGAACATACGGAAACCTGCTCCACTCCCCCCCCCCCCCACCCCAATTCACACCCAAAAAAAAAAACAAAATCAAAATAAAGCCCCCAGTGGGAATTTGAGCCCCAGACCAACATGATGGCAATTGAGACAAACCCCCCTAGACCACTCCTTCAATGGCTTGTTCTCTGTTCATCCGACCAATCGTGCCCCATATGTTTGTACAGCTAACAAAGAAGTTCACAAGATAAGCCAGCACTATCGCAAAATTACCCAAAAAGAATAGCACCAGCTTCCACCTAGGGACGTTTCTTCATATCTAGTCCCTTCATCTCTCTTTCGTTGCTTATCTTGGTTTCCTTACCAAGTCTACGTTCATATTGACCTCCATGCGCCCCAGGTTCAGCCTCCTAGCATCTACGACTAAGGATAACTAACTAAAACATTTGCAACCAATGGATTTTTTTGGGGGGAAAGGGGGGTTATGAACCACGACCAAAACCCCCAAAATAAATGCTTGCCATGGCATGAATGTACAATGTGATGTGACCACAACATATTAACTTCTTCCATTGAGTTGAGAGGAAAACAATGCATTTTAGGTCACAAATTTGACAGAGACACTGCATATTGAGGGTTCAGCCATATGAGGCTAAAAAGAAAAGCAAAAGGCAATGCTGACACTTTTGTGTAGTTCAGGGGATAGAGATAGGACATCTCATCTTTTTCCCATTTTCTCTTTCGCCTTCCATCTCTCACCATTTCCATTTGCTTCTTTTTCTTTTATGGGTAATTAGGAATGGCATTAAGAAGACACCAAGGGGATTTCACCCATGTACTACAAAAGGGGCAAATACAAAAAAAAATTATGCCCCTCAAACTCTCATCGACAATACAATCAAAAAAACCAAACAATTTCAACTTTCTTTCACCATTAGGCACAAGTGCACAACACTCTGAGTATACAACATTCTCAAAAAGTAGAGCTTGAATTTCAAGCAAATTGCTTGATCCTCAAAAGTCCATTGATTTCTTTCCTTCCAAGTATCCCACCAAATAGCCAAAGGAACCATGTTCCAAAACTGTCACCATTTCTGTTTGTTTGGAATTAACCCGCCCCCCTCTCTCTTTACTCTTTGATTAAAATTTATCCCTGCACACTCCCAAAAACCCTAAGGAAAAACAAAATTAGCTATGAAGTCTACCATCCCAAATTTTCCAAAACCCCAACTTCAGAAACTTAAATATTGTGAAATTCAACTCCATTTTCTTTTTCACTTTGCGAACGTAGTACTATCCAAAAAAAAACATTCAAAACAAATTGAAGTTTTATCCTACAATTTTAATGGAAAATGAAATATCCAAAGCAATAGAGGTGGCTAGTGATCCTGTCCGGCTCAGCCCAACCCACTTTATAAGCAGTTTAGTTCGGGCTTAGTAAAAAAATATGGGTTAATTGACTTGCACAAGACAAGACTGATAACCAGTCCGGTGTGCAAGCCTGGCCAAGATTCAGCACAAAAGCAGCCCACTTTAGTCGGTTCTTTATTAGGTTATTAAAACAACTTTTGAAAAATAGTATTCATAAATTTCAAAAGTTTCTCTTTCAGTCTTTCAAAAATATAAACTGAAATTAATACATATTATTTTGAAAAACATCTTTGCTAAAGAAAACAATTAAACATATTCAGCCCAGCCCACCTACCCCTATGTGAATATACAATTGGAATACTGCAGTTAAAATGAAAGGTCTTACACAACCATGATATTAAATTTGATGGATGACGCTTGACACTTGAAAATTGTATAAGTAGGTATTAGGGTGAGTTTCATAATTGTCGTTTGTATACAAAGCCACAGGAGGTCCATACTGCAACACCCAAATCATGAAACTCACATTGCAGAGGCTGTTACATGAGGGCTTTCTTAACCACCCTTTAGCGGGATTTGGTGATGCCCCCCCCCCCCCCAAAAAGGAAAGAAAAATAAAAGGTCTCCATCAGGAAAGAATAGATAGACACCACACAGGCAAGTCAAGGACCATACCTGTGAATCTCCATAGCTTGAGCCGATATAAACAAATGCGTTGTCCAGATATGATATTGTTGATGCAATAGATGTTTCCCCTAGAAGCTCAATTTTTAGACCAGTAACTCTGCAATACAACGCAGATGGCAGAATTGTTTGAGATAAAAGAGGCAAATACAAAAACATTATGCCCTTAAGCTCTCATCCATAATGCAATCGACAAAAGCCAAAAAAATTAAATTTTTGTAACCACAAAGCCCGACACTCCAACTATACAACAACCTCAAAAAATAGAGCTTAAAATCTTGAAACAACAAGGCTTTGTCATCAAAGATACGACGATTTTTTTGATGAGATGACACCAAACGACAAGGCTTTGAGACAAAAGAATAATCACCAAATGCAAAATTGCCAACCTATTTACCGACAACACGGAATCCACATAAAAGATTTTTTTGGTGAGATGACACAAGATTACGGAAGGGGGCCACTCGCAAGAGGGAGAGCGGCAGTTACAAGACCGCATCTTCCGGAAATTGATAATAGAATGATACCGTCATCAAACTTAAAATTTACTTGACCTATGTTTTTCCGCACCAGACAGAAAAGGCACTATACTTAGAGGAAAAGGAAATTAAATAGATATGTCAAATATGAAAGTAATGAAAAAAATGAAGTACAACTTACTTCTCTTTCTCATGGGTTATAACAAGCAGGTGAAGAAGTCCAGCATGATCACCCAGCAAATACCGAGAACCATCAGCATCCACCCTCCCATAAGCTCTTGTTATTGACTAGAAGCATGAGCAAGTAAATAGAACAAATTATAACTTGCCCAAAATGCTTTAAGAACAATCATAGGGGCACTTCTATCAGGAACTATGTACCAGTACCCGCTCGCCCGGGGGGGGGGGGTAATTGTGGTTAAGGATGTCTTCCAGAACTTACAGGCCTAATAGGAATTGCTTTAAATGCTGTGGCACTGCAATATACAATTGTCTCCTCCCCAACAATGATGACTCCACACAGCGGTGGGGGAACCGGTATTAACAAATCAGCCCCATTATCGAGATTATTCTGAGACCACGGCCCTTCTACAAAATCTTTATCCTTTAACGAAACCTCATATGTTTTGACATGGCGAGCATCTTTGTTGTCCTGCAAGAAAAATCTGCTATTCTCAACAACTTATAGAGCCAAAAGGCCCAAACATCAAGTTGGTCAGTGAAAGGGGGCTTTCATAGCAAGGACTTTAAGAAACAAAGTACCCCAGGATGCCAAGCAGTAGTAGCTAACCATTTTTCAATTTAATATCTTTTGCGGATAAGTCACATAAGCTAGCAAGTACATATGAGAGCACCTGGTAAAGTACAACAATTGTAGGTCTCGAACAGCCATAAAGAAACTTTATGTCAAGCACTTGGAGCTCCTCCAGCCTGTAAGAAGTTAACATTCAGTGTCTGGAGATGATGGCAATTACAATAAACAATCAACTTGACAGTTCATAGCTTACAGATCAAGAGAAGATTTTCTATTAGATGATATAATGAATTATCTCTTTGACCAGTGATGATTAAATGTTGCTTGGTATTTGGTCTTTTCACGAAAGAATTTAGGACATGATTGGCTAGTCACCATTTTGTGGTCAGCTGAAATCTCAGTCTTTGTCTTGTTTAATTAATGGCTCAGATTTAGTTTGCATTGAAATTAGCTGAGACCCATAAGGGTGGTTTGCACCTGAACCCAATTCAGCACTATCGCATGAAATATACAGAAAGGAAAGGCAGAAAAATATTGCGCTAATAACCATACATCAACAGTTAGAGAAGACTATAGTTCAAAAAGCAAGTTCTTCAAAAAGAACCGACTTCTCTAATAATTACAAAATCAAGTACCTAATATTGAATGCCTCTTTCAGCTGTCCTTTATTATCAAATGGGATGACCTGCCAACATACCAACATCATTATATAAAATTTAAAAAAACCCAAAAAAAAAAAACAAAAAACAACTACATCATCAAGTTTCAGAATTTTGTTGCCCATGCCCTTTGTCGTCAAGGCAAATTCCACTAAGATGAATGATCCTAAGATAAACATTTGACAACATACCTTGAATAATCCATCATATAAGTGGAGTCCAATTAATCTACAGTCAGGATCAATGATGCCAATCTATACAACATCAGTTAGAAGGAAATTCAGTAAGATCAGGCAGAAAGAGTTAATACGGTCAAAGCTACAATTAACAAGGTTCATATCGACCATGAGGGAAGAAAAATATGCCAGACTTCTTCAATGGATGCTCTAAAACAATAGGATGAGCATTGTGAGAAAGATAAGATGACTAGACAACAAACCTGGCCATTGTCCGTAGGACGACCAATGCGATCGGAAACATCTCCCATCGCTCTGCACAAACCAAGCAAATTGTTTACATCCTGTCTGATGAGATCAGTTATTTAAGGCTTCCCCAATTTTTTAAGGTTTCATCAACTTTGCTACCTTCCTTTTTAATGATCTTGTCAGAGCAGAGCGAATATCCCCTTTCTCATGAGTAATCAAAAATATATTAAAAGACCAAGGGTTTCTTGTCCACCAGGGCCAAGCGAAAAAAAATTATGCCCTAAAGCTCTTGTGCAAAATATTATATATCTAGAAATATCTAGAAATATAAAATGAACAGAAGGGATACTCCCTTAATGCCAGCATACATATGTAAAATAAAAAAAAAGAACATTATATATATCTCCAATAGAAACCACCACAAGAATGCTGAAAACAAATATCCACAAATATTCAACTTCTGCAAAGTAATGAAACATATTTAGCTTAGTAGCTAATATTATAAAGTATACATTAGATGGCAGCTGCTTCATTGAAGAGGAAACATAAGCAACAAACTGTTTCTCCTCCCCCAAACCCCCTCCAAAAAAAAGGGACCCATACTCCCACTCAAAAAAGATCAATGGAAAGGAAAAAAAATCAAAATAAGAGACATGCAACGCAGGGAATTATTGGTACACCAACTTGCTGCAATTGGAAAGTACTCTAGTTGGAACAAACAGTCAATATCCCAGCATTGACTAAATAGAAGACATGATCGTTCATTTGTTCATAAGCTAAGGAAGGCGAACAGGAAGTGCATGTCAGGAAAACAACACAAGAATGTAAATTTAAATAGCATCCTGTAATTCTTATGCAGAGCTACAAATCTATAAACAGAATAGGACCTGGTGACAAGCTCCGATGTCTCAGGATCCCATTGAAGAACACAGAATTTATATCTTTCTGTTGCAATAAACAAAAGATCTTGTGCTTCACCCTGTAAAATGAATATGTGAAGAGCAACCTCATCAGGCGTGACACTAGATCACCAAACTCATACTTGTTTGATAATAAGCAGAAGAGATCTACTTACATGCGGTCGAAAAAGCTCCAATGTTGCTATTCTGCCATATATTGGGACATCTAACATGGGCTGCAGAGAAAGAAATGAGGGAGGAGAAAGAAGAATCCAGCATCAGAAAAAGTTCAACCTGACATTGCACACCATAGAGATATTTGCCCTACACACTATACGTTCGGCTACATTCAATTTCGGTTAGCTGGAACAGTCAGTTTTGGGTGAGAGGCGTGGATAATGGATTGCAGTGAACTATAGTCAAATGCCTCCTGAAAAGTTATATACCTCTTGTGAAATGGTAGGAATTCAAAAGTTCTTAATCTAGAGGGCTGCCAATAAGATCCACTCCGAAATCGGGATATTGAACTGGATTAGGCCTATACCTTCAAGCAGATACAACTTTGCAAAAGACATGGAACAAAACACATTGGCCCTTCTACCGCAGTTCTGACCAATCGCTGATGCAACAAAACAATTTCACAGTCTACAGACCCCAAGCAACTTTTTTACAGAATCTCAACCACAAACCATAAAAGTACCTAGTTATGTAAGTAATCTAACTGAATCAAGCAACGCCATCAGTTGGTTCAGTCATAATTCATAAACAGGACTCCACATTTAAGAAGATGACAACATCTCCCAGGCAATATTTTACAGGACATGCCTGACATTGATAGAAAGAATTTATATAGCACACAGAAACACCTATCTTCATCTCGGAGCAAAGAAGAATGCCAGCATCTTGGGCAATCAATTCCCAACACCCCCAGCGACTTTAAATATGAAATTCAATTTTCTTCTTTTGTAAGCTGAAATAGAGCGCAAATCCTGATATTTGGCAACCTGGCAACCCGATCACAAAAGTCTTGTGAAAGCTTTTAATAACTAAAAAATAAAAAAAAAATGAATATAGATGTTATCTTCCCTGTTTAAGCTAAAATAATCATTACTTTGAAAAAATAAAAAAAGAAAAAAGAAACTAATTATTATTTTATTTCCATAATTTATCACCCTCTCCAGTCTCAACTTGACAAAACTTAAATCTAAGCCCAACAGCCCACTTCAGATTGATCATCATGATATGACGAGAAAAGAAGGAAAATAGATGGTTAACTTATAGGTAGGTATATCCCGCAAAAGTTAATCAACTAGAGTCTATAGATTTTAACTAAATCTACCAAAATATTGACAAGCAGCAGTTGAACTTTCTAAGGATACTGCAAATCCTATCAAGTTCTAGTTGGAATTCTTTACTTATGAGAGAAAATTATTATATAATCACCTTTATACATCTTGAAAATTGCCTAGTAAGCCCTAAACATCAGCCCAAAGTCATATGCTTAAGCCTTAATTCCAAGGCCAGCTCCTCCATCCGCATAGCTACTTGGTAAACCTGCCTCATCCTTCAGTCAGCTTGAAGAGCTTTCAGTCCTTGCACGGTAAGGTATCTTAAAGAAAATGCAGCTCAACCAACAACTAACCCAGAGGCAGTCAAAATCTAATGGCAATCCAAATAAGCACTTCAAGCACCGAAAAGCTATCACTAAGAAAACCCACCCCTTTAAAAGGACCTTAATAAGGATCTTGTGAAGAGTCTGATTTGTTCAAAATCCTTCACTATACAAAATGATCCTTTCATGATGTCAGTTGATAGAAAAAATATGTTTTTCCACACTTCCTTACCAATAGAATCTGAAGAACGTTGAGTTAGAGCAACCTTAACAATAATATACCAAAAGTCCTAAAAAATTCAGAGACCCTGACAAAGCTTATCTTTGTTGATTTAATAAAAAAAATTTAAAAAAACACACACAGTAGTCCTATCCTTTGCCTCTTAGGAAAGTATTTCCTTTCAACCACGACTCTCCCCATGGATTAATAAAAAGTAACAACAACACCACCTCCCAGTGCGGGTCCCGCTTATGCGGGATCTGGGGAGATCCAGCTGTAGTCAACCTTACCCCTACCGGCATTGCTATCCGTAGAGAGGCTGTTTCCAAGAAGACCCACATAAAAGGAATTTGTGAAAAGATTTTAAAGAAAAGACATTTCGTAAAAACACTTAATGGGAACATTAAAAGGACGGGTTGGTGGAGCTATGTAACATAAGAACAGTGAATCAGAGAAAGGTAACATACCTTAACACCCAGAGGTAAGCAAACGGTGCCTCTATCCAATAGAAAGTAATACTTGCAAACAAACACGAAAAACGAAACAACACCCCTGCCCGCACCCTACCCCTGCAACCAAAAGCCAACTACGCGGTCGACTCTTTGCGATCTAAGATCTTAATCCTATCACGCCACAACTTCCTATCCTGAGCCAGGTCCTCCGTCAAAACCGACAACTCTCAAGTCCTCTCTAATCACCTCATCTAAACTCTTCTTAGGTCGGCCCCTCCCTCTTTTGCCCCCGGGGATGTTGATCATCTCACATCTCCTCAGTGGAGCGTCCACACTCTTCCTTTTCACATGGACAAACCACCGGAATCTTGTTTCTCTCATCTTATCTTCGATGGGAGCTACTCTAACTAAGTTCCTGATGACACCATTCCTAATTCTATCCATTCTCGTATAACCACACATCCACCTAATCATCCTCATCTCTGCCACCATCAACCTTTGAATCTATGTCTTTTTTAGAGGTCAACCCTCCGATCCATAAAGAACAGTCGGTCTAACTACCATACGATAGACTCTGCCCTTCAAACCAAGGGGCACCCTCTTATCACACAGCACACCTGAGGAGTACTTCCATTTTTGCCGGCCCACCTTTACCCGCTGGTTAATATCTTCGTCTATATCTCCATTTTGCTGAATGATCGAGCCTAGATACTTAAACTTACCGACCTTAGGTATCGACCCCCCGTCTAGGATGACTTCTCCCCCGCATCCTCTCTTCCACTGAAACAGCAATGAAGGTATTCCGTTTTCGATCTACTCACTCTGAAGCTACTAGATTCTAGTGTATGACTCCATCACTCTAACTTGACATTACTCCCTATCTGGTCTCATCAATAAGAACAATATCATCAGCAAATATCATACATCAAAGTAACTCATCTTGAATCCCTCTTGTAAGTTCATCCATAAGTAGGGTGAAAAGAAAAGAGCTTAAGGCGAAACCCTAATACAAGCCCATACCAACGAAGAAGTCATTGGTGACCCCTCCTGGTGTCCTAACACTTGTCCTACCTCCCTCGTACAAATCCTTAATAACTCGAATATACATGGGTGATACTCCTTTCTTATCCAAGCATCTCCATAACACTTCACGCGGAACTCTATCATAAAAAGCAAGAAACAAAAAGACACAAACGCTACATTGCCACCAACCCCCCTAAAAAATTTTGAAAGAAAAACCCCCAAAAAAAACTGTGGATGCATGCTAGCTGTCGGAAGTTGGGGGCTTTGACAAATATACGCATACCTGAAGACCCTGTGGAGTAAGCAAATGAATCTCAATGCGGGTGCATTTCCTGAAATGAGGAAACAACAAAAAGCATGAGCCACTGAACTTCAATTTGACTGCAGTTCTTGAAACAAGAAAACATCGTAAGTTCTTAACCGGACGGAATTAGACAGAAGATGCATTCTACACAAAATTTTCCAATAATTAGTTGACGGCTCCCAAGATCTTTAAAAAACTCTAGCACATTAAACAGATCCTGAGGTAAGCACTCCATGCAGGTAGATTTAATGTCCCTGGACAAAAATCAAAATACCCCACATTTCAAACTACGCAGACAACTCATTTTCTATCCCTCCAATGGCAAGAAAAATGGAGGTTTAGGTCCGCTTTTAGCAGACAAGGTCAACTAACAAGTAACAAGCAAAAGATGAAAGACAGAGATATATATATTCGTGCCAAAGGCAGCTCGATCTCCAAACCCAAATTCAAATCAATAACATGGATGTGCTGCCCTGGCAGGATGTTGGGAGAGGATTAGCCATAGCACTCTTAACCCTGAATTCAACACCAAAGGCGGCTAAATTCCATAAATACTAACACTATTCACAAGCTAAATCAACACAACCGAATTGCATCAACCAAACCTAGGGATGCCACCACTTTATTAACAATTATCAAGCACACAACTTTCAACATTAGCAATCTAATTCAGTTTCACAGTAGAAACCGAAGCCCCAGTTAGAATCAGTAACCAAACTGAACACCCACCAAACGGACCGGATAAACAGCAAGAACAGCATAAATTCACAATTTTCACAGCAGGAAAACCAAACAACTATAATTTATCAATGGCAACCGCGATACCACTAAAATTCCCAAATGAACCAACGACAATACCAATTACAATAAATCAGAATTCCGGAATGTCTGCAACATCAATCATGAACCTTATCAAGTGTGAAGAGAGGGAGAGAGAGTATACGCGATAATTAGGTTGAGCTCCTGGGGGCTGGTGAAATTGCCAACGCAAGAGTGTGTGACATTGGTGGGCTTATGAGCAGTGACAACGTAGTTCCATATACTCATCCTCTTTCTCTCTCTCTCTATCTCTGAATGTGAATTGGAGGCAACAGAGAGTTCTGAGGCCTTCTCCTCCCACAGTTCCAGTTGTAGTGCCCTCTCTCTCTCTCTCTGGGCTCGGCTCTCCTGAGTGTTCCGAGTTGTAGACGATGGCTAATGGGCAACACCACGTGGCTATAGCAGTAATGCGAAGAAGGGGGAGGGGGCGATGGACTTGGCCAAGGGGCTTCGGCTTCTAGGGCTCCCGCTGGGGCTGACACAAAAACTTGTATATGCCTACAATTGGTTAAATCTGTCGCAGTTGATTTGGGTATGGATGTTGAAAATGAAAGAGTAAATGGATTTTGGATGGATATTATTAAAATGAGTATGAATGTGGAAGTGGATATTAGTAAAGGTCTCATCTTTCTCATACGTATTTTATCAATATTTATTCTATTTAATATCAATATTTATTTATTTAACGTTTTAATTTGCTACTTATATTGTGAATTTTTGCTGGTTACTTTGAATTCTATTATACTCAAAACACTGGTGGATAGTTTGTTATAAATTATAACTATCAAGAGCTAATTTGTTGTTTGGATTTGGAAACTTTTGGTTGTATTTGCTGTGATATGATTTGTTGGTGGAAACTTAGTTTTAATGTGGCATATTGGCAATTTGATCTTCGATATGGGGATAAGATGCGTTTAGTTCTTTATCTATCTATCTATATATATATCTATCTATCTATCTAACTATACATATATATATATATATATATATATATATATATATATATATACATTCGAATAAAACCTGTATCCCGCTATGGTCAGTGGAGATGAACATGGGTATGCCTTTACAACACCTAGTTGGTATAGGTGTAAGTTTCGATATTGATTTTGAAAATGGATATGAGTAAGACTACGATTAAAATTGCCATGTACTCGACCCATTGTCAACCTTATCTTCCACTCGCATTCATACTCTTACCTCGTCCATGAGATTGGACTATTGAACTCAATTGTATCTGGATAATTGTTACCCTTGGAGGCAACTATATTAACAAATAATATAAACGCCAACAAGAAATTTAGCGGTCCGATTAAGCCAGCGAAAGTTCTTTGAGGTTCATTGTAGTTATATAAACAAACTTATCACTTTGAGCATACGTCCCGTGAGGAACATCAAGCATCCTTAGAGAAGGATTAGTAATAGAAATAGCTGCTGTTTCGGGTGTAAACATTAGTTTGATATCATTCATTTTGATGTGAATGATGGTTAAGACTAACATATTTTTTTGGCAAGTCTAATATGGTAAATGTTCATTGTGTTTGCATTCTCTGCTTGCTTATTGCGAATATCCCTCTATTAATATGCCTCTGATCTTCCATTGCACTTCTTACTAGTAATTTGCTTTCGGCCTAGATTCTCGTGCTTTGCTTATTATTTCGGTGCTATTCTACTTTGGGGTGGTTGTGTAATTGTTGTCACTTTCGCTTGTTTTAAATTTTTTTATAGTATTCTTGCTTTACATGACATATCTCAATTCCATTCATCTATGAAATCGAAAATAAATATATTTGTTAGTGAAAGTAAATAAATGTTCAACTATAATCAAGGGTTACTTGAGGCCGCTTGTACTATCTACTTTCACTTGAGCATATTGTTTGATGTCACATTGGAATATAGTATAAATGCGTGTGTATGTCTGTTTCCACATTAAAGTTGGCTATTAACTATGATGGAGGGTGTTTTGGGTCAGATTATCAAACCTTGGATCTAAAATGAAGCATTTACGTAAGGTTAATTAAATGAAAAGTTATTTCGGTCAAACTAGTCAAACATTCACTAAACCAAAACTGTCATGACTTGACACGCGTGCTAAAAATGAAGAGGGGTTGGTGTTTGCTTAATGTATAGTGGTTCACTATAATAGAGAGTTACTTATTCCATTTTATTACAATACAAAACTATCAATGGCTTCCTCTGCCTTTTCGTACTCATCGCTGTCTATTTAAGAAAACCGTAACCTCTATGTGTTTGAAACAACTATTATTAGCAATTTTGTCAACGATAAGCTCTAGTTTGCTTAATAATCATGTTCTTATTAATGTTCCTTCTTAGGTAAATTGTTTCATGGACAATTTTGACAGTTTATTCATCCAATGCAGATGGTTGCTACGTATCCCTTTTGCATCAAAAAATCAATTACACAGTTTTTACATATAACATTGTCATATGATTCCGTACCGAACTTTCTACTAATATTAAATCCTCCAATGTAGTCTACAATAATAAGTTTTAAAAAAAAACTTGAAAGTTATACCGTATCTATAGATCTCTGTCCCCACACCCACATCATGAATAAGATGAAAGTTCGGCAAGTTAGTAATCAATTTTCTTAAGCAAAAGATTTATTTTGTTATTCAGACTTGTACTTGTTTGAATTTGATCTATGTTGTAAGTGTTGTATATCTTCTAATCAGCGAATTTGTCCTCTATTAAAAAAAAAAACAAACTACACATAAATGGTTGGCAATAAACCTAATAAAGTGTAACATGTAAATTGTTGTACGAATATGCTGGCAAAAGTATCCTGTCATCAAACAACCCGTTAATGGGTTAATTTAACCTGGCTCATCAATATGATTTAATTGGGTTGACCTGTTATTGACTCACCCTTTTAATGACATCATTTTAAACGAGCTATCCTACTCAGTTTGATGGGGACTGCTCATTGCCCAATTATTCAGTGCAAGGCTTGGAGCAAATCCAATGGTGAGCCAATTTTTTGGCTCATCGATGGGGGCCTACCGTTGCCACGTCAATTATCTCTTCAACTTTTTACCTCACAATCTTCACTCTCTCCAGTGGAAGACTCACCACTTTGCCTCACCCCATCAAATAATACCTATAAACCCTACATCTAACCATAAAATAATAACTATAAATTCACTCCATAACACACAACTTTATTTTTAGAATTTTAAAAAAAACTAATAAAAAAATATTTTAAAAAAAACAAAAAAAACCCCATGAGTGAGCTTGGAGAAATGAGGCTCCCTGTGAGGCGTGAGGAGTGAGTTGGTTGGTGCAGGTCTTCCCTCTCCTCACCACACTGTCTCTCCTCCTTTTCCTCTTCGCTAGGCAAGCGCTGGGTTTGCTCTTAAGCATTAAAAGCCACGTGCAAATTGGTATTTGACATTAGCTGAATATGGGAGATTTCTTTTCATATATGCTTCTTTGTCAAGCGTATTATTAATTAAGGTCATTAAGAACACATACACATACTCACAAAAAAATACCATATTGATATTGACAAATGTGTTTATTTGTTCCTTTTTTGTAATTTTGAAAATGTGTTGTATTATATGAATGGCTTAATACATACCTCCCATCTCATTCTCTGGAGATGGGGTGCTATTTAAGTATGTTTTATATGGACCTGATCAATGGGCTGGGTCCCAAGTTGATTCACCCCGACTGGACCAAAAAAAATGAGGGTCATAATTGTCTTTTTTCTTCCTCTGATCCACACCAGCTGTAAAATTAAGTATACTCAATGATGATGGAGGTTGGGCTCGGGCAGAGGTTTTGACCGTCTAACACGACCCGCTAACCCTTACCTTAAAAAAAATAAAATTTAAAATCAACACAAAATACTTTAGGCTTCATTTGTTCAAAAACTTTTTGCTTTCGACATTCTTGGCTCCTCTTAGCCGGCACCCCATTCGCTTCTCCAATTCGCACTGGCTTTTAACATTCTAGAACTCCCTATTCGATATTTGGAGTAGTCATCTAAGTGAATTAATCCTTTTAATCAATAAATTACGAATTAAAATTTTTGCAATTACGAACATTTCACTGGACACAATATATTATTACATGATCAGGTTTGTTCCGAGGGTACCCATAAAGTTAGGGTCACGGTCAAGGAATGCTAACCCACACGAAGATCAGGTAGCGCAAGGTCAAGAAAATCCTGTATGCCGACCCTTAACCTGCCCCGTCCCTCGGTTTAACTAGGTCTAGTTCTACATGATCAAAATATTCGACATATCAATGTTGAATGTACAAGACCATTTTAGTAAAATGAAGTTTTGAATTAACCAAAGCCAGTTGCATGTTTTTCGTGGTTAGCAATTCACTTCTCTTCAGGTCAATTGTGTGCAATAAGAATTACTAGGTAAACATAAGTTTATTGCACAGTATCACATTGTTTTGGGTGGATGTTACTTAAAACTGGTGATGAGAAGTACGCCGTTCATTTGTTGTCAAATGCTTTATTTTCGATATGTCCATCGATGTTGTGTCAATTGTGATAATTAAGGGCCTGTTCTTTTCGTGGGTCAATCCACTTTTACCCACTTCAACCTACTTCAACCCATTTCAACATACTTCAACTCACTTGAAAAAAAAATACCAACTTCAACATATCTCAACCTACTTCAACCCACTTCAACCCACCCCTTCATAATTTTAATAATTTGTAAAGTATCATGTGAGATTTAGGGTCTGTTGTTTTCGTGGGTAAATGAGGTACGTAAAAAGGTGAAGTAGGTTGAAGTTGGTTGAGGTGGGTTAAGGTAGGTTAAAGTTGGTATTTTTTTTGTGGAAGTGAGTTGAAATAGGTTGAAGTAGGCTGAAGTGAGTTAATGTTTGTTGAATTCGGAATATTTTTTATGTGGTGGGTTGAAATGGATGAAAATAATGAGAACGTCATTAATGTGTGATAATTTATGAAGTTATCCAAATTTTGTGAAATTTCAGTTTGTTATTTTTTATTTTACATTTTTTTTATTCTTAATTCTTAATTTTTAATTTTTAGTTTTAATTTTTCATTTTTAATTTTTAATTTTTTTTGTTTTTACTTTTTTATTCTTTATTTTTTTACATTTTTATTTTTTTATTTTTTTATTTTTTATTTTTCATTTTTTCATTTTTTTATTTTTCATTTTTCATTTTTTTATTTTTTCATTTTTTTATTTTTTTTACTCTTTATTTTTTATTTTTTATTTTTCTTTTTTCTTTTTT
>JACYFF010031959.1:7317294-7430086 GCA_017589665.1 Selenicereus undatus
ATATATATATATATATATATATATATATATATATATATATTGGTCTTGTTTTAAAAATTCCAATTGTCAATATTACTATACTTACGAGTGTAAATTCTTAGTAGTTCTTGTAGCTATTATTGCTTGACTATTACCCCAAGGAAAATACTTAGTTGAAATTTCTAAATTTTATCCGATGACAAATAATATTTGAATGAAAACTTACAAAAAACTTATATAGACAACCTATACATAAAATACGCAAGGTATGTCAGACCAAAATATAAATGCATTACATATTGATGCAGAAGGAAGACATTGGCCAATTGAAGGAAATCTCCTTTTGCCTCCGCTATAGTTGACAGTTTGGTTTTCACAAAGTGGAAAGTTGTTTATTTTCCCAAAAAAAAAAAATTAATATTGCATTTTTTAACATTATTTTAGCATTTGTTTCGTTTGTTTATTTCCTTAACTTCTCATCCATGCATCAAATAATATACATTAGTAGTGTGTTTTATTTATACATACATATATATACATATGGTGAGTATTGACATTATACTTGGAGAATATTAGCAGTAATATACTAATGAAAGCATTGGTACATATTTAAATGTCTACTAGCTTATCGCACTTCTCAACACATCTAAATAGATGAAAATAAGAAAGCTAAACAAACCAACCCCTCCCAAGATGATTTATGTTCATAATTATTAATGTATACGTGATGGACGTAAACATCTTACTCTTATTTATTGAACATTATAGACAAAAAGATGTAGGACAACATAATTTCAGTAGACGAGATGCAGATGTCCTTTGCAACCTTTGATAAGAACAAAAACAAAGTACAAAACCATTACATTTCTACAACAATTGGTGCGAAGGAGAAATGATCTTACTGAGAATGTATTATCTACAAGAAAAAAGTAAAAAATGTACCATATATTATAATTGGGTAAAGCTGATCCGACATGATTACTAATCCGAAACTGACACGAAGTTAAACAAGTTTGGGTACAGAATTTAACGTTGTTAATTAAACTGGTTGACACGTTTAACTAAATGGGTTAGGCGAGATTCTCGGCACGAAAAAATACATATTCAACCTGTTTAATTAAACGGGTTAACCAGATCAACCTGAAGCCGTTCATCATTTACTCATTTACACTTTTATTTGATAATTATTAAGAACAGAAAAGTTAAAACTACATATAAAAATGTGAATTATGATGACTTAAAGGAGCTTTTAAAAGTAACCGCTTGATCTGGTATATCAATTTAATTTTTACACTACATAATTAGGTGTTAGTTTAAGTCAAATGGATAAACGGGTAATGAATTGACTTGAACTCGACCCGTTTGCCTTAAACGGGTTAACATAGATTAAAATTAGGCCAACCCATTTTAAACAGGTACAAAGCAAGATTTTCCAACCCATTTAATAGACGAGTGAGTTCAGGTCAACAGTTTTTCAACCCGTTTAGGTTCGATGCAAACATGACGCTAACCTGACATGCTGTTCTGCAATCTATCGTGTATACATTAATGCTCACCAATATAGTATATTCACATGAGTGAAAATATTCGTCATTAATGATAATTACATAAGTATAATTAATTGAATTAAAGACGTTCATATATATTAATCAATATTATCAATAAATGTCACTAATGGTATTCTCTAATGAACATTAGATACGACATCATACACTAGTGTATATGTTAGTGTGCACTAGCATAATTTTCGTATGCACTATTATAGTCCCCCCGTATGCAACAATTGTAGGAAAAAATAAAAATAAAAATACACATCACTCGTTTAACATGACATACGTTTAATACGTATGGTAATAGCTAGGTGTATAGAATAGGCAAAAACTGATAAAAGACCCAAACCAAGCGATCCAAATACATGCCCGATCTGATATTTGAAACATACTCATTCGAAAGTAGATTTGACTGAAATCAAACAATGCTCGGCCAAAAATTTCTTACAAGATATTTCTATTTGTATGAGAAGTTTATTGGATCAAAAGCAATTGATCTAAATCAAAATCACTAGACCTAATCCAAATTAAAATATCTCTTGACCAAAATATCATTATCATTTTCTGTATACATAATAGAAGTACCAAATCAAGGTCCTGTTTTTTTTGTAGGTCATTTTAGATTTACCAACCTCAACATACTTTAATCAATTTCAACTCACTTCTTCATAACTACATTCTCATTATTTTAACCCACTTTAACTCACCACAAAAAAATATACCAATTTCAAACCATTTCAACCCACCTAAAAAAAATATCAATTTTAATCCACCTTAATCCACCTTAATTAATTTTAATATATTTTATTCTTTTACCTATTTTAATTTACCTATAAAAAAAACTTGTCCGAATAACCTGGTTATTAGTTCTTACATAAAGAGTTGAAAGTTACATAAGTTTGAATTGTCAAGTAACACCGTAAGCGGTGACGCGAGAACCCAACTATTGGCTGTCTTCTTGTACTTGGCATCACTTTTCAAAAGTTTTTGATCAGATGATTGCCCTCGGAGCGTATATTCCAGTTTCCGATACCGACGCCCGCAAAAGAAAAAGAAAAAGAAAAAAAAAAAGAGAAAATGTTAGTGTATATATAGTGCAAGTCTTCCCACGAGGTCCGGATCCTCGAGCTGCCCAGAGCTCACCCTTCGGAAAGATCTGAGCTTTCCTTCCCAAATCTTTGGCCCTCCAGACCAGGGTGATTCTCTCTCCTCTCTCTCTCTCTCTCTCTGTTCCCCTTGTCTATCAGCCAGTGAATACATGATTCTTTTATCCAATCCATGAGCAGAAAACATGATGTTATTTGAGTTTCTGATGATTGATGACCCAACTGAAAGTGGGTCTTATCTGGTTTCTAAAATTATGTGATCACTTGTATTGATGAGGGGTAACCATTTACACTTAAAGCTCATCACTTACTGCACAAGTCAATCTTTGTGATTTTCTACATTCGTGTTGAACTAGGGATTTGGTGTCTATACAACATTCTTCTTTAATTTGGTTGAAAATTCTGTTCTTATGGGTTCTTGGGTTGATGCTGTTGGTCATTGTTGGGTGTTTCACATTTGACGTCAAGTGTGAGAATAATTGAGTTTTACAATTGTGCCCTCAATTCCTAATATCCAAGTGGGTTTTGATTCTTCATGTGGTTCCAGCATCTAGCTTATTGAATTGGAGATACTTTTCAGTTCAGGTAGATGTTTATTTAATAGCTTGCTGAAAAAGAGGTGCGGGACTCCTGGTTGCAATTGCTGTTACTAGTACGGATTCATAAGCTGGTCCCCATCACGCCTTTATGTAGGCGGAGTCTTGTAGAGGCATGCAGATAATTAATGTAATTGTTTCAACATGGTGAATGAACCATTGTTTTTGTTTAATTAAGTAAGCCATGGTATTTGACAGTACAAGACCCTCGTTGACAGTGGTGGTCCGGTTAAGGTTGCAAATGCTTTGATCTCCATGCCCTTCTTCGGTGAGGTGCAATTTGCGTGGTTGTTTTACGATTGAAAGTACCACTTCAGTTTAAAATACATCCTTGTGTGTGGATGCATGCGTGCATATGCCATTTTCATCGAGACACTATTCCAAAATGATAGCGAATGACTGACGTGATACTGTGTGATTGGTAGTGATGCAGGGGTAGCTTTGTCGGAGTGTGGAACCCAAGTAGAGGATATTGACACAATTGTTTTAGCTGGACTGACAGAGAAGGTGGTTTAAGATGGCTTTTAAGCCATTGGATTGGTATTGCCAACCAGTGGCAAATGGGGTGTGGGCAACAGTAGTGGAAAATGCACTGGGAGCTTATACACCATGTGCAACAGACACTGTTGTGATTTGCATATCACATTTGGTTCTTATGGGCCTCTGTCTGTACCGCATATGGATAACTTACAAGAATGCGAAAGTTCAGCGATATTCCTTAAGGTCCAAATATTATAATTACTTTCTGGCTCTTTTGGCTGGGTACTGCACTGCTGAGCCATTGTTCAGATTAATCATGGGTACTTCAGTTCTGAATCTGGATGGGCAGGCTGGTCTGGCTCCATATGAGGTGTGTCCTTCCTCTGCTTTCGATGTTGATTTCATATCTGTTCCTTGCTTGTGCTTTTAGGTAAATTGATTATCTCAGCGTCTCCATAGTTTGTGTGTAACGGATGAATAGTAAATATATTTGGCCATTATTTGCAAAAAACCTTGGGACATGCATCCTACCTCTCACTTATGTTGTCAAGAATTACATTTTTTTGCTAATGAGACATTTTGCAGTGTCTGATCTTGTTTTGCTGTAAATTTTGTAAGAGTGAGATTTGACTCTGGTTGCAGTCTAACTTGCTTGCATTTTAATTATCATATTTATCTTTGTGGGTGACAGTGAGAATTTGTTGCGACTCTTGATACGTCCCAATATAAGAGCAAAACCTCTGAATTCGTCAAAGTATAATCCAGTCTGTGTATGGATGACGAAGTAGTTTCAGTTTTCTCTGTAATGGATGTCATGTTCAACAACACATATGGACATATTTGCTGCTCGTTGCACTGAATCAGTCAGTGTAATGTGTAGGGATCACATCTTATCTGCTAGATGCTTTAAGGGTTTAGGCTTATATGGTCAGCTGCTTATAGCAGCTGATTATAGTTGTACTGCTGTTGTTTTGCTCTGATCTTGTGACTACTTTGTTTAGTTCCTAATCCACATCTAGCTTCTAGTCCTATAGAGGTTAGGATCTTAAAATTAAATTTTACACCTGACTGTTAATTTCAGTGTCTCTTGGTTGTACACCAAAAGTGCAAGGCCAGATGGCCAGTGCTAAGTTAAGCTAACTTGGTTTAGATGAGCAGAAAGGCAGCTCCTCATGCTTTTATCTATTTGTACTGGTGGTTATCCTTAAAGATGGTCTTATGCTTTAATGTGTTCCGAGGAGATTGGGCTTACATCTCAAATGAAGAAAAGATTTTGCATGTTTCTGTCTCCTTTGGATTTTGTAGGTAATATTAAGCACCTGAGCTTGAAGGCGTGATTATTTTTGCTGTATATGGGTGACACCCCTTTGGTATCTTATCATATACCTTCCAATTATTCATAAAAGAAAATTAGATTTAGAGCATTATTTTACTGTAAATCCATGCCTTTGCTATGCAATTGTCATAGCAAGTAATCTATCATATTAATAAAATACTATTTAATTTCCAATTTTTCACTTTGATCGGGCTTTAGTTATTTATTTGTTTTCTTTTAGGGTATTGACTTGATTAAGGATATGTACGAGGGAGGGCAGACGAGTGTTAGGACGCCGGGAGGAGTCTCAAATGACTTCGATGTTAGTATGGGTCTGCATCAGGGCTCAGCTCTAAGCCCGTTCCTTTTCACCTTAGTTTTAGATGAACTTACTAGAGGGATTCAGGAGGAGGTCCCGTGGTGTATGCTTTTTGCAGATAATATTGTTCTTATCGATGAGACCAGGCAGGGGGTGAATGACAAGTTGGAAAGTTGGCGGCTTACGCTGAAAGTTAGAGGTTTTAGATTAAGTAGATCGAAAACGGAATACCTGTATTGTTGTTTCAGTGGAAGGATAGAAGAGGGGGGAGAAGTCACCCTGGATGGGAGACACATACCTAAGGTAGATAAGTTTAAGTACCTTGGCTCGATCATCCAGCAAAATGGGGACATTGACGAGGATGTAACCAGCGCATAAGAGTGGGCTGACAAAAATGGAAGTCTGCCTCAGGGGTACTGTGTGACAAGAGGGTGCCCTTAGGATTGAAAGGCAAAGTCTATCGGATGGTAGTCCGACCGACTGTCCTATATGGATCGGAATGTTGGTCCCTAAAAAAGACACAGGTTCAGAGGTTGATGGTAGCTGAGATGAGGATGGTCGGGTGGATGTGTAGTTTTACGAGAATGGACAGAGTTAGGAACGATGTAATAAGGGACTTAGCTAAAGTGGCCCCCATAGAAGAGAAGATGAGGGAATCAAGACTCCGATTGTTCGACCACGTGAAAAGGAGAAGTACGGCCGCCCCAGTGAGGAGGTGTGAGTTGATCGACCTCCTCGGTGGTAAGAGAGGAAGAGGTAGACCGAAGAAGAGTTTGGACGAGGTGATTAGAGAGGACTTGAAAGTAGTGGGTTTGACGGAGGACCTGGCTCAGGATAGGAGGCTGTGGCGGAATAGGATTAGGATTTTAGATGGTAGAGAAGCGATTCTGTAGTTGTCAGTAGCTGTAGTGGTTTGGTGCTGGTAGGGGTCTGTCAAGCTTGTATGCAGATTGTGCTTTTTTTTCTGGGAGTGACGGCAGCTTCTTAACGTGGATTGTTGAGATACGTTCTTTCAGCTTTCTTTCAGCTTCAGCTTCTTTGACACTGTTTTTCCTTTTTAAATGCTTCGCAAGCGCTTTCCTCTATAAAACTTTTTCACAAAACCTTTTTCGTAGGTCTCTTGGAATCAACCTCTCTATGGGTAGGAATACCGGTAGGGGTAAGGTTGCCTACAGTTGGATCTCTCCAGACCCCGCGAAAGCGGGATCCACACTGGGAGGTATTGTTGTTGTTAGGGTATTGACTATTTGCTTCCAAGCCTAGGACTATGACCTATTTATTTTGTAATTAAAGAGTGTTTGGTACATATAATTTGCTTTGATGTTCCTAACCAATGGGCCATTGTTATCTATGAATACTCACAAGACTAGTTTGCTAATGTATGGCTAGTTTTTACCACTGTGCATTCATGATGTGCTCCTATGCTTCTTAGCTTGCCTTCCATCTTTTTCATCATGCATCTCACTGTCAATCTCTGGAAGTTGCTTTTCCCTTTTGTCCTCTAGGATAAATGCCTATCAGCTGAAACTTTTATTGTATTTATTTATTTATTTATTCTTTTTTGTTTTTTTTAATAATTTTTGTGGGAGGGGAATAGCAAGTATGCTTCTGTTCTTTTGTTTCAGTTATTTACATGTTGGCTTCTAGCTCCTGTTCGTCTTCGCAGTTGGCTTTAGTTGCATTCAGATGTACAATGGGTCATTACTTTTTGTAGCTTTTCAATTGACAATCCTGTAATTTAAGGTGAAGTTTTCTTGTATTTAGGACTAATTTCTATGTGTGAATCTTTGATTCTGTGCATTCTCTTGATATTCATAGACACGGAGCTTAACTTGTATTGTTAATCAAACTTCTGTGTGTATTGGGTAATGACTGATTCTGTCAGGCCACCGCCTCAGCAGTGCGTTGGTAGATCTACTGTTCAATAGACATACATAATTTTTGTAAACATGATGTTACTTGCCCTTGTAATATCTATGTGTTGTCAAGTTTCTAATTTTTCAGAATTGTTTACGCACATTTCCTTCTGTATCAGGTGGTTTCATTGATCATCGAGGCTCTTGCTTGGTTCTCTATGTTCATCATGCTTGGCATAGAAACTAAGGTCTATGTTTGTGATTTCCGGTGGTTTGTTAGATTTGGCATCATCTATGCTTTGGTAGGAGATGCTGTTATGCTCAACCTTGTCCTATCTGTAAAGGAGTACTTTGAAAGGCCGGTTCTTCTTCCCTCATTTTCTTCATTTGATCTTTGACAAGTATTGTGGGGACAGCGGGACTCTCTTCTTGTGTTTGTGTCTTGTTTGGATGATTGCCTGGCTTATTAATCTCTGTCAATAACTTCGTGAATGAGTATGGTTGCATTATTCATTGTCTGGTGGGATGTATGCTGCTTGTTTTTTGACTTTCATCTTAAAGCTGTGGAAATTGGAAAGAATAATCTGAACGATGATATCATCAAAAATCTCCTAGTTTCAGAGATCGGAAAAAGTTAGTAACTGTTAGAAAATTGAAATATCAATGAGGGCTGTCTCTCTTGCCACCTGGAATTCCCTAATATTCTGCTCTTTTCATGTCAACCCACTTGGGACCTACAATCAAGTTTAAGTGCGCATCACTTCAACAAAAAATATGGAACTATATGGTGTCATTTGGCAAGTAGTGTTTTTTAACCTTTAACATGCTCATTTGCTGGAGATAAACCCTTATTAGAGGAGCAAAGTTCCTAGTTATCTGTGGGATTTAGTGCGTGCCCCCTCCTGTCTTGCTTTATTCTTGCAGCTGAGGCTTTCTCAGTGGCCCTCTGTGTGACTTGGAGTGTAACAGACATGTAATTTCACACACACACAGACACACCCCCCCCCCCCACACCCACCCCTTATTGTACGACTACTTGTCTGTGAATTGTCGTTGTGGTTCTTGATTTTCAAATAATTTTATTTTTCTTTCTAATATCTAGCATTTTGAGTCTGCAGAGGTTTATTGCCTTCATGTACGCCTATAAATTGTCTTTGTTGGGTTGATGGCTTATTCATCTTTGGTGATCGTGACTGTGAATGAGATTCTTTTATTTCAGGTCTGTGCTGTACCTGTACCTTAGTGAAGTTCTCGTTCAGGTGGGTGTGCTTCCTTGTTCCCTATTATAGTCCTTGGTTTATTGTTTGTCTCTTCATGCAATCAATTGGACAACAGCAACAATGGTCTATGGTTGATGCATCTTTTTCTTGCGATGTAGGACAATAGAATGTATTATAAATTAAGAGCAAAAGGTTGGAGGCATAACAAGCATCCTACAAAAGGACTATGTATCTCCAGAACAGAACCTATCCACAAAATCTATGACATCAAAAGAAGTTTCGAAAAAAGTTGCCAGTGTCCCATAACCTCTTGTTCATGGTTCTTACTATAAGGATGGGGTAGGAATGGTTGCTATGAGAGTTATTGAACCTCCTAGGGCCTCTTCTGTTGGATAGGATCTCTAAAAGTCCCACTCCATCTAACTTCTTCCAACTCCTTCTAGCTCCTTCCAAGCCGTCCTACCTTTATCCAACTCCTTCCAACTCTTACCAGCTCATCCCATCTTCTTCCAACCCTAACAAATTACGGGATAAAAGTTCTTCCATCTCCTTCTAGTTCATTCCAACTCCTAACCGTCGCTGCCTATTCCTTCCAACATCCAATTTCAAAAATACCACCCAAAAGAACAGCCCCTTAAGCTGGTTTCGTGCTTCATGTGTGCTTGATGTGCTTTCTCGCAGAGATCTTTTCCTATGGAGCTTACCTTAGTCGTTTCTGCCCCTTTTTTGATGATGATGTGCAAATGTTCACATAAATACATCCTACGACTTTCGCTTTATGGAACTTCTGAGAAAGGCATAAACTATAAATTTAGCGAGTCAATAAGATAAGATTTGAAGGCAACATTAAAGGCGGGTAACCAAAATAAGGCTATTAGAACCTTTAATACATTTATAGAAGCTCAGAAAGTAGCTAGGATTAAATGCAATTGAAGACCAAGGAGATACCGGAGTGTGGAGGGGGATCACTTGAATTCATGTCATATCCAAAACATTGTTAATTATAGAGGCATTAAGCAGATGGTTGTACTAATAGGTTTTAAATAAACAAGGCTAAATGAATACTTCTCGCTATTTTTGATAAGGAAAGAATATATGTATAAATATAAGGATTACCACTTAACACCTTGGAGGTTTAGGGAAACGTTTTTTTACGGTCGTAATGTGTTTTCAATATTATTTACTTCCCTTACCTTTGCGTCAAATAAATTTTTAACCCTAAATTTTACCAAAATGCCCTTCAGATTTGTTATTTGCTATAGGGAGACTGTATACAACTTCCCAAAAAGCTATTTACAATATGTAAAACTTCAAAGGAAAGGAGCAAAGGCTCTTGTACCCCCAAAGTACGTTGTCATGACCCTTCTGTCCTGGATGTATTGAGGTGGTGTTGAATACTTTCTCCCCCCCCTTTTATGAGTAATCAAGAATGATATGAATGAGACACCATGGCTTCCACCCATATATAAAAGGGCCAAGTACAAAAATCATAGTGCCCCCATGCTTTCATGCATAATTTATCTACAAAATCCAAAAGAGACATGTTTATACCACAATTGAGCACTTGGCTCCAACTACACAACTTTCTCAAAAGATAGAGCTTGAAATCCTGAAGAGATAAAGATGTACCCTCGAAAATTTCTTGATTCCTCTCTTTCTATGTCCGCCAATAAATAGCCAAAGGAACCACCTTCCAAATTCCAATAGCCCAACTCTTTTTCACTCTTCTTTTCCATGCTACTAGTTAGGGGTGGGCAATGGATTGGGTCGGGTCATGATTTTCCTATTAACCATTTGGGCCGGCAATGGATTGGGTCAGGTCATGATTTTCCTGTTAACCATTTGGGTCGGCTCAGACCTTTTGTGTAAATAAATGGGTCGGGTCGGGGTGACTTGCTTTTGGTTGGTTTTAAAATGGAACAAGCTTGCACAAAAAACTATGTATAATAATTATTGTTATATATAAAACGTTGGTAATAAGCTTAACTAATTGGAACATGTAAACTAGGGTGTCAAGTAAACTGAAAAAAATAATGGGTCACTAAATGGGCCAACCCGGTCCGGCCCGTTAATATTGCTTAATGGGCCGGTCCATTATTGACCTGGTTCATTATCGGCCCTATTTTAAATGGGCCGACCCACTTGACCCAATGGGTACCCAGCCCATTGCCTACCTTTACCACCAGTACATCTCTCACGTTAGAAAACCTGCTTAACCCCCCTCAAGGAAAGAGACAAATGCCAAAGTGAAGAGACCCAATGGTAATGAAAAAAGAGGTGATAAACTAATTCTTCCTCTTCAAGGCATATTGTACATCTACTTGCCTAATTAAAGTTTCTTCTTTTAAGCGTGTCTACCATGGGAATTTACCCTTAGGTGCCACCCATGTAAGAAAACAAGATTTCATTGAAGCTTTAGACTTCCAAATGGCCTTCCCAGGAAAGTTAGGACAATTTGACCTGTGAACAAGTCTATTGCAGAGACTCTTATCTGGGAAGGACCCATTAGGTTCAAGAGGCCAAATAATCTTATCATTACTCTTAGATTGACATCCACATTTGCAAATAAAGCCAAGAGGCTGTGTATTCTTGCCTCCTCTCAATCATTTGGGCTTTTCCAGAAAGTAATGTTGCAATGGATCTAGTCTGTGATTCAAGAGACTAATACTTACACCGTAGCACTTTCAAATGAGCCATCCAGAGAAGATCAGCAAATTAAACTTTAAGAGATTGCTGCCCACACCAAACATCGTGCCCAAACAACACCCAGACTTGTTTTTCACCTAAAAATTCAGGAGACTTGAAAAGGTCCAAACCCGTAACGGGCCGTAAGTATTGATTTCCAACAATCCACCCCCATGCATATGAGGACTTCCCAAAAACTATTTTTTCCACAAAGCGTCTTCTTCAGTAGCATAACTCCAAAACCATTTGGTCTTGAGAGTTTCATTATCACGTGAAGTGGCCTAATACATATCCTTGGATGGTTGAATGTCTCATAATTGTTTTCTTGGTGGTGGGTGTTCGCCTGGAGTACCGTGATCTTCTTGGGAGTGTTCTGATTTCTTTCGGCCGCAATGAATGTCAACTTCATCTGATCTGCTGAGAACTACTTGGAAATCTGTAGAGGGAGTGAGGGACCCTGAATTTTTCTTTTAATTTCTTTAAGATTAATGACCAGTTTTAGTAGAGCTATGAAGCTTTCAGAAACCCTGGTACTTCAAAAGAGGGTTTGAAACTGGTAGAGGATTCTTGAAATTTGTGAAGGAGCTGCGAAATTTTGTAGTAGAACTCTGAAACTCTTAGTGGAGCATTGGAACTTTCGAATTCTTATTGGAGCTTTGAAGTTCTTATAGATTGTGAGATTATCCCTAGAAGTTAAATTGTGCGTGAGAGTTTGAATTAGCATCATAGATTCACTTTCTCTTTCAGTTTGGTTTACAGAGTTAAATTGTGCATGAGAGTTTGTCTTCTGCATTGGGAATCCTTGTAGAATTGTATTGCTTTTGCTGCTGGCTTTTGGCATTTGTTTGAGTAAGGAATGTTTTGATTCTAAATCACTAAATAATGCGACAAAATTGTACTTCCTTGTGTTATTACCAATGCATGGTCCTTCGGCTATATGTGAGTGTCGGTGCTCTACTCCCGTGGAACACCCCCTGACAGCGGAAAATAATACACCATTGCAACTCGAAGAGATTTAATATAGCGTTCTTTTATCTGATTCAGGGCCTGTTTGGAGTACTTTTGTTTGTTTACCTTCCTACATTGGATCCATACCCGGGATACAGCCCTGTGAGGAATGAACTGGTTGAAGATAGTGAGTATGAAGAACTTCCTGGCGGGGAACAAGTCTGTCCAGAGAGGCATGTTAACATATTTTCCAGTAAGTTATCTCGTGCACTTCTTGCTTCAGATGCATTCTTCTGGATGTCAAGCAAAAACCTCTCTGTTAAGGAGCTTTGACCAACATGTGTACTCTATATTTCTATTCGCTTTTACCATGTATGTGTTGATGTTGAGTCACAATTTAAAAAGTTTTCTATTTTGTATTGTGACTCCTCAGTATGACATTCATAAGGATCTTTTCGTTGTCGTACTCTCGTATTCAGGAGAGCTGATTACCAGTTGGTCTCAGGGTGATCAATTCTTTACTGATAGTCTTTCTACTGTTCTTGTTGGTTGACAGAAATTTTATTTTCATGGATGAACCCTCTCATGAAGCTGGGTTATAGAAGGCCACTGACAGAAAAGGATGTATGGAAGCTGGATACTTGGGATCAGACAGAAACATTGATCCAGAAGTATGTCCAATGTCTAAGATTTGTTGCTTCATTGATATATAGTATAAATGCTTTCTGTACTTAATATTTGGTGTTTAGGTTCAACCAGTGCTGGAATGAAGAATCTCAAAAATGTAGGGGACGACCGCTTCTCTGGGCATTAAATCGTAGTCTTGGGGGAAGGTATGTGTATCATCTTTTCTATATTTCTCACATTGTCATTCTAGCCTACTATATATCTTTTTATGTGTTGTCTTTGACCGTGTTTGTTTTTGCTTCTGTAGGTTTTGGTTTGGAGGCTTTTGGAAGGTGTGAACTTTTTTCTTCATCTGCTAGATTAATGATTGAATACAGATGCTGTTATTAAAATTCACCATCTTTGAGATAGATGCATAGGGCATTAACGTGTGTGCATGTTTGCGGGCACGCGCGTGGGTTACTGTGAACTTTTCCAGAAGGAATTGTTCAGGGTTCCTGTTGCTTTAGCAGTGTGGATGTATTGTATAATTATCTTCATCAGCGAGAGGTGGACTGCAGGTCTGTTGGTTATGACTTCTATATCTTGTCTTAGAACCCTAGTGTCAAGCTGATAACCACGTATTCTTTAGGATGGGCTATTCAACTTCGAGCCTTGGCCTAAGGATTTTTGAGTCAGGATAGCTTGTCATTGGTATACATGTTTCTCAAAAGCATTGAAGGTCGGCAATTAAACAGTTGAGGAGCATCATTTTTATCTATATAAATATATTTTAAATTGGTTGGTGTCATGGGGTGATGTGTGAGGGTGGTAATCTAGGTGCATTAATGCTGAGTTGCCAAACAAGAGCTGTCCCACATGATTATAATTATAAGTGCATGGATTGGATTCGTTTTATGTAACTACTAATTAGTGAGAGCAATTAACCTATATTAACTATTCTCAATAAAGAGAACTTGTTATTGTGCTATTTTACTGATGATTTTTTTTTTAATCTTCTTCCTCATGATCAACCCCTCATAGATTTCTAAGCCCATAAAAAGAAAGATGAAATATGTATGGTAAGAAAAATTAGCCTCACAATTGCAAGCATGAATTAGTGTCACAATTGCAAGCATGAATTAGTGATTATATATGTATGTATGTATGTATACAACAACAACAACACCTCCCAGTGTGGGCCCCGCTTCCGCGGGGTTTGAGTAGATTTAGCTGTAGGCAACCTTACCTTTACCGGCATTCCTATCCGTAGAGAGACTGATTCTAAGAGACCCACAAAAAAGGATTTTGTGAAAATATTTTAAAGAGAAGATTTTGTGAAAACATTTAATGGGAAAATTTAGGATACATATCAAGGAATAACCAAGATATATTAAAAGGACTAGTTGCTGGAGCTATGTATCATAAGAACAAACTATCAGGGGAAGATGATATACCTTAACAGCCTGGGGTAGGCAAACAATGACTCCTCCCAGAAGAGATTACTACCTGCATACAAACACGACATGCGAAAAAGCACTATGCCACTGCACCAAAAGACAATTATGGGGCGGGCTCTCGGTGATCTAAGATCCTAATCCTATCCCGCCACAACTTCCTATGTGTGTGTGTGTGTATGTATATATATATGTATATATATGTATATATATATATATGTGTGTGTGTGTGTGTGTGTGTGTCTATATATATATATGTATATATGTATATATATGTATATATATATATATATATACATATATGTATATTCATATATATGGAAACTTCATTTGCAATTGATTAAGAGAGTTTAAAAATGGACAATTCAAAAGTTATTGGGAAAAAAAAAAAATTCATTATGTGCAACCACAGACATTGCTGAAGTTTATTATTAAATTTGTAATGCATTTGACACTGTTCGTTGTACTTGTAGATTGGCAATGATCTTTCGCAATTTGTTGGGCCACTTTTGCTAAACAGTCTGCTGCTGGTCAGTCCCTCTCTGTCCCCGCTCCCTTCTCTTTATGCAGCTGGCCCTCAAATAAGTAAAAGACTGGAACTCCTTTTCTTAAGATACTCAATTGCCCCCTGAGCAAGTAGTGCAGCCTGCCTAGTCACAATATGCTTCTCTATCATTAAGCACATTTTGGCAGTTGCTCTAAATTACTGTTGTAAGTTGTCATCATAGTCATGGTCTTGATTGCATTGTACTTGCATGAAAGCCATGTTGCTCATGGATAGACATAGCCACTCAACTGCCCATCTCCTAACCCGCCCCCCCAAAGAAAAAGAAAAGAAAATCCCAAAGAAGGGGGAGAAACTAATTAAAGGTGTTGGTTGTTTTCCACTGTTTTTTTTTTTTTAAATTCTTTTGTTTCAAACTGAATGTTGTGTGTAATTTGCAGTCCATGCAACGAGGTGATCCAGCTTGGATAGGATACATCATTGCTTTTTCAATCTTTGTTGGAGTGGTATGACTTGACTCACCGTTGATATTGTATCACCTGTGTTCCTTTATAATCTATCTTTTGTACTTATATTGGCATCAGTAGCTTGTTAATTTGTGATATTGGACCATAGCAGGGTGTAGTCCCTATGCCATATTAGAATTGAAAGTAGGGGTTCTGACCTTTCCTAAAGATGCACTTTCTGGTAAGTAATTTATTGCAAAACATTTATTTTCTCTTGGATACAGAGTTTTACTCTGCCATTAAAAGGTCTAGCGTGAACGGTTTTTTGTTCCCTGGGAGCCCAACTGCTACTAAGCTTGTGTAATGGAATGTGTCGAATGGTTCTTCTGTTTCAGAGCATGTTTATGTGTTTTTCGAAATATCATTCAGAGTATAGTTGTTTAAGTTAGAGGAATTGTCAGGCTTTAATATGTGCCTGGGAAGTTTGCCTGCTAGAAATGAATTTAGCTAGGTCCTAGGCTATTGTTACACATTGATGATTAAATTTTATTGAAATTGCTTGCAAAGATGCAGCTTGATCCATACTAAAAGTCCTACATTATAGGTCCTAGGTTATTATCATTTCTAATCTAGTTGTTAATCTAGGTTTTTTATTTTATTTGTTGTTATTGCATGCAGGTGTTAGGAGTGTTATCTGAAGCACAATATTTCCAAAATGTCATGCGTGTCGGTTTCCGACTTCGTTCGACATTGGTAAATCTTCTTCTGAGACCCTTGTATACGTTTATATTTCTCGTTCAGCTTGTGCTGCCATAGTGCTATCCTATCTTTCATGCTTCTGCGGAGCATTCTTTTGTCCACTTTTCAAGCAGTGGAAAAAGTTGCTGTTCTGGCTTAAGTGGACTAAACAAAATTTTTGCCCTATCCTTGCATTGTGAAGTAATTAGTTTCTCATTGCGTTTAGAATCTGGGCTCAAACGTAAACAGCCTCGTTGCAACTCTATCATAGGGCCTAGACTCTATTGTCAGATCTCACCCACACCTTGCCCTGACAGGGCTTCAGAGCATGTTATCAGTTTTGTTAGGTGCAACAGGATTATGAATTCTTGCTGTATGTGGCCTCTGCGTCACTTATGGGGGTTGACCCACTTCTCTTTGGGCTTCCTCTCCTTTCATTTTTCTGTTTATCTTGTTCTTCAACTCCAATCCTTCTGTTAGTCTTATTGCAGAGTAATGCCTTTATAAGGGTCCACCTGAGCATGGGATTTTCTTGAGCTGGTTGATGGTGATGTAGTACCGTCTTTGAATCACAATGATTCAAGTACTCAGCATATGTGAAAATGGAGCCATGGTGTTCTAGAGCTTGTCTTGTAGTGAAACAAATACATTATGATAATACAGTTATCAATATTTGCATATTTCAGAGTATAACAGATTGTGGGATAAACTGACAGTGTGCATGCTGACATTGGGTATTCAGAAGGCTACCAGTAATATTCCATTTGACAGTGGCTATGCATTCTTTTGATTACTCATTAAAAAAAATCCATTTGACTGCTTTTGTGGTGTAGTTCAATGCTAACAAAAATGCAAATGACATTTCTAATTCGTTTGTCAATTTATTCTGGGATGGAAGCATTCGTGATTGTCTTCCTATACATGAATGTCTGATCATGTTACTGAGGAGAAATCCGTTTTAGAGCAAGCATCTGTGGGAGTGAAACAAGTGAAAGCCGAAAAGTATATGCTGATTGATTCCTGATGTATCTTCATGTGTCCTTATCAAAAAGAAGTTACATTTTGTGACTGAAAATACTGAAGGTGGCCCTGAGACAACTGTATTAATTTTCTACTTTTAAACAACAGGAGGAGAAAGTCTAGTTGTCTAGGTGATGAAAGAAGTCCTATGTTAGACAGGGAACATTAATGTCAATGGAATTACTAACCAAAAATGATGACAGAGATCCAGTGGCGTAAATGCTCTCCAGTTTGTTGAATTGGGACACTTGAAAGCTGCTTAAAACTTCTTAACCATAGGCTAGTCCTATATTATACTTGTTCTATTAACAAATATTGCTTCTGTGCAATTTTGGGTTCCATTTTCTTTTGCATTTCTTGAAGTTGTTTATCCCCTGTGTATATCTTGCAGGTTGCTGCTGTGTTCCAAAAATCTTTAAAACTAACCCATGAAAGTCGTAGAAAGTTCGCATCTGGCAAAATAACCAACCTGATGACAACTGATGCTGAATCTCTCCAGGCATGTAAATTTTGATCCAATATGTGAAATTTAATGCTGCTCAAGCAGCAGTACCGTCTTTCCTAATTTTGGTAACGAAGGCAGCAGTAAAAAATCTACAGCTGTAAAATCTCATGAAGATTTTTTTTCTTTTAAAGTTCTGGTGCTTCTCATAGCCAAATTTTGGAATGTGCTCTTGTTGATCAGTGATCCTTTCACAAATAGCTGCCCTTTCAGTTTATTAAGGGCTCTCAGCCCTGGTCACCTTGTGTAATTAATCCTGAAACACAGTCACTAGATAAACAAATGAAGTGCATCGTCATGATTGTAATGCTTTTGTTTGGCTTCATTTACTTAAAAATTAGATATATTAAAGGCACTTTGCAGACTAGTCCATTTCATAAAATGGGGAGTACTTGTTGAACACACCTTCTCCTTGTTGACGAATCTCACTAGGAGCAAAACTGACTTCATTTTCATGATTTCGGGCCTCTAAAGAAGATGTGGAAGTACTAAATCTTGGTTGCTGTAAAGGTCAAACTTTGAAGCATTGTTACATCTCTATACTCTTAAAGCCAATAAGTTCTATTACTATTCCTATAAATGGTAATGGCAAGTATGTAATTTTTGAAAGTATTGCTAACTTCTTTTTGGGTAAAGCTTGTTTTTTCTTTATTGTGTGTTCATGTGTGTGTGTGTGTGTGTGTGTTTTAATAAGTTTATTGACCTTTTTAGCTCATGTGGGTTTGTCTAACTTTTTTTACCTTACAATTTTTTTCATGAATCTTTTCTTTCCTTCTCTCCAAAAGTGCAAAATTTTATTTTGATATCCATATGACTTACATAAATACTCTTTTCTTATATCGAAATATCATGTTTTGACCCCTCCCAAAATAACATCACCAAATATATTTTTATTTTTACTACTCTCAAGACCCTAAATACATCTAGTTAACCGACATAACCTTGTGCATAGAGTGTGAATTCCTATCTTAAAATTTAAAAGGGCGTTACTGCTCCTATGATAAGGGCATTTCTTCCGACCCCTCCCAAAATCAACAACAATAACAACAAACTCCCAATGTGGGTCCCGCTTTCGCGGGGTCTGGGGAGATCCAGCTGTAGGCAACCTTACCTCTACCGGTATTCCTACCCATAGAGAGGTTGATTCCAAAAGACCCACAAAATAGTTTTGTGAAAAAGGTTTGAAGGGAAAAACGATTGTAGAAACCATTTATCGAGTAAGAGAAAGATAGAGAGGATGAGAAAAGGTTCCGAAAGGCAAATAAAGAGAGAGTGGATACATAGCAAATAAATAAGAAGCGGAGCGGAGACATACCTCAGCAAAACCAGGAGCGCTTGGTGCCGTCACATCCCCGAAAAGCACGACCTGCAGACAAGCAAACCGAAACCCTACCCACCCCACACCGCCTAAACTACAGCCTGACCTCTACAATCAGAAACCTTAATCTTGTCCCGCCACAACCTCCTATCCTGGGCCATGTCCTCCGTGAGTCCGACAACTCTCAGGTCCTGTCTAACCACTTGTTCTAGACTCTTCTTCGGTCTACCCCTTCCTCTCTTACCACCGGGGGGGGTTGATTCTCTCACACCTTCTCACTGGAGCGGCCGCACTTCTCCTCTTGACGTGACCGAATCATCTGAGCCTTGATTCCCTCATCTTCTCCTCTATCGGGGCCACTTCAGCTAAGCCCCTAAACACTTCATTCCTGATCCTGTCCAATCTCATTGAGCCACACATCCACCTGACCATTCTCATCTCAGCTACCATCAACCTTTGGACCTGCGTCTTTTTTACAGGCCAACACTCCGATCCATAGAGAACAGCCGGTCTGACTACCGTCCGATAGACTTTGCCTTTCAAACCCATGGGCACTCTCTTGTCGCACAGCACCCCTGACGCTGCCTTCCACTTTTGCCATCCCACTCTAATCGGCTGGCGAATGTCCTCGTCAATGTCCCCATTCTGCCGGATGATCGAGCCCAGATACTTGAATTTGTCAACCTTTGGTATTGCCCTCCCATCCGTTTTCGACCTACTCAACCGAAAGCCCCTAGCCTCCACCGTGCGCCTCCAACTCTCCAACCTGTCATTCACCCCCTGCCTGGTGACATCAATAAGAATGATGTCATCTGCAAATAACATGCACCAAGGCACCTCGTCCTGTATACCTCTAGTGAGTTCGTCCAAAATACATCTAGCTAACCGACATAACCTTGTGCATAGCGTGTGAATTTCTATCTTAAAATTTAACAGGGCGTTACTGCTCCTATGATAAGGGCATTTCTTCCTTATATATGCCTTAAAAAGGTCTGTGATGGTAAGAACCTGAATGTACCAATCATGTATCTATCTCAACTTGTTTACTAAGAAAACAATTCCATTTTGAATCAATAGCCTATGAACGTCCCTACCAGGCCTTCTATTTGCTTATGAACCGTTGCGTGTGACTTTACGCGTGTCATTGGCTGAGTCTGTGTTTCTTTGGTGCTTAAGGCTTGGAGTTCTGTTCATTGTGACTGCCCAGTAAACTTTTACAAGGATTGGACGCTTGACTGTTGCTCTAAACTGGGAATCACTTGATGCCTCACTTTTGTATACTCCATCTCTCAGAGGGTTTTCTTGTTTTGTTTTGTTTTTTAACTCAAACTCTCATAGGGGGTTTGGTCATGGTAATGATGGCTTAACTTCTACGTTTTTTTTCTTAATTATGAAAAAACCTATGTTAAAAACTTTCGTTTGGTTGTCAGAATGTGCGGTCTTGTCATTGACATCCAACCTAAGTGTTTTTCTGCGTGCTTCTTATTATGCCAAGCAAATGAGGTTAGCTATACATCTTACTTGTTTCTGTGTTGCTGCAGCAAATTTGCCAGTCACTTCACACTATATGGTCTGCTCCATTTCGTATCATCATTGCTATGGTTCTTCTCTACCAGCAGCTTGGGGTGGCCTCAATTCTGGGTGCTCTACTGCTAGCTCTTATGATCCCTATACAGGTAAAATAAAGGCTTTTAATGATGTTCTGTTTTAGCAGGAGCTAAGCAATTCATGGAGTTGTGTATTTATGCTTTTCATAAATGTTGCTGTGACTAAAATGAATGGTTGATACACGAAGGACAATAGCTGGAACAAGGACAATGGCTACCAGAATAAGGTTTTTCCTGTGTGGATTTGTGTATTGTGTTGGGAGGAAGGTTTGTCACTGGATTATTTTTGTGGCAGATTCATGATTATGGCTGTTCCATTGTCTTTCTTGTGTTTTGAAGATTTTTGAGAACTTTGTGGAAGATGATGAATAGTCCCATCTTATTGTTCAATTCCATATTATTTACTGCTATGCTATGATTAGTTTCAATTTGATCATGAATAGTCCCATCTTATTGTTCAGTTCCATATTATTTCTTTTAGGAGTTAGTAGGCTGAGAATGTGCTTGTATTCCTGTTCTATTCACTGCCATTCATTTATTGCAACTATGAAACATGTTTCGTTTTGGTTCTGCTTGTGCAGTAGAATCTAGTTGTTCAACATTCAGTCAAAATGCTATTTTCCTCTTTCTGGCTCCCCCCCCCTCAACATCTAAGATGGCGTTACAAAATGCATTTTCCCTGTCACTATGATGGTAACAGTTAATCAATCAGTAATCATGGCAAATGATGCAACATCAGTGAGAGGCGTTGCAATAAAATTTGCATTTACATGAAAGGTCAATAATAAGAGCCACTACCACTGTCTGTTGGGCCTCCCTATTGGAGCTAATGTTGTGCTCAAATGAGATGATTAACTTCTTCCTCAGTGGGCATATTTGTAGAACTTCAGTAACTTAGGCCTTTTTTATTATTTGTAATCTTTAGTCTGGCCCCTCCTATGAAGCTTATGATACTGAATTTTTGGGAATACCATAACTAGATTATTTCTATCATAATAGTAAATAGTACAATCTTGATCATTTGTAAGATAAAGTGACAATTCAATATAGGGCATTTTCAAGATTGGAATATACAGGAGGCTTAAAACTAATTTTGAAAAATAAATGGGTTAAACTGGTGAAGTGGGTAACCCTTGACTGAAGTCATGTTAAACTGGTTGAATTGATTGGGTGAAGTCAGATTTGCATGATGAGTGTTTTCTTAATCTGTCTATCTTGAAATAAATCATAACATGGTTGTTTTAGACTATATTTTGGAGTCTTCAGTGCTTTCTGACAAAGTACAATGAGTAGTCCCAGCTTTGAGTGTTGGTTAGCTATAGAAGCTGGTATATTTTTGGACAGTTACATCGATGAAGATGGCAGAACAATGTCCTTTTTTACCCATAACTTAAATTCGATTTTTAAGTCTTAACATCACAACTAAAGCAGCCCGTGAGTGGGATTTCCGATGCTTGATTGATTTCCTCTTTGCTAATATTCATTCCCTTTCACACTTGTCTTATTTTCGGCAACAGTTAAAGGACTCTAGTATTCTTTCTCATTTTTGTTCTCGACCTCAAGTTTTAGGCTGCATGCAGCATAATTTTGTCAAAGTTTGAAAATCAAGTGCTGCTTGCGGCTGTCCAGCAGCTAAATTGCTGTTGAAAATTTAGTTGGATGCTTATTATATATATTCTTCAAGTGTTCTTGAAATAAATTAATGTGATTTATCAGGTTCCATGATACATGCACCTATTCTTTTGCATCAAACTATAAATTGAGCATGTGTGGTAGGTATAAAGATTGTACACTTTAGGATGCTTATACTCTCTGGTTTTTGAGCAACCCTAAGGGTTGCTGGTTTTGTTCATTCTTTCCCTCGTGAAAATTTTCTTTTTGACTTTACTTTTTCTTGTATTGATGCTTTGGGTGGATCAGGGGGTTTGTTGTTTGGAGTGAGGGTGAGGCATGCATTGGTTTGTACATTGTTTCAATTGAATGTTCTTTTGATTATGTTGAAGTTGATTTGGTTGTTTTTTGTTTTGAGTTGTGAGTGTGACCTGTAATTTTTCTGTGGTAGACGGTTGTTATCGGCAAAATGCAGAAGTTGTCCAGGGAGGGATTGCAGCGCACAGACAAAAGAATTGGCCTTATGAATGAAATATTGGCGGCCATGGATATTGTGAAGTATGTCAATCCTTTATCAATTAAGTTTTGATCTGCAGTTTTCTACTTTTATTTATTTATTTAATTTTTTTGAAGAAGGCTTATCTAACATACCTGAGAGCTAATAAAGCTCTTGTACCTGCTGATGATCATTAGGTGTTATGCATGGGAGAATAGTTTCCAATCCAAGGTCCAAGATGTACGACAACAGGAGTTGTCATGGTTTCGTAAAGCACAACTATTGGCAGCGGTATGGCATTTGCATTATGGAATGATCATCTTTCTGTTATTTTCCATTTGTTGATCATTCTCAAAAACAATATGTGGATTTTCTTTTCTACATATCTTCCCTTCTTTCATGTTGCATTAATCAATATGGAAATATGATAACCCAGGTAATTTCTTTGGTCTTGCCCTTCCTTTTGCAGCTCAATAGTTTTCTACTAAACAGCATACCTGTTGTGGTCATAGTAGCCTCCTTTGGGATGTTCTCTCTGCTTGGAGGTGACTTGACCCCTGCAAGGGCGTTCACATCACTTTCATTGTTTGCGGTGCTGCGGTTTCCTCTGTTTATGCTTCCTAATATAATAACCCAGGTATTTTACAGTTCGTTTTTGCAGCATCTTGAACTGGTTCCATTGCATGGCCTTTGTTTTCCATGCCCATGTTTGCTTGTTTTGTGCATTGTGCCAAGATTCAGCAGCTTTTATTTATTTCTCCCCCCTTTTGGGTGACCGTTTAGTCTTAATTTTGGGATAGATTTTTTTCCCCCATCAAAAATTTGGCCTTTTGGGTCACTATATAGTCTTCTTTTGTCCTCCCTCCTTGTATCCAGACATCAGAGTGATTAAAACCTAATAGCCTGACTGAGGCAGCAAGAAGATTTTGAGAGCAGCAGCACAGTAATAATAAGGTTATTTGCTATGAACATAGCCTTTGAATGATTTGGCTGTTTAAGCCAATGTTCTTTCACTTGTACTCAGAATAATTTTAGGGAAAATCCTATTATTAAGTCATCTATTTATTTGTCTATGTATGCTACAAAGTCCAAACCCTTCCACCTCAAGTCCTGTAGAAAAACTCTCCCAACACATTTGATGTAAGTCTGTTCACGAACAATAACAGTAAGGCTGGATGTTCCCCAGTTCAATCAGTCATTTGGAAAAAACCGTTGAGATCTACCATTAAAGTAGAATTGATGTTTATGACAATGAATCAATGATTTAAACAAGTTCACATGTCCTTTCTGTCCATCTTTTGAATGAAACCATATACAATAGAAACTGCCATGATTTTGCCAGACTTGTCCCAACATGTCCATGTGCCAGCTGGGCAGCAGAAGGCAAGATTCGCCCCCAAAGTCATTACACTTCCTTTAATCCATACCTGCACCTTAGATGTGTACCCTAACTTTATTATTTTGTAAGAAAAAACAGCCACCACCCCCTGCTGCCATGTTGAACAATTTTTTTTTAATTATTTTGCTGGAATTAATTTCCACTATACTCGTGAAACACTGAAACTAGTCTTATTCTGTGTGCAGAAGTCAACCCCTTCTTTTGCTTATTTGGCGCTTGTAAATCCTTGATTTATCGTTCCATATAGCTAGATTACCAACATTCCTCCACGATGCTTATGTAGGAGCCATCCATATCTGGTCTCTTGTTGCTTGTTTCCTCTTTGCTTTATTTTCCAGTTTCGGCATTTAATCTTCTATTGCTGGTTGGGTAATATGATATGATTTCGTCAGAGCTTTGGGCTCTTCATTCTGACTGTCTATTTTCATATAGTTCATTAACTAAGGGTCCGTTTGGATCTAAGAAAATTAGGTGGAACGAAAACAAATTACAGAAAATAACTTTTTTCCCCTTGTTTGGTTTAATGAAAATAGAGGGGCAAAAAAAAAATCATGCAGAAAATTTGGAGAAGAATGACTGAATATAGGTCATTTTATTTTCCTTCCAAAAATGTAAGGAAAATTAGAAAAATTTCATGGCCTTGAATCTCCACGTTTCTCCATGACCAAATGTGTCTCTCTTTTTCTCTCCCTACTTAGGTGCTTCCTTTTGCATCCCCAATTCCTTGACTCACCAAAAATGGATCTTGGGTCTGCTTCATTCTTGCAATCTGAAGCTTGCTCCAGCACTTGAAATTTTCATCAGATTTCAACCCTTTATTTGTGTCTAGGAATTTAATTGGAGACCATAGAAATTGAAAATTATGGCGGTGATTTGTTGTGATTTTGCTAAATTTTGAAACCCTAGATTTGGTAAGTGAAAAGATGAGCAGGTTGAGTCTGAGGAGAGAGAAAGTAGAGGAGAGAGAAGGGGAATGGTGGAGTGGAGTTGAAAGGTGGGCAGGGCAGAGATAGGGAAAACAGGATGCCCAGTTGAAAATAGTGGATGTGTTGTCAAAGGGAAGAAAAAGAACTAGCTTGGTGGTGATAGAAGCATGGAGGAGGATGATAAAGAGAGAGAAAGCACTTAAGAACTCATCAATGAAAATGTTATCCAACACCACAATGAATGAGGTAGACTTTGCACCCTTGAATTTGCACCCTTGGATTGTTCCTTTTCGAATCTAGAATTGAATCCATTGTTTCAATTGATTTTGAACCCAAATTGAGAAGTGAGAGAAAGAGCAGAGAGAATTGACTGGGATTTGGGGGGAAGGTTCAGGGCTGAGGCGTGTGAAATCGTGAATGGGGTGATTCGAGAAAAGAGCAACTATTTTATACATATATTGTTTTGACATCTTATAATTTTTTTCCTTGTACATTTCCATTGTCCAAACAAGAGAAAAAAAAAATCATTTTCTTCAAACTTTTTTCCCATTCTCATTTTTTCCCTTTTAATTTTCTCTCCACCTAATATTCTTAGGTTCAAACAGGGCCTAAAAGATTGTAACTTGGTCAAATAATGTTTTGCTGTGTGATGTTTACTGTAGGTCGTTAATGCAAATGTATCCTTGACACGTTTGGAGGAACTGTTGCTTGCTGAAGAGAGGGTTGTTGAGCCAAACCCACCATTGACACCAGGGTTGCCAGCTATATCCATAAGAAATGGGAACTTTTCGTGGGATTCAAAGGTATCCTTAATCTGTAGATGTTGAGCATGATGAATCATCTCATTGAGCACCTACCTCTCTTCATATGAGGTTTTATTAAAATCTTTGGAGTGTTAAATGTTAATCTAATTGTATATTATGTTGCCAAATTCTTCATTTTACCATATTGTACTCATGTTGGACTCGGTCCAGATAGACATGGTTACAAGACTTGGACATTTCCTACGAGGCTGAAGATCACAAACTTCTTCAAATAGCCTCTAAGACAAAGATCATGTGTAATGTGTAAAATGTTGATGAGTTTGACTTAGAAGCTTGCAAACCAATACGGTATGTTGTATTATATGTGCAAATCACTCAGGCACATATTTATTTTAATAAGGACTTTTTCCAACCATTGGTGCATTGTTACTGTTGATTTTATGTTATAGTCCTCGAGAGGGTTGAATTTGAAGTGTGTGTCTGCCATAGATTGCAAGATAGCAAAATCAATAAAGATTCTAGAATCAATTCTTTAAGCATATTCGATACATGTCCAAGAGAGTCCTAGATTTTGCCTGTCCCTGTGTATTTTACACGTTTCTTTAGTGTCTAACATAGATATGCTAAAATGGGGACTGCATTTTTCCATCCTTGGCAGTCAGGTAGTAAATTATACCCTCAAAGAATTGAAGTTTTATCTATTAGAGATAATTCATCATATTAGGGCTGGGCAAAACTAATGCTACCCAATCACCCAACTTGAACAATCCAAAATCAGACACGGCCTACATCTTCAATAGGGCAACTTGATTAGGGCCAAATTGACAATGACCCGACCTACGTTGAACTATTTAGAAATTTTCACCACTGACAGGGCCCGTACTATAAAAAACAAGGCTATTCCACCACTGGATTGTACATTGAGATTGACCCAAGGTCACAATGACGTGGTCCAAATCAAACTCACAAAAACTCTATTTAGCGAAGTTTGACCTGGCAGTGATATTAACCGAGCCTGAACCTGGACTGAATGTTTGTATCCTCATTCTTATTTTTATCAGGCTTGTTTTTTTTTTTTTTAATTTTTTTTGTTGGTTGGTAGATTTCTCCTGTTGGAGCCTGCTACTCTGAATGTTACATACATACACGTCTGAGTGGGGATGTTTTTTTGCTCGCTCAAGATGGGTTGTTTTCCTTTCGCCTTTTGGTGGGTTCTTTGTAGGGGACTTGTGTTGAGAGTTGAAGTAACCTTCCCGATGTGCAAGAAATTACATTTGTGTATCTTATATGACTGCATGACAATATATACATTATACAGTAACAAGCTGATGAGTATGCAACTCTAGATTGTGTTGGTACTGTCCTGGAGGTTTGCTGTTGCAATGTATTTGACGAGCTTTTCCTTTCATTGTTTTCAAAATTCTCAGTATCTCAAATATGTGGTCGTCTATTGCTCAAGGGAACTATCATTTCTCATGTTGAACACAACACATGTAATATACATGTATAACTCTCCCCCCTCTTTTGGAGGTGGATGTGTATATGTTTACTTTGCTGCACTCTACCTTGTTTCTCTCAGTTATTTAATGATTCTATAGTGTGAGTAGTTATTTATTGCACATTTCTGTTGGATCTGTGCCACTTCGAATGAAATGATACGAGCGCCACTTCTCATTTTTTCTTTTTTTGTTTTGGCCTCCAACATAACTTTTACAATTTGTCAAAAAATACCACCAAATGACCAGGCTCCTTCTAGCAGTGGGTAAAAAAGTTATTTTTAATGATTTTGCTGTTTTCTTAAAAGCTGTTGGAGGATAATTGATAGCTAGATTAATTAATTGAATTGTACAGAAAGAAAAGAAAAAAAAATGAAAACACGGTATGAGGTTATTATTTCCCTCCATAAGATCATATACCCTTGCCTCGGTCACTCCCTTGCTCCTCAGTGCCCCTCCTCAATCAATACCGTAAGATTTTGTGCAAAATTAAAGGCCACAGAGGTGTCCATCTTCTTCTGCCTAAAGTTCATTGAGCATTGCTAGGTCTTCGCTACGATTTCGGAGTGGAGCACTCTGGGTTTTGACCTTGTTTCTTCTGACATTGGGAGGGAAAATCGGTAATTCCAATGCTTTTTTGTCCTTTTCTCTTCTTCAAAAACAATTTGGCTATGAGCCTGGTCCTTGGCTTTATCAAAGGGGAATGGGAAAACTCGTCAAGAACAATCTTTTATCTGCAGCCACAGGTTATTTTGTCGTTTGGTGGCATTGTTTATCTAGAGTTTTATGTGACACATGTGGCAAATTTTTAAGTTTAGTGGCAAGTTGCAAAACGAAGAAAAAGAACAGCAAGAGAGTAAAGTGAAAATTGTATTTTTTGAGTCTTTTCAAATTGTATCCCAGTATGCTGAGATTTACAGTGAGTAGTTCATGTGATATTAATCATAGTCATATGTTTTTGACATTCTTTTTGCTCCAGTAATTCAGTATTGCAGGAGAATTAGGCGTTCCCCCTTTTCATATTAACTCATGGTTATTATACTTCTTCCATGCTGGAGGGACTTCTTTCCATTTAGGATACCCCACTTAACCATCCTAAGTAGTTACTGAATGAAATATCAACCGACCCCCCAAGTCCAACCCAAGGAGAAGGGGGAAAAAAGGGGGAAGGAATTCAGGTTAATTGCGTGTCTCCAATTCCTTTTTGAATATTGATTGTTCCAAACACGGTAAATGCTATTGTTCTGGAGGCTGCTCTATATAAGATTAACTCTGATGACGTGCTGCATTTTTATGCTGAATAATGCATTGCCCTCACTATGTATGATATGTTATGAATGTGGAATCTATGTTGTTTTCCCTGTACTCTGGTTTCCTGTTGGCCTTTTAGGATGTTTGAGGGTTTTTTTAATTTAATTATTTGGGGTGAGGGGGGGGGGGATGAGGAACGTTGGTATTCTGTACTCGTCAAAGAGACTGATATATTTCCCCAGAATAGAATGTCCCACTGCAATTCCTTGTGGAAGACAGTTTATTTATGACTTTTCTAGGTCTTATGTGCTTCTGCCTTCCTAGCTTGATAATATCCCACGCACAGCATGGTTTGGCTGCAACTTGTGAGTATCGAAGGATTCCTGGTCTTCATTTTTTTACAGCTTAGTTTCTTCACTAATTTGCTCCTCCTACCCCTCCCCCTCTCTCTCATGGGAGTATGTATGTAGCAGAGCTAGGCAATTGATTTGGGAAGTCATTAGTCCTTAGCTCTGTTTTGGTCAAAAGTTCTATTCAGAGTGCTCGACTTACATGATTTGTTTTTAGCGTGCCTTGTTGTTTTTCCATTTCTTATGTTTGTGGAGAACATCTTTTTCCTTGCTGGGTTCTTGTTGTTTCTGCTACCAGTGCTTTTTTCTTGTACATGTAAAGCAGAATACGTCCTGGAATTTTTTGGTGCTTCCTTGTCCACTCTCTCTAACTTAGTGACACTTGGCTCTTTGTTTGCAGGCTGAGAAGCCAACTTTATCTAATATAAATTTAGATATACCTATAGGCAGCTTAATCGCTATAGTTGGTGAAACTGGAGAGGGAAAGACATCACTGATATCTGCAATGCTGGGAGAGATTCCTCCACGATCTCCAGAGACAAGTGCAATAGTCAGAGGAAATGTAGCTTATGTGCCTCAAGTTTCTTGGATTTTCAATGCAACTGTGAGTTTTTTTATCTATGTTCTTTATTACTCTATTTACTGGTCACTACAATTTCTTTCATAACTGGGCTATTTCAACCAAATCCAAATCCATGCCGCTAGAGTCCCATATACAGGTGGGGGGGGGGGGGGGTTTCAAATCTAGCAGTCTTACCCTCTGAATTGCAGATTGGCTGCGTTCGTTAGAACCTAAATTTTAACTAGAAGAATGTAAGAGTGAAACTGAAGTGAAAGTGGCTGGATTTTGGATTACTTTGTCGCTCCTGCAAAATGTTATTTTGTGGTTTCAAACATCATTCAAGCTGGTTCGTTATTTGATTTTACCTTATCCCATGAATGGGTCTCTCCTGAATGACTCTTTACTGCAGGTGCGTGAAAATATATTGTTCGGGTCTGAGTATGATCCGGCAAGATATGAGAGGGCAATAGATGTGACAGCACTGCGGCATGATCTGGAATTGCTTCCTGTAAGTATATATTCCTAAATCTGAAGGCAATTCTTCAGCTTTCTTTCTTTATTCTTTTATCTGCGTACTTGTTTTTTTAAAAAAGTATTTTTGAACACATTTTCTATTTACTTTTGAAGTTCTGAGTATGTTCCCCATCCTTTTATGCAACAATCAGGGTGGAGACCTTACTGAGATTGGTGAAAGAGGAGTGAACATTAGTGGTGGACAAAAGCAAAGAGTTTCAATGGCACGGGCTGTTTATTCCAATTCAGATGTCTACATATTTGATGATCCGTTGAGTGCTCTAGATGCTCATGTGGGTCGGCAGGTAATTGATTGCTTTCTGGACTTTCCTTTAGTCTTTAAACTTCTTCATGGTGTAACTGTACTAGTCAAGGACTTGTTTATTATTCTTGGAACAGTTAAATCATTAGGAGGCCTGCAATCATGCTGTTGTTTCCTTTTCAAAACATAATTAGTCTGTACTTCACAAAGAGGGAATAATGGAAGGGAAGCTCCTATGGTAGCTTGAGTTTTCAATTCAGTCAGCTTGCTCCTGTCTTTCTGAGGAAGCGCCAAAATAAATGCTGTTGTTGCTATTTTGTGTTCCTCTGCATTCTCTGTCTCTGTGTGTGTCTCTCTCTCTCACACACACTCTCGTACACACAGAGATGGCCCTGTGCACATCCCTTGATAACAAAAACTGTAAGACAATGTGTTGGCTTTAAATGATTAGAATACATATCATGTCAGGGAATACAATCGATTCAATTATTTTGGATAACCTAATTGATTAATATAATTATTTTAAATATTTTGGGCTTACTTAATCATCAGCTGAAATGGACTGTTTATTGCCTGCAAAACTATTTTGTGTTGAAAAATTCTGCTATCTTTATAATCAAAAGGAAAAATATTCCTTTAAAAATATTTTGCTTCAAAGGGGTACAAATCTTTTAGAATGTAGGGAGCACTGTTTCCTCCATGCACAAGATTTCTTTTATTGAAGTAGCCCTTTCTAGGGAGCCTATTTTCTTGTAAATTTGTTGTGGAATAGGTCTTTAATTTTCTGTGTGACATACATTGTTTTTCTTACCTTGCCTTGCATCTGAGTTTTTTGCAGTTGATGTTTTAATTTTATCCTATTGTTTATGTTTTGATGTGGACTTTGGCAGGTGTTTGAGAAATGTATCAAGGAGGAGCTGAGCGCGAAAACTAGGATGCTTGTCACAAACCAGTTGCATTTCCTCTCACAGGTTGATCGAATCATTCTGGTCCATGATGGTGAAATCAAAGAAGAGGGAACATTTGAAGAATTGTCAGAAAGAGGGCCAATGTTCCAAAAGTTGATGGAAAATGCAGGAAAAATGGAAGACTACACAGAAGCGAAGCATGATGTGGCTAACAACGATAAAAATGCCCCAAAATCTGTTGCAAATGGTGTCTTAAATCAGAAATCAAAAGATACTGCTGACCCACAAAAACCAAAAGAAGGAAAGTCTGTTCTGATCAAACAAGAAGAGCGGGAAACTGGGGTTGTCAGTTGGAATGTTTTAATGAGGTATTATAAAATGATTTCATAGTTTACACTGAATATCGCAGCTATAACACAATTGCTTGTCGACTTTTTCGGGCATAAAACCACATTTTTGAAATCACGGCTATTGCACTTTAGGGTTTTACACTGGAGTAGGAGTTGGCCAAAAAAATGTTGCAGGCCATCCTGTTGTCGTTTCAAATGAAATTTCAGGAAAATCTGTTGCACTTACTGCTACAGAGCATTTACCCCCAAGTCATCAAGGTTCCCTTCAGGGTATTGATATCCCTTGCACTATTACTAGACAGCCTATACTTCAGATCATCCAAGGCTTAAGCCAATCTAGGACACTTGAGGGAGGACTTGTCCTCGTGCATCTACTAATATCTAAAATGACAATTGGCTAAACCTGCATCTGGCAAAAATTTACTGAAAACCTTAGGGTTTTGGACATGATTTGAGAAACCGAATAATTTTCGCCAAACTCTCTAGGGTTCGGGGTGGCCGATTTAGGTTGGGCTATTTTTTAAAAAGAGTTCATCCACCCTAGACCTTTAGTTCCCCAATTTTTTGTGGGCTGGCTCTTTGCATTGCAATGAGCACATTTTGACCATTAAACCTCACCTCTAATGTAGCAAAGTCATTTTGTTTCTTCCCTCTTTTCAATTTCCCTGTCTTTCTTCTTTTTCCACTTCTCTAGCCTACCGGCCCTACATAGCCTCTGTAATGCACCCATGCTACCAATTTCTGGCATTTTCTTTTTTCTGGTGGGTATGGCTTGGACTCAAGGATTCAAAATGTGGCCATTCCGCAACGAAATGGCCGCATCGCAAAGGTTTTTAAGTTGAGCAAACCGCGTTTTCGACAACCACAATATGTAGCGCAATTGCCACATTTCAGCGATCTGGTGGTGCTGCGACCGAAAGCATTTTGAATCCCTGATTGGACCCCAGAGGGACCCTATTGTGGGGCAGCCTAGTTGGGTTTAATGGGAGGTGGTGGGGAATAAGGTGTGAGCCACAGCCAATAAGAATCCCAACAATGTTTAGTGTGGGGATCGACCTTTAAAGAATCTTTTTCCCGATCTTTTTAGGATGGCTCGTTTGAAGTATGCCACGGTAAAAGTAGTAGTTTCTTGGAATGGTGACGTTAGCCATTGGAATTTGATTTTTGTAAGGAGTCTTAATGATTGGGAAGAGGATAGTATTTGTAATTTGTTAGCCGTACTTGCTAGCAAAAAGGTTCTGTCCAAAGGTAATGATGAGATTGTGTGGCCACTAAACTCTAAGGGTTCCTTTAGTGTCAAGAGTTTTTGTTCCACACAATTTGAAGCCTTGGATGGTTGTGATTTTGCTGCCAAGTCCATTTGGAAGTCTAAAGCTCCCACGAAAGTGTGTTTCTTTGCTTGGGCAGCCACCTTAGGCAAGAGTCCCACGGATGACATGCTTAAGAGAAGAAATTTTAGAGGTCCAAGTAGATGCTCCATGTGTTTGGAGGAAGAAACTGTGGATCATCTCCTTGTACATTGTCGGTTCGCTTTGGGATATATCTCTCTTTCTAATGGGGATTAGTTGGGTTCAACCTTCTAATGTGAGAGATGTGGTAGTGGCTTGGAGGAGAAGGATGAAGAAGAGTTGGGTCTTTGGAGTTTGGAACATGGTTCCTTGGGCTATTTTGTGGGCTGCTTGGAAGGAGAGAAATCGTCGTATTTTTGAGGACAAAGTCTTTTCAAGATTTCAAGCTCTATTTTTGAGGTTGTTGTATAGTTGGAGTGTGGGGCTTAGTGGTAACAAAAAGTTAAATTTTTGGCTTTTATCGATTGCATTATGGATGAGAGCTTAAGGACATAATGTTTTTGTATTGCCTCTTTTGTACATGGGTGACATCCCCTTGGTGTCCTTTTAATATACATCTTTGATTACTTACCAAAAAAAAAAGGAAGCCCTAGGGCCTCTACTGTTGAACCTCTGAGCAGGAAATTGCAGGTCATAGATTTTGAACCCATCTCCATGGTGGAAAGTAACCTTGGTGCCACTGGAGTTATTGCTCTTTGGCGTTTCCATAATGACCATGGATAATATAGACATCTAATCAAATCAGCCATGCACTATCAAAAGGAGCATGTTTAGGCCTGTAGGGCAAATAGTAACTGTTGCAAACCATCTCGTTTGGGACAAACATAATGGCATCATTTCAGTAAGCAATTTGGTGTCTCTAGCAATTAGGGTTTGACTTTACCTGCCCGCTGTATTGGCGGCTTAATTATTGTTTACTATGAATTATTTAAATCCAGGCATTGTTTATTTACCTTGGACAAGGGGGAAATAGATACCCCTTCAACATGGCTGTTTGGTCATTCTGAAGTTTCCAACCAGTCCTTAATTTGTAGATTAAATGTTAGCATTCCATGCTGAATCCTTGTTTAAGAGCGATAAGTCGCTAACCCAGTGTGACCTACTCACCTTTCTCGAGAACAGAATGTCAACTTCTCTGACAGGACCCCAGGGAAAAAAAAATTGCTTCGAGGACTCTATAAAAGTCCAGGTTACTATTCACTTGGCATATTTCTGGAACCGACTTTTCCAGTTATTGATTCTACGAGCAGAAATTTTATTAGCCGGTGTTACTTGTATTGCTGTGATGATGATGAGGAGTTAAATTTAGCTCTTATATTTATCAAATGTGATATTTTTGCGTTTTATGTGTTCCCTGAATGCAGATACAAGAATGCTCTGGCAGGCACTTGGGTGGTAATGATACTTTTGACATGTTATATCACGACAGAAGTTTTGCGTGTTTCAAGTAGCACATGGTTGAGTACTTGGACAGACGTAAGCAGCTCAAAGAGACATGGTTCAGGGTTTTACAATCTTGTGTATGCCCTCTTATCATTTGGACAGGTAAATTATTGTTGTGCAATATTTGTATCTGTCACTGTATATTTATTATTTATGGAAAGAAGATCTATTGCTGAGCTCATCGAAAATATGGTTTCTGAATACAGGTTCTCATCACCTTGATAAATTCTTACTGTTTAATTATTTCAAGTCTTTATGCGGCTAAGCGGCTTCATGATGCTATGCTCAACTCTGTGCTAAGAGCTCCAATGGTTTTTTTCCACACAAATCCCCTTGGACGGATCATCAACAGATTTGCAAAAGACCTTGGTGATATAGATCGGAATGTTGCCATATCCGTCAATATGTTTATGAGTCAAGTGTCACAGCTTCTTTCAACGTTTGTGCTGATTGGGATTGTGAGCACTATGTCCCTGTGGGCAATAATGCCCCTTCTGGTTTTGTTCTATGGTGCCTATTTATATTATCAGGTAATATGAATGCCTTTGGTTGTTTAAGTTTTTAATTGTTTCTGGTCCTAGATCTCTAGGATGAATGAGATGATTTTAAGTTCATGTGGCTGGTTTCTAGCATTGAAATGTCACATAAGTGTTTTGAATTCCACAGAGTAGTTGGCCTACAGGAACTAAGAGGACATTCTAATATATTGATCTCAATATTTGTGCTATAATGGTTTTGTATAATATGACTGCATGGTAAGCGATCAACTTATTGCATTTCTATTGTAGTAGTCACCAACACAATGGCGACATTAAAATCATATCCCGACTATAGGTAGTTCTAGAAGGTTTTGGACGTGAAATTGGTCAAGATTTTGCTTGGGAAGGACCACATTCAACCACAGCTGCTGCAACTCTGGATCCCCACCACCAATGCAGAATCTTTGCAACTTCTAGGAAGCCTTATCATGCAAGTTGAGATACCATTTTTGAGAGATCTACAACAAACTTTTGAAAAGATTTTGAAAGTTAAAAACCAGTTGGATATAAATTACTCCCTTTGTCCCAAGAAGATAGTCTATTTTTCCTTTTGTGGAAGTCCCAACATAAAGTTCCTTTTAATTATTATTAGTGTTAAAGTTCACCCCTCTCTTTTCAAATCAATGGGAAACACTTTTTCATGTGATATTTCTATCCTTAAAAATCAATAGGAAACACGGCATTGATGATGTTTCTTTAAAATTTTTCATTACCTAGGCAGACCTATCACTTTGGGATGGAGGAGTACAAAAAATCTGTTAAAATGGGGAATATTTGATGTACTTTGACATATAACAAAAGCTAGTAAAGAGTACATGAAAGACTTCACATCTTATTAGTAGTCAGTTATTTGTTTTTGGTAATAGTAGACATGAGATGATGCATTAATAGAAGTCTTAGATAAGATCAAGTTAGGTTATTGTTGCAGAGGGTAAGTAAGAGAAGGGGGAGAATAAGTGAGGAGGTGGAGTGAGATGAAATCTGTCTTCCCTTATTCCCCGCATGTTCCTCCTATTCATTCTTACCTTTCCTGTGTTTGAAATTGAATACATGTCCTGCCCTCTCATTCCGGCCTTTTTTGGGGGGGGGGGGGGGACTTGCTTGCTTTAGGGAAAATTTGGCCTACTATTTCACAATAAATGCTGGGTTCCAGGGCTGTTTGTCGCAATTCAAGGATTGCTTTAATGAAAATGAATGCATTTTCGTAGTGAAGAATGATTCTTAAGAAGCCCAAGATTTGGCATATCTGGGAAATTACTAAATTGGTTTTGATTGCAAAAATTATTATTGGTGAATCCCTTTACCACAGACCCAATCCATATCTCTTGATATCTTAGCTTGAGCACTGGCTAAGTGACCTGTTGAACCCAAATTCTCAAATTCAAAAATATTTTCTGAATAAGTGATTATTCAAAAGTCTGGGATGTTGCATCGGAGCTTCTCTTCTTGATGGGGTGAATCGTCTGATGCCTCTCACATCTTCTCCTGAATAGATGTGATCAGGTCATTTCTCACTTCATTCAGTTTTTATGTCTGCAACATTTTTGATTATGTAGTCTTGATCAGACAGTGCACTTCACCAACAGTAGAAACATGTTTCTGCAAAAAAAAAGACGTGTTAAAAATATTAGTATAAGAATAAAATTGTGTCAGTTTAAAGTAAGTGGAAATATATTAACATTATTCTGAGCTCTACACACTCATATTTGGCCTGCCTGGTTGGCCAAAATTTTGCAGCATAAAGCAGAGCTGGTTAAATGCCACTGACTTTTTTATTACATTATTGACTTCTCTAGAAGTTTTTAACTTCATCAAATGGTCTAAATATTTTGTCTCATTTATCTAATTCTTCTTCATTGTTTACCCACATTATATATTTGCATGCTGAGCAAGCTGCTCAAAAACATTTTTTTTAATTTACTTTAAAATATTTGTTTGCTTATCCTTGTTCAGCTCATTAAATATTAAATAGTGGTCTTGGTTATAAATTTACGTCAGAATTAGTCTCTCTCAGATATTTTTGTTGAGTGGTTGATATTTGATAGTTTGCTGCTAGTTTTTTGAAATTATGTGTTATTTTTAGCACTTTTCTTTCTCATGCTCTGCATTAGGGTTGGTACATAGGATTATAAGATGATAAGGCATGGGTGCAGAATATAGATCTGTTGGCAGACAGGACTCTCATCGAACATTGATTGAAAGATTTGCTTCTTGTATCATGCAGAGCACAGCACGTGAGGTTAAACGGTTGGACTCAATTACCAGATCACCTGTTTATGCACAATTTAGTGAAGCACTCAATGGGTTATCAACTATCCGAGCATATAAGGCACATGAACGAATGGCCGGCATCAATGGGAAGTCCATGGATAACAATGTCAGATTCACCCTTGTGAACATGAGTGCAAATCGTTGGCTTGCCATCCGTTTAGAAACAATTGGTGGTCTCATGATATGGCTTACAGCAACTTTTGCTGTCATGCAGAATGGAAGGGCAGAGAATCAGGAAGCATTTGCTTCTACTATGGGGCTGCTTCTTAGTTATGCTCTAAATATTACAGGGCTATTGACTGGTGTTCTAAGACTTGCAAGTCTTGCTGAAAATAGTTTAAATGCTGTTGAACGGGTGGGCACATATATTGATTTGCCTTCTGAGGCGCCACCAGTTATTGAAGGCAGCCGTCCTCCTCCTGGTTGGCCTTCAGAAGGTGAAATCAAGTTTGATGATGTGGTGCTACGTTATCGGCCTGAGCTTCCTCCTGTGCTGCATGGTGTGTCCTTCATAGTGCCCTCAAGTGACAAGGTTGGAATTGTTGGACGAACTGGAGCTGGGAAGTCTAGCATGCTTAATGCATTATTTCGCATTGTAGAACTGGAAAGAGGGAGAATCTTAATTGATGGCTATGATGTTGCAAAATTTGGGCTTGCCGATCTTCGTAAGGTGTTGGGAATCATACCTCAAACCCCAGTTTTGTTTTCAGGTATGCTTGATTTATGCTGGTTCGACTGATGTCTAGTTTATCTTAGTATCAAATTTGTTCTGTATACTTGTTCTTCTCTGTCCTTTATATTCATGTCTTTCCATTCTTCACGTTTGGGTGAGGGGAGGGGAAGTGCGACAGCACCAGTCAATGCAGCACTACTTATGCTTAGGCATGTGAAAAATTATTGCTTGTTACTTGTTAGCTCCTACCTTCACCAATTACAATGTTCTGGTCTCTGGTTGCATTGTACTGCAAAGAACATGAATTATGCAAGTTTGTTTTACTTTCATGAAATAAATAGGCTTCCATTTTGGTGTGCCTCATTGGATAGTAACAGTTTGAGCTGGAACCTTCAATGAGTAACTTAAGTTTTTGTGAACACTGCAAAAGAGAATTGCTCTCGATGATAAATCTAGTGACTGGAAATCTGTCATGTGGATTCAATATTGTTCTCCAAACCTCTAAATAAAAAAATGCTCAAGGTCATGCATTGGATGTGACTTAGAGGTGTACTTGGCTGTGAGTCGAAAGCGATGTTAGTTGGAAACACAGGAACTTTGGAGAAGATCCCTGAACCTAGCTATATTTCAGCATGATCCTCACTATCTCACTGTTCTGGTTATCATGCTTCAATATGTTGATACTCGAGGACTCTCATCATTCTATCAACTACATTATGTGTATGTCCAAAGCAGTAAAGTGTGCGATCTTTCCAATCAATCTGATAAGCATTGCCTTTTCCTGCTTTTTAAAAAAATAACTTTTCAAACAGGGACTATAAGATTTAACCTTGATCCTTTCAATGAACACAATGATGCTGACTTATGGGAAGCTCTAGAGAGGGCCCATTTGAAGGATGTCGTCAGGAGGAATCCACTAGGTCTGGACGCTGAGGTATGTTCTTGAAAATGTTGATTTTTGATCAATTTTCCATCCCAAAATAAATTAAACATTCTCGGAGTTTGAGACAATTGTTCACTTTCCTAATGTCTTAATATTTCATTTCACCTTGTCGTTCCTTCTGGTTCAGAATTTTTTCCCCTGAAGACAGTTTTTTAGATTTGTTGCATTCTTATATCGAACAGAATGGCTTTAATGTTCTCTTCTTTTTACAGATGAGCTATAGTTGACACTGATACCGCTATGAACTACAGCCCTTTATGTTCAGTTATTAAGATTTGCTCATTGCCCCTAAAGAGTTTTTAAAAAGCAATAAAGGCCTGTGGTATATCTAAGCCCTTCAGTCAATTAAAATTTTTTTGTCTTCCCAGTCATACACCTTAGAAGCACTTCTAAATGGCGTGGATTTTTGTTCAGGGAGTTAGAAACAACATGAACTGTTCTAAGAAGGTGGTTGTTGGTGTTGTAACTTCCATGCAGTTTTACGTCTGCATTAGTTGCAGGAATGACTAATTGCTAAGCGCAAGAACTCGCAATTACACAAGGGGGTGCTTATATTCCATCAAAATAAAACTTATTTTGCATTTGTTTCTACGTCCCGAATACTCCTAATACTCCAGCATAATTGCAAGAGTTTTGTGCTACACATCTGTCAGGGATATATAGCTTTAGCTTCTCGTTGTGAACAAAACATGAGTAGCTGAAACTATGCAAGCACCCTAAATCATTTTATCTCATGAGGATGTCTCATTCTAATCCCATTGGACATTATGTTTTGTATTAAAATCATAACCCATAAGTCATAACCAGTGTACTTAGTGAATACAAACTAATGATATTCCATATTCTCATGATTCTCTTGGCCCAAGTTCAACTTTTTGTTTTAGACATGGCCTGAGAAGATGGATAATTGAATTAATCACAACATTCAGACAACCTGGACCTAGTTTGTTAGTCTGAAACCTGACCCAGTTCCGTATTCGGGCATGATAGAATGACCGAATTTTAAATTCAGGCATAAATTTTGCAGCTGAACCTAAACTCGGGTCATCGGGTTGAACAGATTTTTGCCTGCCCTGGATAGTACTATTCCCTCGATTATGTCATCCACAAAATATTAACTCATTCTCTGATTAACCAAGGACATGGATAAATACTATTCCCTCACATATTTTGCCTTTAACCCAGAAATAGCAACTATTTTGCCTGCCTTGATCTACAGGTATCATTCAATCTTTTTTTTTTCAGAATTTGTATGTATGTAATTTATCTGTTTTCTGAGTTTCAAGGTCTCAGAGGCTGGGGAGAACTTCAGTGTTGGGCAGCGGCAACTGCTGAGTCTTGCTCGGGCTCTTCTTCGAAGGTCCAAGATTCTGGTTCTTGATGAAGCAACTGCTGCTGTTGATGTGAGAACTGATGCTCTTATCCAGAAAACAATACGGGAAGAATTCAAATCATGTACAATGCTCATTATTGCACATAGGTTGAATACTATAATTGACTGCGATCACATTCTTCTGCTGGAATCTGGCCGGGTATACTTCTGAATCTTATTAATCTCTCTTGTTGCAGGTTAATATTTATCTTTTAAGAGGAGATTAAAGTGTTAAACAGAATTTTGGCTGGATTGAATCCTAAGGTTCATCAGGAACCATTCCATGCACCAAAAATTGAAGAAGTAACACGCAAAGGCATTAGAGATAGACATTGCGATATGTTAATTTGGCTGCAATTTCGTTAGCGGAGTTGGTTGTCAGATATTTTATGGGTCATATTACTGTTTTCAGGTCGTCGAATACGATACCCCAGAGAGGCTTCTTCTAAATGAGGAAAGTGCTTTCTCCAAGATGGTTCAAAGTACTGGAGCTGCTAATGCTCAGTATTTACGCAGTCTAGTGCTTGGGGGAGAAGGAGGGAATAAGTCAAATGGAGAAGACAATGGTAGGCTTGATGGCCGAAGGAAGTGGTTAGCATCTTCCCGCTGGGCGGCTGCTGCTCAGTTTGCTCTGGCTGTCAGCCTGACTTCATCACAGAATGACCTTCAAAAGCTGGAGATAGATGATGAGAATAATATTTTAAAGAAAACCAAGGATGCAGTCTTAACTTTGCAGAGTGTTTTGGAAGGAAAGCACGACAAGGACATTGAGGAGACTCTAGAGCAATACCAAGTTCCTAAAGATAGATGGTGGTCATCACTGTACAAAGTTATTGAAGGTACTGCTCAATTCCTTACTTTCTTCACTTACATTGTTAATCTCTATCACATTTCAGCAAAACTGGAGCATGTGTAATTAGATAGACAGGTCCTTCCCCCATCGCCCTTGCTAAAGTATGTCTACTATTCCTATGTTATGCTCCAACCCTACATTTCTTTAGTCAAACTAATGGCCAACTGTCCAATCCATGTGAATGCTAATTGCCATCTGTATTGTTCATTGCGACTTGCATTGTTTATAGCCGAAGATTGGGTTGGTTATGCAAGTACCCCTCTGACGTCACCATCTTGTTAGCTGCAAAATTACATGTTAATAATTATGACTAACGAGGATAGATTACTAGGCGTGGATCACAGAGATCAATTAGTTTCATTTGCCCTGGGCTGGTGTATTTGTTTTTCTTTTCGTCCCTCCCAACCCCTTCCCACTGGCGGGGGTGTTTATATGTTCTTGGTGATTGTTTTGTACTATACTTTTAGCGGTATAGAAGGATATTTGCATAATAGGAAACTAAAATCTTCACCATTTTCTTCCCCTGAATTATTCAGTGTCGTCAATTATTCAATGTACTTTACCTATTCCTAGATGTCGTCGGTCTTGTATTAGATAAGATCATCGAAAAACTAGTGGTTTCTTAGCGTATCAATAGACTTGACAGTTGAGATATCTAGGTCAAGTTCTGTTCAGGTAAAACAGGAAGTTGCATGAGAATGGATTATGCCCATATTTGTATCAAATCAGGTTCAATATATTTGTGCATGGTTTATACTTGTGTTCGACTTATCAGTAAAATTTAATCAATTTGTTTGTCCAAGTACTCTGTTTGATATGGTCCTCAGTTGTCTGAGCTCTGGCTGCAATCAATGGTGTCGACTCATGTTCACTCAAAAGTGCAACATCATCGACGTGCATCGTGGTGTTATTTAGTTCTGAAATTAACATTACTTTCTGTGTCAGGTCTTGCTGTGATGAGCAGACTATCCCGAAACAGGATTCATCCGATACATTACAATTTTGCAGACAAATCCATTGACTGGGATCACATCGAAAGCTGATTCCATGTATCGGCAATTTAGTCGCGTATGCTGTGCAAGAAAGATTTGGGTTCACATTTTATTAATGCCTCCCACAGAACATTGGAAATTTCGCTGTGTCATGATACAACTGACACAATGTTTCATCTTACTGTAAACATAGTTTGAAGCTTTCAACGCAGTGGTCATCTTACGACTGCGAGCAATATGAAATATTAGGAAGTTAATCACTGGCGATTTTGTTGGGTGGAGAAGGGCTTTGTGTGTGCCATGTGAGACAACTTTACTGAATTGTATGTAAAGCTGAATTCCTTTAATGCTCGTGTTCAGAAATTTGGGGCCGGTTGTCTGTTTATATTAATCGTTCATGAAAAAAGTAATGTTTTACTGTTTCTTTTATGAAGCAGTAAGAGCCTGAACGGTGATAAAATGATCTGAGTTTTTGAAGTTTTAATATAAAAATAAAATAAAATGGAAGTGATGATCATAGAAGTTGTACAAGGATCCCACAGCAAATAGTGCCAAATTCAACCAAAAAAAAAAAATATGGTAGATGTAGTAAAAAGGGTTCTTAAATGGGTACTAAATAAGCAACGGACATGTACCTAAAATTTGCCTGTCCCCGCCTCTATGTATGTAATGTCCACCCCCATTCCCCTGTGGCATGGGTCTAAAGTATGGTTATAATTGACGCCTTTAGCTGTCTTTACGTCGGTCTGTCTTGATTATGTGCAACCTTCTTATATTCTAACCTAGATCAAGCTATAACTTGTGAGAAGATTTGGGTTTTAACCACTTGGTCATATTCAATTGTTCAGAATTCAGGGGGTGAGAATTATGTCCTTTTGGGATCACATGCTTTAACCTATCACAAATATTGGTATTGGTATACTTTGTCATTTATTTATTTTTTAATTATATTTATTCACATAGCTCCTATGAGTATGTGCTCCATATAGAGGCTCCACAAAAGGACACAAGTGTGCATTTCAACTATTATGATTGTCATTTTCCTCTTCGATGATTGCGTAAACCAGGATTACATGCTTTCCTACTCCATCACAGTCAAGTACTAGGGATAAGGATTAGCAATACCTCCCAATTTGGGTCTCACTTTCGCAAAGAAAGATATAGGGATTAGATTAGTAGAAATTAGCCTTGATGTCTAAGGCTGCATTTTCATACAAAGTCCTGCACACAATTGCAAAATCTCCAGGACTTGTTGCCAAGCGTTAGGATCTATTTCCACCTATATTAGCCTTTACAAGTCCTTTGACCTGGGGGGGCGGGGTATCCAATACATTAGCTGAAGGACACTAGTTGAGTGTTAAAACGTGAATTTCAATTCTGGAACATATGTTGTGGACAAAATATGATCATGCAAATTTCAGCTTTCAGCATATGATTGTTCTACATCAGCAGCTTGCTCAACACGGCTAAGAGCAATCTCCAAAGCCTGGGCACAGGCACTCGAAAAACCCATTAGTGCTTGAAAGACACTTGGCAGGCAACTGTGAAGGTTATTTAGGGTCATGGCCCTGCTGACCTGAATGGAATTGAGGTACTTGGCCTTCTCTTCCTCATACTGCTTCCCTAAGGCAGCAGCTTTAGCACGTTTAATAGACAATGGATGCTTTGGGCTCAAATTAGTCGCCGTATCCCCTGAAATCCCACTCTCTTCGAGCTTTCTGTTGATTTCAATTAGCGAGTTTAATTCCTTGTGCAATCTCCTCTCTAGTTTGTCAGATTTCTTCTTCAGGTTGCCTTCTTCCTCCTGTTGCTTGAGTATTGACCTTATGACCAACAGAAAGCTCTTCATGGCCTCTGATACCACCTGTAATTTGTAAATGTGTGTCAAACACTGTAATATCATAGTTACAATGTTTTCAGTAATTTCTTGTCCAGTGGTCAAGAGGCAGATGCCTCATTGGCAGCACACGAATCATCCATGCAAGATGCCTCCAGGTAGAACTCAAACTTGGCCCCTCAGCCTTCCAAAAAGTTTTTTTGGGGGGGGGGGGGGGTCAGACTACGCAGTCCTTGTTGCAGTTCTGGAAGTATTAATCATAAACTTGTTTGTAAATCTCACAACATTTGCTGTTCAAATTGAATTTGCATGCTTCAGACAATGTGGACAATACAAAATCTAAACAAACTGTCTGTATCTAGGACCTGCATTTTTCTGGGTCAGATAAATTGTACAAAGTTAAAACTGGATTGAAATTGAATTGGACAATAGATGGTGGAAGAACTCTGTCCAAACTTGAAATTCTGATGAATTCATGGCCATTATGATTCCTATCATGCTCCTGGGAATGTGTACTATTAAAAGCCATGTAACACACATCGATTATAACTTCTTTATATGACAAATACACGTGGGTAAAAGCTGTCAAATGGATCCTACAAGGATGTACTCCCAAGTGCATTATATATTTATTTTCCCCATTCTTGCTTCTGTCTACGTTCTGAGTAACTCAGCTAATTAATCAAAATAATAATAATCCCAACACTACTTGTTAGTTTTCTACATTAGAGTAGTAGGTTGGTTCAAGATGGAAGCCCATGTACACTTCTCTGTGGGCTCTTCTACCTATTCATAGGACAACCCAAGGCAAGCATGAAATTTACGAGAGTTACCTGCTCAGGCAACCTGTCAAGGGCCAGCTGCCATCTCTGGCAGAGGGTACGAACTGTGGATGGGCAATGATTTTGATTTTCGCCATCTACAAGGCAGTCAGTGAGTTGAATCCACTTGCATAGGACGCTTACGTATTGTCTTTGACACTTGATGAGTCTGCAGAAACTATTGTACCAGAAGTTGACTTCATTTTCAAGTTGCACTGTAGCATCATGATGATCTTCCGTGGTTGGTTTGGTACTGCAATGATCGCTTATATGTTTCACCTGCTGACAGATACGACTCTGGGCTTTATGAGACTCATACATTGTTTTCCACATGTGAATCAAACTGCACACATATGCATAAATCAGATTATATACCTCAGACCACTGAGTAATTGCTGCAAGATGTTTTCAACATTTGCAATTTATCATGAAATTAAAAGCAGCAAAGATTTGTCGATGGCTATTCTAGATTTTCAAGCTTTAATAACGTCTAGCTAGGGAGCCCCAAGGCGGGGGTGAAGGAATTAGCCCATTGCAGTGTAGGTCTCAAATGCCTTCTGGGGAAACAGCCCTATGATTACAGGAAATGTCAACAAGCAAGGCAGGTAGTAATACAATTACTGAGGATGTCAGCCATAATAGCTATAAGACGTCACAGCAGACAATCAGGTCAAGTATACCTCATTGTAGAAGCAGTACTTCAAAATCACCTTCTCAACCAAAACCTTATAAACTCTCACAATGCTATCAGATCCTGATAGCAATTACCCATCTGTGTTTGAATATTTCAACTAACAAGAACAATCTTTAAGTAATAGCTATATCTACTCGTCCATCAAAGCTAAAGCAAACCATCTTCAAGGCAAGATGAACATAAAGTGCCTACGTAGGTAATCTACAACCGCCTCCATGTAATTTTTAGTAGAATGCATAGTTTGCTCAACAAATCTATGTCAAAGTTCTTTTCAGTCTCTTCGCACCTGATGTTGACATGGTTCTATGATGCAGGATAAGGTTAAAGGAGAATTAGGAAGATATGGGTATATCTTAATATTAGCATATATTAAGTATTTTTATTTTCATAGGTTATCTTTTAGGAATATTATCTTTCCGTTTATTCTTTTAGCTAGCGAATAATATCACTTAGATTAGATCTCTATTTGTTTCCTTAATGTTTTAGGTTTCTTCTCTATTTAAACTCTTTTGTTACGTATTAGGAGGGAGACTTGAATTGAATTGAATTATTGAGTTTTCACGAATTCTTGTGTGAATTCGGTGTAGGAATTGCTCTTAGAGCATCCTACATCAATTATTCCCCTGCGTAGGAAATCTTTAGTTGTTTAGGAGTTTCTTGGGTTTTGTCCAATTCTATTTCGGATCACCTCTACGCATGGGAGGGCTTTTTTGGAAGGAAAGCGAAGAAGAAGATTGCTAGATTATTTCCCCATGCAATTTTTTGGAGCATTTGGCGTGAGAGAAATAGGAGAGTCTTTGAGGGTGTGGAGATGCCACTTCAATGCTTTAAAGATTATTTTATTAAGGCTCTCTATTTTTGGGACAAAGGGATTTTTTGTTACTCTTCTCTTGATCTCTTAGATTTTGTGGATACTGTGTATATGGAATGTGTATAGCCTTATGTAGGATGCTTTCTTTGCATCCAACCTTTTGTTAATGAAATATATCTTTCTTTTCCTGATCAAAAAAAAAAACTATTCCCCTGTGTAGGAATTGCTCTTAGAATGTCCTACATCAATTTGGTATCAGAGTGATTCGTTCACATTCACTGCCTTTTGTGTTCCCTTTTGTTTCCTCCTTCTACGTTCAATAAAAGAAATTAAAAAAAAAATCCAAAACCCAGAAACCCTAATTCCACTGTGCGCGCAACCTGCCAGCCTTTGTTCGCACCTACCGGCCGTCGACCACCACCACCCACCACCATCCCTCGATCCGCCGGCCTCAGCCGACTACCAATAAACCTCCACTGTCACCGACCATTGATTGGAACCCTAATCCCCGAAACCAAAACCCTAACAGTTGCTCCTCCACTCCTTCAAACCACCACCAAACGCACCGCCCACCAATGCCAACCACCACCCAGCACTTGACCCTCCCTGTTGACCACCACTACACACCCACAGACCCCAACCACTCGTCGGAACCTAAATTTCCAAAAATCGAAACCCTAATTCGTGAATTGCCCCAATTTTGTGAACCCTAGCCCTCAAATTCATCCTTAATCGATCAAAGACTCCCAAAATTGGCTTCACTCCTTGATTTCCCATTGAATTTCGGCCCAAACCCCTTAATCAATTCGATTGAATCGCATCAAAATTGGTTCAATTGATTGTTTACCCACTCGCAAAACCTTAACCCTAATTCGAGACCCTAGACCTCAAATTCACCCTTGATTGCTTAAATTCATCCAAAATTGATTTCATTGCTGCATTACCCACTGAATATCAGTGACAAACCCCAAATCAATTGAGGTAAATTGCATCAATTCTTGCTTCAATTGGTTGTCACCAAACCGCCAAACCCTAAGTTACAAACTACAATTGCAAATTGAAGGCTTCAGTACATTCAGTTAGTGGCAGAGAGGGCCACCACCCTCTTTATCCATGCTGTCTCGCCGCCACCGCCCCTTCTCTTGCCGGAATTCATCCACGGTGGCTCAAACTATTGTCTGTGGTTGCTATTCGCTACTACGGCTATCAGAAGGCCCTTATCGCCGCTGTTGCAACTATGGTTTGGTGCAAAAAACATCATCGGACCTTGTTTGTGAAAATTCACAATAAAGCACTTCCTGTTAGTCTGTTACAACAAATGTTTTGCACCACGTTTTCTCTCCTTACGGAGATGTAAATTTTTTTTCCAAATTTAAGACAAGGGGTGATTTTCATGATTGAGTGAATTTCTACTCTTACCAGGATGTTGTCCATGCTTTTTGCAAACTTCAAGGTTGCCAAATTTACGGTGGTTGTGAGTTAGATCTTTATTTTGCTATTGAATTCATTTGTGGTTGTGAGCCCTATATTCCTCAGTATATGTGGGTTTATGAACTTCCTAAAACTTCTTTGATTCCTTCGAAACTTCTCATTGAAGATTGTAAGGTTTTATCTCTAAGATCGTCCAGGAAAGAATCGACTTCTTATTTGCATGAGACAGATCCAATCTATTATGACGCATATGATAGAGGATTTATCATTGAAAACGAGAAAGAAGAGACTCTAGAAGATGAAAATATGAAAGCAAATGTCCAAGTCATAGAGTGCCGTCAACTTCCAAATATCGAGGCAAATGATGTTAACAACAGTCTCCTTGATTCTATGAATCAAGAAGTGCAAGTTGGGGACACCGAGTCATATGCAAATGAAGTCCATAGTGAGAGAATGTTCATTCTAGATAGCAATGCGGATGTTTTATTGGGGCACCTAATGAAGAGGATGTCCAACCACTAATACAAGTGAATGAAGAGTCAAAGATAATAGCAAACAACTCTTCCATTAGTCCCAATGAATATTCAATGGATATTCAAAAATTTGACCGCATGCAAAGAAAATTCAAGATGGGCCAAGCAATCAGTATACATGTTGATTTATAATCCCTGATCATGCTTTGATGGACAACACTGTATATTCGATGTCAAGACTTGAAAGTGAGCATGTTGATTTTGATTTGTTTATCCCTAATGAACTCCTAGTTGGCAAGAAGCTACATCCGCTAATTGCATTGCTCCTTTTCTTGGAGAAGTTGAAGGCCCTGCAGTTTTTCCATTTGCGGAGTGAAGTGAAGTTGTTCCTTTACTTGGATTCCTTTTTTTCTACCTTTGTACAAAACTAGAGAACGAGTTTTTTCCAACTAGGGGAGAATGATGCAGGATAAGGATAAAGGAGAATTAAGAAGATATGGGTATATCTTAATATTAGCAAATATGAAGTATTTTTTATCTTCATAGTTTATCTTTTAGGAATAGTATCTTTTCGTTTATTCTTTTAGCTACCGAATAATATCTTTTAGATTAAGTCTCTATTTGTTTCCTTAATATTTTAGGTTTCTTCTCTATTTAAACTCTTTTGTTATGTATTAGGATGGAAACTTGAATTGAATTGAATTGAATTATTGAGTTTTCAAGAATTCTTGTGCAAATTTGGTGTAGGAATTGCTCTTAGAGCATCCTATATCAATTATTCCCCTTTGTAAGAATTGCTCTTAAAGCATCCTACATCATTCTGTCATTTTGACACATCTAAAATTAATGTTTCTTCACACCTTCACTCCTTCCAAACAACCCCCCCCCCCACCCCAAAAATGAAGGGGGATGCATCTGGTAGGATTTGGTCCCAATGGGTTATCGCTTTTGAAGAATACTTTGAATCTCAGAAAGAGAACTCAATTGACTCTACACCAATTTGACACGCACTATTGATTTGTCTATCTTTCCGGTCTTCAGTACTATGCTGATACAAAAACTTCAAATTCGCATCCCCCATAGACAGATTTCTCATAGTTTTTAGGATGACTACCTGTCAAGTTCTGATCCAAGCAACCAGATGATTTGGCAAACGCATAGCCAAGATCAGACAAGAAACAACTTGACAAAATCTAAACACAACTTTTTTTGTCCATAAAATTCCACACAAAGGTGATACAGTTGCCATAAGGACATATGAGCTACTTAACTTCTTTCATATTACACAAACAATTACAGCTTGCAGAAGGATTTTGCACATCAGAAGTTTCGTCTTACCCGGAAAGTAATGCAACAAGCTGAGGATGCAGCTCCTCGTTGATAAGTGCTAATACACATGAACATGTGCTTCTTACCAACTCTTGAAGACGAACTATATCAGATTGTAAACTTTCAACAGCAGATTGAGTTTTCTCTATCTTGTTCAAGTCAGCATTTTCATTTTGTTGCCTCTTAAGAGCTGATGACTTCCGCTCATGCTCCAATTTTGCCATCTCTTCCTCCTACATGTGATGCAACAATGACCATGAAAAGGCATAATACACAGCAAACGTTGACGTTAGACGGCTGCAACAGTTGGCAATTAGAACACCTGGTAAGTGAAATGGGACCACAAGCTTGATAATATAATTCAAAGTTTGTTTTCCTACAAAACAAGGGGAGCCTAAATTTGCATGCCAATTGTCCTCCTGTCACCATAGCTTCAGAGCACTGTTTTAAATGTTGGGAAACAACATGTTGGCCAACAAATGAAACAGCCAGGAAGTGGAGAAATTAAATGGGTTTTTTTCGTGGTTTGATCAATTAAAAGGCCCATTCTTTGCCGGTTGGAGCAGTTTAATATCCAGTAGAATATATTATAACAAGACAATAGCCAACCATTTGGATGTAAAAGATTGCAAGCCTTCTCACACTCATGACTCACCTAAAGAATTGATACACCTAGCTTGCTAACAAGATTAATGGGATGGCTTATGCAGTCCCCACACTCCTATGCCCTATGGTTTGCACATTCCCTTGCTATTTTTCAGTATATCCTCACACCTTAAACTCTTTACTTGTGAGACATTGAGCTTGTTCTCTTCTTGGATGCATGCGCCAGGGGAACTGCTATGCAATTTATAACTCTTTCCGAGTCCCAGTGTCAAATGCTATAGTCATCTAGGTACTGCATAGCCATTAGCCATTTTTCTTTTCAAAGTTTCACACCTTTCATGCAACATATTTCCAAGATCTGCAAACAAAATCTTAATTTGGCTTATTGCTAGCATTGTCCTATATTTGTAGCTTTATCTCTTCTTTCCATTATTATTAAAAAAATGGAAAGAAATAGCAGAAATAAAGAACAAAACAAGGCAATGTAAAATCAAAAATTTAGTGAAATAGTCTTGGTGATACTATTATGTCATTGCTAGTTGAATAACCAGCAGATCATTGATTATTTGCCCCTTTCCTGATTTATATTCTCCTATTCCTTACTCTCCACCCTCTCTATTCCTTTGGCCTAAATCCTTACCCCCCCCCCCTTCTTTTCAACTCCTTCTCTTCACTGTTTACATCATCTCCTTTCTAGCTAATACAGAGGCAAATATCCCAACTTGCAGAGAGCTACACTTAGCCCCATTAACCACTAAGCAATGTTCATCAAAATCACATGAGTAACTCATTAGCATAATAAAGGTAAAACAGCAAACTCAGAATATGTACAAGAGCTTTATATGTGTATAAGCTTCACAGAGAACCCAGAAATCCAAAGCAACAAACCACTTTCCATAGAAGTCTACCTCTAGCAGGTTTACATTGCTGGTGTTAGAGAGTTGGCCCATACATGATATACCAAGAATCAAATTTCAAATCGCTTTGCGAGTTCTCTCCAGCAATCCTCCAATGATCAATAAGGAAGACAATGAAAGTGAATATCAGACCATTACCTTTACTGCCTTATAAAGTATTTCCTCTTCATCATAGAGCTTTTCAAGCGTTATGCAGTGAGCTCCGGATTTGCAAGGTTCAAAAGGGCTGCCACTGTCCACAGTATCACGCGTCAAGTGCATTGATCTTGATGACCAACTCCATGACAAGGAACTTAATATCCTTGCAGAGTTGTTCCCTGGAAAACAGAAAGCCCCCGGGGGGGTGTAACTAAGGTATTATGAAATATCTTTTTACTTACAGACTCAGTTTGGGAGTTGAGATTAAAGATAGCTTACCAAGTACAAGAAAGAATACTATCACTTATCAGCAATACTGACGCATCGATTGACAACAAGATTTATGGTAGTACAGTAAGGCATGCTTCTAAATTACTCACTAATGAACCTGTGTCAAACACATATCCCAAGTGGAAAGAAGGGCAACCAGCAGATAGAAAATAAAGCATTCTCAGTTTCTATAACTTTGCTGGATCCAAAGGTACTGAAAGTATAGGCAGTTCCCGAAAACAGCTTGTTAAACCAACTTTCTTATAGACTACGATTACCGTAGTCACAAATTAAGCTATTGAAAATAGAAGAAACACATTCTGTATAAATCATGAGCCCAAATTTTAAGTTCAGAGTTAATACAATCACAAAGCTTGTAAAATCAAACCTTGGAGATAACATGAGATAATAACACAGGTGTAGGCATTAAAGCACGAGGGCAATCCCTATACAACACATTTGAGCTTCTCAGAGGTAGTATCCCCTGGCAGCTCTTTTTGTACCAATGCAGTGAACAACCCCCCCCCCCCCCCCTCTTCTAAAATAACAATCAGGCTAATCCCTGAAAACCTCAACAGTGGCAGACACAATACATTAGGTACAAGCTTAACAGTCATTTCCTTGATGGAACATACAATTGGCTTTCTATCTTGAGAAAAGCATAAGATTGTCTGTCTCGGGTGCAAAATCAAAAGCACTATAATTTGTATAGAGACCGATATAAAATCGCATAGATAGGAAAACAAACCTATTTTGACGTAAGAACAAGTAAACAAAAAAGTATCTCTGTGTCAAGGATTTAATTCATAAGGTTGTATCTCAAATTTTAGAGGCGTACACTCTTGAGATATGTGACAATCAGGAGAACTTGGCTTTAGGTAACACAGACCATAACCAAAATTTCTGAGGTTACTTGGTGTAACTATGTCAGAAAGATCCATTGAACATGAGTGATGAGACAGAAAACAAGTTAAGGTGCATAAGAAATTACCCTTTCTCTCTTTTGAATCATGATGAAGGTAGGTATTTCTTGTGTGCACGTCAACCAGGACCGCTATTTCCTTACCACCTGCGGATGCCTTCAAGAAATAATCATCCAACTCATTAACTACGCTAAGCAGAGTCTTCTTACTCCTCCATACCACCATGGCCATATCCTCTTTCACCTGCCTCCTTATCGTAGATAAATCATCATTGGTTGTATCTGTGCTCAGCAGATTTGTTTCAAGAGCATGAGAAGATTTATTAGAAACATGTTCTCGATCCTCTTCCTCAAATTGTGACTTGGTCTCAGCCCAATTTTCATCATCAATCTCCTCAAGTATTGCACTCTCTGATTCATGCAGTACTGAGGAACTCTCAAGTAGGTGGAAACCTTCACTAGAAGAGGAAGGAATACAAGGTGATGGTGGGACACAGCAGATGTCATCACCAATATCAATCATTTTTTCTTGGGCTTCGTTGGCATTTTGACTGCCTCGGAGCTGCCTCAAGTCAGGGCTATCTGGAGGTGGAGGTGGTGGCAGTGGGGGTGGTAGGGAAGGTGGAAGAGGAGGTTGTAACGAAGTAAGCATTCCTGACATAAAGGGGATATTTTCGAGCTCTGATGACTCGGACTCAGTAAATTGTTGGAGGGTCACACCAGTATTTTTCAGCGCTTTCAAGTACGCCACAATAGAATTCGCAAAATCTGCCCTCAAGCATAATAGCTGCTTCATCAACTTCTTTCTTTCCTTGCACATCCGCACCCTCTCCTCTTTATCAATGCTTGACATAGTGCAACCCATTATGGACTGGCTTCTGCATAAAACTTAACCGGCGATGTTGCAAAAAAGAGACCAAGCTTCACTTTCTATTCCGCCTAAGAAATTCTTATGTTCCTTCGGCACTCCAATAACATGACCATGAAATTCCACATATCATTGGTTTCACTTTCAAGGTGGATGGCCACCCATGAAGTTGAACTTAAAGTGACATAACGCAGCAAAAGCACTGACAAAGAAGGTAACTCCTGTTCATGGATCCACAGAGCAAACTGACAGAGCTGCAACAACCCCACAATAACTAATCACAATCAATTAGGAAAAAGTGAAAAACAATGGACAAAGCCTTTGTCCCCTCCCTAATAGGAAGCATTGCATGCTTAGAGCTTCAATCACACACAGGAATGCCAAACCCACACATAAAGTACATGATACTTGTATTTCTATTTCACAAGATTTTCTTCTACAAAAATGGCTGTTCACATTCTTATCCCAACTCAACAAAAACATATACATATATATATAGTTCACACGAATTTCTCAGCTTGCATCAGACAGTTAGACAAAATTAAAAGTAATACTAGCATTATATGGTCTCACAATTCTTAGATTCACAAATAAGACAATCGAGCTCATAAACCAACCCCTACCCCTCAATTCTCTGCCTTTTTGCCTGGAAATTTAAGTTCTACAACGAAAATGAGATAGGTATTAGGAAACCAAAAGCAAAGATCACAAATACAAGGTACCCAGATTTTTAAAAACTAGGGGAAAAAACGAAAAATGTAAAAAATAAAAAATAAAAAATCCAAGTGGGTATCATCTTTCATAATAATCTTGAGTTCAATACCTCCTTTGCCTCCCAGTTTATGGATTTATTTTTTTTTGAAAGAAATTCTAGGGCATTGGAAAGAACAGTAAAACAAAATAACTGACAGAGAAACCGGTAACAAGGAATCTGTCCAATATTAAAAATTGAAGGAAATTAAAGTAGAAAGAAGAAACCCAGATTTGGGTCTGGAGAGAATGTCAGAAATTAGAAATACCCTCCTAATGAAAATAAAAATAAAGCCAGAGATAGAGAGGTTCAATATAGCCATGAGAATGCAGGAAAAGAACAAGAATCTACCTGAAATAAAATTGTAAGAGATTGAGAGTGTTTGGAGTTTGCAGAGAGAGCTTTGGCATCAGCTGTGCCTGTGCTGCCCCCCCAAAAAAAATTTGAACTTTCTACTTGCCCATGATGTCCAACATACTTTTCATCTGCCTGCCTCCTTTTTTTTCTTTTTTATTGCTTTGTTTGTTTTCCCTCCTTTTCTACTTTCCAGTGGACTTGCAACTTTAATGGTGGCTGCCCAGGGATACTTACCAATTAAGTTTAGTTTGGTCATAACAGAAAAGTTTGCCTTAAGGCTTTTGCTCCCATAGCTTGTAGAATGTATTAGCTGTCTTCTTAAACTGTGTAATGACTGTATTTTTTCTTATTTGTAAGGGTCATGTTCATCTAAATTATCAGGGGAAAAAAAAACTTTTGCCCTCCTCTTATCATAAATATGTTCATTAACACTGGTAAAAAAGCTTTCAAATTTAAATTTATATTAATTATGTGACTTTAAATGCTATTTTTTGAATACTTATGAATGGTTGTCTGAGTTATGATAAGTTAAATTGCATGTGATATGTGATATGTTGAATTCATTGATGCTTACATTAGCTGAATGTATGACGATCATGCTTAAATGGTCATATTGCTTGAAAGGCTGTTGGGCTTGATTGAAAGTGGCTACCATGTTATTGATTGAAAGGTGTCTAAAATAACTTTTGTGTAACTTTGCTAGCTTGAGTAATAGCATACATATAACATAAAAAATTAAAAAAAATACAGGCTTTCATCGAAAAATTAAGGTGAAGATTGAAAGAATCTCCCAAAATCACTAGGTTAAAAGCACAAGAGACTGTTTAAAGCATTGAGATAAGAGTCTAAATAACATGAGTGAAGAATACAAGTTTTGAAGAAACAGTAAAGTTGTTTGTATAAAATTATGCATAGAAAAATTTGTATCAATATATAATGATTAGCACAAGTTAAAGTTCGTCTGACTCTGGCCATGATATTGAAAACATGAATGTGGCAAAGTCATATAACACTACCATCCATCAAAAGCACAATGACCTGCATCTGGTTGTTTAATTCAAGCACGTCTGTTTGTGCTTATTGTGAGTAAATACCTTCAAAATACAGAATAATGAAAGCCAAAATAGTGAAGTACAAATTATTATGGGTCATATCCCCAAATTACATATTATTAACCGTAAAAACCCTTTTAACTAAGCTATATAGCAAATTTATAAAAGCTTGCTATTAATAGACCAAAGACATACAAATTACATCTAAAATTGAAAAAAATAAAAATAAAAATTGGTACATGTAATCAAATATTAGTTGTTTTCATAATATTACACTCCTTATTCTTTAAAAACTCAATTTCCTTCTTCATGTTTAGTTTTTGTTTCCATTTTTCATGATTTTCATGTTGCAACCTATTGCTCAATAGGCTCCCACTCTAGTTCTAACTCTAACTCTCCACATTCAACATTTTGCAACTTTAGTTGCATGCCTTGTTTGACTTTACCGTCAATAATATTGACTACACTATCTTCTATAAGGGCATTATCATTTGATTTCAACCATTTTCCTATTTGCATATCACTAAACATTCCCGGGTCTCCATATGCCATGGCAGAAGTGATTAATGGTTGGATATCGATCTCGGCCTCCCCCATTATGTCATCAGCAGAGAACAGATCATGATCATATACTTGCTGCAAACGAAACATGAATGAAAAGATAGATTAATCACCCTATATTTAATATTAGCTAAAAATGAGGTACAAGTTTCAATTTAGTTGTATTCATAAAGGTTAGAGACGACAAATTATTCCATGTTCTTTGAGCTCTATTCATAAAGGTTAGACACGACAAATTATTCAATGCATTGGGTGTAAATAGCAATTGTTCATGCTTTTTATGGTTGTGTATAAATAGTTTGTGAATAGAAGTGTATACTCTTAATTCTTAAATATCTCAAACTTTTATATGCATGGCAACCTGAATTGAGATTATTTTTATAATTATAAGAACATTTGCATTAAATATGTGAACTTATAATTCTTAAATTATCATTTTCCTTTCCTTAAAAAGGAGGAAAAAAAGTTAATGATCATGCATCATATAACAGTCCATGTCTCAAAGGGGGCGATTCTAAGGTCTTTCATCTAAGGTGGACTTAGGCTTGAGCTTGCATGGTTCCCTTTTTCCATGTTCCAGTTGGCCCATCGAATATTTCCAAAGATAGGGAGTTCAGTGGATGACCCGACTTACCAAAAAAATGGAGCAAAGAAGATTACATTGTTCTATGCTTAGTCCTTTTCCTTTTTCCTTTTTACTTTATTTGGTCGAGAATTAGTACCTGAGTCAAAACTCTACTATAACGCTAAAATTAACATGGAAAAAAAAGATAAAATGGATAATGTAAACATAATTAAACATAGAGCAGTTCTGTAATTTATGTCTATTAATAGTTGTAAGCAAGAGGGAAGAAGAACAACAAGCACATTCTCAACATAAAATCATGAAATCTAGATGAAAAAAGAAACGAGAAGTTTACCAATTTTATGGGACCATATTCTTCAGGAACAGACAAGGTAAGCACCTCATTCCAAATGGGATTTAGGTTACTTCTCACAACAGTTGTTTGTACAGTCTAAAAAAAAAGATGAAGAGATTTTAATTACTTAGAATACAAAGTCATTAGGTACGTATAAACAATATTTAAAAACTTACTCTATTCTTAGCTTCGGGCCAGACAATGTTCAATGCCCAATTTTCTTTCCGAGTCGGACAGTTCGACCAAGGCTAAATTCGGGTCAAAATTGCGTTCGGATAATAGAAATATAAAAAATGTTTTGTCCGAATTTAAAATTCGGACGAAAAATTTATGACCGTATTCAGGTTTAAAATGTTTTTTTTGGATCGAACAAATTTAAGTATTCAGGTCGGACAACTTTTTGCTAGCTTTGGTTAATACCTTCTATTAAAGATTATGACCCACAGATGAAGTGTGAAAATTAAGGTTGATTAAAAAAACCTACTGGTAAAATTTTGCTTATGACAAGTTTTTTCCCCATTTATAACAATGTTTTATCCATGCAATAACAAAATAATTAAGTACCAAATTAATATATACTTAGACTGACCAACCTGTTTTCCAAGATTAAGTATAACATAAGGATCACTTGATAGCATATCTCTCACTGCTAAATTTGTCCCTTTCACAACTTTGACCTTCAGTGTTCCAATAAATTCAGATGTGTTTTCCTATTGCAACATGCAAAAACACAGTCAAAAAAATACAAGATGTAAAAAATTTGCCAAAAATGCGACCATTTTCAACCAGCAAACACAAATTATATATGTATGAAAACAAGTCACAAATTAAAAATGAGGCCTTAGAGCTTTCAATGAACTTATCCATAGTGGAAATAAAAGACATGCATCAACTTCAAGGTTTCACATTCACTGTTTTTTGGTCAAAAATGAGACCTAAAGGTCGATGTAGGTAAGATTTAAACCCCGTTAAAAATTTTATCAATTGAATTAATTAGTAGGGTAGCCCAGTGCACAAAAATTCCGCATTCACGCAGGGTTCGGAGAAGGATCGCGCGCCCACCCCAATGAGTGTATTGTAGGCACTAGGCAGCCTATCCTAACTAAATAGATTAGTAGGGCAGTGAGTTGAACTAATTAGTACTTATAACTAAATAGTACTGTAGTGTAGTGTAGTGTAAGACAATAGTTCACAAGAAGGAAGAAGAGATAAACTCACTGAGGTCTCTGATTTCTTTGCCGAGTTCTTTCGGAAACTATTCATTAGCTTTTTGGATAAACTTGGTTGAAGTGGGTTGTTGTTTGTTGACGAAATTGACGGGGTACGCAAGCTTGGCTTCATGAATTCTTGAAGCTCATACTTGGATCTACAATATGAGTTGAGAATTACATCAATGAATACATGATGTGGAAAGGAAGCTATTCTAGCACATAAGATTGGGTCAGTGCAATCAGAACAAAAATCAAGCTGTTGAAATTTAAATTATGTGCATGAAATGCGATATAATGAGGCTAGGGTTTTTTTATCACCTGATGAATTTCATGCGATGGTCATGGCTAGCATTAGGTCCAGGTTTAGGGCATCCTTCTGTAATATAAGCCTCATAAATTGCATTAACTGCAGCGTTTCCTCCAACCTCGATCATATTATCAATATTTTCATCAGACCAGTTATCTAATGTCACTGACAGTACCTTGAAAAATGCACAAAATTTCATATCATCAATTCTTAAAAATGAGATATTTAAGATACATCCTTCTTGAAAATGTCTCTTTAAATGAAATATATAAATTACGTTATCATTTCGTATTACCTTCGATATATGTGGACCAAGGCTTCTATGCACGCCACAACATTTTAAGCATATAAAGACTCCGATATTTGCTGATCTGAATATATAAACAAAAGATCACATCTTTAATAACTTAGTAAGTTTGTCAAAAGTATAACTATTACTCATGCGTACTTTATCTAAACTTAGAAATACATAAGTAGGAATTAGGTCACGGTCGAGTTGAGGAAAATACGTAAGTACAGCAAGTAAGAGTGCACAGTTCCATGCATGTACATGCTATATACTGTCAGTCTAAAGAAAGGAAACATACGCCCATTTCGGATCTGGAGCACCACAATCTGCACAAACTCGATTATCTTTTTGAAGCAATAAATCCTTTAGCCTTCTTTTACCTAAACAAAAAGAGGTAATGAGTGAGTCATATATATTTTACACAACAAATTAATGAAATTAAAGGTCATTAATTACTTGAAGCAGGTCTGCCAAGCTCAACACGGTTGTTCATTGTGCTATTTATAGGCTCCGCGCATCCAAATAACACCTTATGTTTTTTTATCAACAACCTAACAAATTATGAAACTATAGTTTAGTTAAAGAAAGCAAAACCCTTATTAAACTAATTTGCATTACAACAAGAAGAAGAAGAAGAAGAAGTCAACAACACCTCCCAATGTAAGTCCTGCTTCCGCAGGGTGTGGAATCAAAACAAAACACTAAATTCATGAAATTTCTCGCTTTTAAGAACTACTTAATAAGATGATCATAGTGTATTTTGCATTACAATGTCATAAAATTGACCCCCCAAAAAAATTCCTAGCAAAAATGATCTAATATGTCTTGGTCGTTACTAAACTGATAGTGAATGATACAAAACATAAGCTACATGGAAAGTGGAAAAACCGTAATTTAATGAAGAAAACTTTAGAGGAAATACTGGCATTCCTAAGCCTACTGGTTAATTTCAATGGTGCAAATAGGTTCAAAAGAGATTCAGTCGTATTTTTGAATAATTTCAAAATTTTAAGCGTCACGTTGGCCAAGAACTCTACAGAAGGTAAATCTAGAGACTACATTGCAACCAATACGCATTGTAATACTTAGAAGTAAAACACAAAATTAAAAAAAAAATAGTGGCCTTATGAACTTAACATCAATGAAATAAGATTTTAAATTGACAGAAGAAGCAATACCTTCAGTAGAAAATTTTGTGCCTGAGTTGATCAATTGAAAATGACAATGTATAATGAGACGAGGAAACATAATATGCATAAATTTTGTTTGGACCTGCATGTTAAATTCTATTCAAGTTATTATTTCGAATATAGGCTAATGCACTATAACTTAAAAAGATAACACATTATTAATTAATTGCATGATAATGATACAAAATTGATATATAAAAACTCGAGAATCAAATAGTTTTATAGAGAAGAGCTTAATATATGTAAGTGTGTGTGTTTGCATGAGTGTGTGTAAAGGGACTGTTAGATACAATGGTAAAATCACCGCAGTACATCTAGGGATGACAATATATTGTCGTTGTATTGAACAAAAGTCTTCAAATTTTAGATTTTTTTTTTTTTGTGGGGAAGAGGGGCTAGGTAGGTCCTATAAAAGATATTAGTAGAATCTGCCATGCCAGGGCCAATAGAATTTGAATCCGAAGTGGAAATCATTAACGTAATACTGATCGTAAAAGATTTTCCAATGGAGATCTACACATAACGTAACAAGAAAATGAATAGCACCTATTATAGATCTTTGTTAGCAAACGTGTATAACTTATCAAATGCATCAAAATGAATATTTACCATCCAAACAGGTTAATCTATTGAAATAAGAATTTGAAGTCATGAAAAATTACACAAATTGAAGAATAAATTGAAACAAAATCAATTGTTGCAACACTTCAAACGAGGCAACAAGCCAATCAGATTTACAATAGAAAAGCAAGAAACTATTGAAATTAATGGTGTTTATTCGATTATGAATATAGATTGTTATCAAAATAAACAATAACAATTAATTGAAGAACTGAAAATATGATCCCATAAAAGCACATTTACAAGAAAAAAAGAATGATTTAGGGATTTACCAGCGACTACGATTGCGAAGAAATCTAGAATGAATTCTCCCAGGAATCATCATGCATCATGGAAGAGAGAAGAAAAAAGAGAGAGTTTAGTTATTGCGGTTAAGAAATGAAGAAATTAAAACCATAGTTTTTTTTTCCCTTGAGATAATAAAACTATTTTTTTTTTCTGTGATGTAAAAAATAGAGTCAAAAATTAGAATAAAATTCATTTGGGGGAGTTTGATGGGATACATAAATAGTCTATTGTTGGACTTGATAGGCATTTTAATAATGAAAATTATTTTTTTCCCTTGTTTTGCATATGGTGGTTTAATATTGATTTAATATAATGTTTTACATGTTACTTCCCCTTTTATTATGAATGAGTTCTTATAGCTTTTTTCTGGACAATTAAAATGTTTTGTAAATAAATATATGATATTAAGAGGATATTTAGCATATATGTATCGGAATAGATCATGTAAGTAGTTGTCTTACTTATGTTACTTAGAATATGTATTTAGTCAACTAGTATTTTTACACGTGTATGTGAGTCTTTTGCTTACATGCATGCTTGTCGTTATATACATATGTATATCAATGTACTCCTTTTCCTACCTCATAAATATTTTGTAACATATTTGATGACCTAAAATATCGCGATTCTAAAATAGAATGTACCGTTAGTGAGATAAGGGTATCAAAACAAACTTCTAAGAATAAGGTGACCCAAAGCCAACCTAGATAATTTAGACAACTTTAGACTGAGTATCGGGTACATATGACGCACCTACAAGCACCCACTTAGCTGAAGTCACTTTACATTTTGAAATTAAGCAATCTATAACTCAAATGCTTCCATCTTTTCATGGGCTTAAACATAAAAACCTCTACAAGCAATCTAGTCTACCTTATATTTGCCTAATACCTACAATGATGTTATTCAACAACATATTTCTCCTTTCTTTTTGAAAGAAAAGCTAAGGTTGCATGTCCACTAAAGAAAAGATAAAAATCACAAGTCTATAAATATTTTTCTAAGTAAACAAGTAAGTTCAATTCCACAACTTAACGCTCCACCTAGGCTCAAAGATCCTGGCATATCTACTATTTGGTATCATATTCGTGACCATAACAGTGACAAAGCTCTTTTTTATATAAGTTATAGTGTTCTCTATTTCCTTGTTCTATTTAATTAGAGTAGGTATTAGGAGAGTTACAACTAACGTACTCTTTTATTAGCTAATGCATCAATTACAACTCCTACGGGAATATAGATGATGTTCTAATGAACTTGACAAAGGAACACTTGCTGAATTTTTTGTATCAAACAACCTAACGAGAAAATTGTTTATTTGTTCTATTAGAGGGTGCACAAGCCTTGGAATTTTGGTATTACAATAGATTGGCCTTCGTGAATTGATGTGATCTTATGTTTAGTAAAGCGTAACACCCAATAGTACCTGAGCTTCTTCGGCATCCTCCCCCCTGCAGGAACAACCAAAGTTTTTCGATGACATTGAACTCATTCACTCATATACATGCATTCAGCTTCAACTGTTTAGCGTGAAAATCTATTATTTTTCAATTTCAAATAAATCTAAGTTATTCTCCACGCTAACATGAAATTGACCTGTTTATTAAGTGAATCCACTTGAACTGACCCATTTGTCAGCTCTGTTACATTCGTGGATATCATGCACATCAGCATCTAACACGAGAGAGAGAGAGAGGTGCATTGACACAGCAGAGTCTGTAGTATGTAGAGTAGAGCCAAGTCAGTCTTGCAACAATGAAGTCCTTGAACCATGAATTTTTTCGGCAATCTTGGGGGTACTGTACAACAGAGCTAGCCCTCCCCTGGCTTAAGACACAACTCCAGTATCGGTCGGACTTTGAATTGTGCAAGTAAACCCAGTGGATGAAGAAATTGAAATGCAACAGTTGGAATAACCATCTTCTCCATGTTCTTACATCTTTCTGCCCTGTGCCATCTATACAGTTAATTCTTGAGAAGAAATCTGCTACCGAGTACATCCGTTTCCTTCCAATGGCTCTCTCGCTAAGAGGTACCAAGCCAACAAGGCTGCTCCAATTGCAGGTTCCACCTGAAGTTACACAAGGACTTAGAAATAAAGCAAAGATAAATACCCGCAAAGGTTGTGAAGGGGATTATCCAAGAGTCCCAGGGAAGGTGAGCAAAGAATGGATACAGAAGCCATTTATTCGAAAATGCGTTCACTTCTGACAATTGCAAAGGAGGAAAAAAGTACATGTTTGAATGAAAACAAACACAGCAGTCTCTCCCCCCCCCCCCTTCTTTTTTTGGTTAGGGGGGGGAGAGGCTGACAGTCCTGAGAGAACTTCAAAAGCACACACAAGTGCACGCGCACGCACACATGAGAACACACGTGCGCGTGCACACATCCTGCTTTAGACCTCCATTATTTTTCAATAGTTGCAACATAAAAACATCACTATAAACCTCTACCCCGTTTAAGTCTCAACAGGGTCAGAACCAAAATTGTTCAGGTTTTTAATTTCTTTGTTTTTTGGGGGGGCGTGTCAGTGGTGTGGGATTTTTTCTTTTCATATTTATGCTTGGTTTTTAGATTCAAGTTAATCAATTGAATGAAGATAATAGCTCTATGCATTGCAATGAAAACCTTATATTTGAATCTAGGGGCAAAAAGGGAGAAAGAAACGTACAGGGAAATGGCAATAAAGGAAAAGAACAAAGAGATCAAGTGGCAATCAACTCCATAAATAAGAAACCGATCGAAGAAAAGGAATCTCAGAATGTCAGCAAAATCGGTGGGGAGAATCAAAACGCAAGATTTTAAATACGGTTCTAGTGGCATTCGAACTGTGGAAAACTAATATGTAAACCTTTAACTAGGAAACCACAACCACAACACTCAATCGGACTTGCAATTCAGGTGGTTTATCCAGAAAACACCCCCCTCTCTTTTTCCGCAGTCCACCATTGCTTGCACCCTTAGCATCCACACCACCACTCAAATGAATTTGGTATCTACCAATCCAGACATCAACTACTATGATCATTTAATAAATCACCAATCCTTCTAAAAAGGATCACTTGGTATCTAAACCATTATCCAGGAAACCATAACCACAACATGCAATTCAGGCAGTTCATCTGAAACACCCCCCCCCCCTCCCCAGTCCACCATTGCTCCTGCCCCTGGCTTCCAAACTACCACTCAAATGACTTTTGGTATCTACCGATCCAGACATCAACTCAATATTTAGCAGTTTAGAAATAAACCCAGTAAACGTAGGGCGCTGCTTCCAGCGAAAGCATTGGACTTAGAGCACTGGGCCCAGGTAACACAAAACCAAATTCAACAACTTAGCAATCCAAGTGGGTGTTACCTCCACAATGCTAGTCCCTCCAATTAGTTCACAAAGATCAGTGCAAGAAAATTGCCCCCCCCCCCCAAAAAAATTTACAGAAGAGAGGGACACGTAGGACGAGGGAAGGAAGAAAATAAAAAACAAGGGGAAAAAAGATGATCCCCATGAAGTGACTGGAAAGAAAAAGAGTCAGACAGCAGAGGAAAGGAGGTGCGGGGATGATTCTCCTGTGCTGAGAGCATATCATGGTTTTGGGGAATAGTGAACTATCACTGACTCCAATGTCAAATTTCAGCGCCTCCCTCATTCCATAAATGATTTGGACGAGTTACAATGCAAATGCGTTCAGAATCTGCTATAATGATTACCTGGGGTATGTGAAGTGTTGAAACAGATATTGGACTACTTGATATATCATGTATGAGCAATAGACCATCAAAAGATGCTTTCAAAACAAAGAATGGGTTACGAATTTTATTTTCCACAATTCAGCACATGTAGAAACAAAAGCAAGAATAAAAATAACAAAATCTGATCAGGAAAAATAATTCATTAAACACCTGGCGTTGTAAACACAAGAGATAAGTTATTCAGGCATCCTAACCTTCGGTCTAATGGGATAAGCCCCAGGGTACTCTCGTCTGATGCGGTTAATTATCTCTTTTGCTATGTCCCACTTATTATTAGCTGCTAGAACACCACCAACCAGAACAACTGGGAAGGGACTGGTTCTATCTGCATCAAAGAATCCAAGCGTTTGTATTCCGTCTTCCACATTTAAAGCTCATAGAAAACCTGCACTTATTTCTTTCATTATAGTGGGAACAAGTACAGCTAGCAAAAGGTAACATGATATGACAACACAATATGAATCAAGAATGAAATAAAGTGGGTTTAGATTCAAGTCTTTAACCTGTGCTATTTAAAGTGTTGGCAAGAACCCATTTAATTGAAAGGTTCTGGTTAAGGTTAAGTCTGTAGACATGAAAAATGACCTTCATCGAGCTATTTAATTGAACATATCTCAATTTTCGAGTATATTCATGGACCCATATATCTAAGTCTCAGTCTAGAACACGTGCAGTAAGCTTCCTATAATTGTCATTTTTTGACAAATCTTGTGAATGATAATTCTTGAACTCCTATTTATTCTGTTACCAGCCATTTTCAATACTTAGTTAAACGCGCAAACAAGTTAAAAATAGAGTACTCAATTATCAAATTAGTCAGGTACAGAAGATTTTTTTTTCCCCTTCCAAAATGCCTGTTTAAACCTGACACAAACACTAGCACCATCAAGCAATGTATGTACCACCTAACTAGGCCTAGGGGGACCCAAATGTAGGGAAGCCTTATCCCAAAGCATGATTCCGAGAGCCCCACGAAAGAAGTTTGGAAAACATTTTTGACAAATTAAAACCTTTTGTAAGACCTTTTTATTTTTATTTTTTTAAAAAAAAGGACAACAACAAAGGAGAAATCTTACATGAACATGAACACAAATAACACTAGCTGTAACCTATTTGCCAGCCTTATAAGGAATGAACTCGAACATGAATGACTGAATTGTCTACAATGAATGCAAGAACATTATTCATTGTTCTATTTCAAACATATTTCCTTTACAGTATTGTATTCAATGTTGTATTTGCATAATTGGACAAAACATTGGACCTGCTGATGAAGTTGCAAAAAGCAATTACAACCGAGATGGCAAGATCTGGCTAGAAATTTGCATAATATGCAAATTGTCCCAAACATTCGATTTTGCATAGAACTACAGTTTGGATAGCATCATACCTTCACCACATAAATGAAGTCTCCGAACAACGGTTTTCACACAGACAGCCAATTCCTCAACCGCTTCCATTAATATCTTGTCAGCAGTCTCATCACCAGCTTCAGCACAAGAAACCACTACAGGAACAAGTGCCGCAATGCGAGCCCATGCAGGATCTGCATATGTCCACCTAAGGACCAATAAGAAAGAAAATAGAATTTCATTGTAACAATTAAGTGCACTACTAAAAAACACATGAACTGAAATCCCTTCATCTCTTAGAAAAAGTAAGAACTTTCCGTTTGCATAGAGAAGGAAAGTTGAGTCTGAATTAAAGGCAGTCCATTTAGCTTAAGAATTTTTCATTTCTTTTTTTTTTTTTTTGCTTTTTCGGGAGGAGGGTGTTATAGTTATGTGCTCGCATATGCTTGGAAAAGAATACTCGCCACACCATCTTAGGACAGAAATTCGTTCCCATAGAGGAAGCTAAACAGTCATTTATTGTGATGTAATCTTTCAAACAATACAATTGCAACATTGGTTGCAAAAGGAAGAGAGAAAAAGATTTTTTTTCAACAACATGGAGATCCTAGCAATAATGTCAAGAGTTCTACAAGCAAACACATGCTACTGAGAGCCTAACTCAAAGTATTCAAACAGAGATGTCGCATACCAGCTGTATGGTACAGCAGACGGATGTGAAGCCATTTGATGCCTTTCCTTATAACAGAATATTTTACGCCTCTAAGGCACAAGAATGTTTTGATACCAAATTGATAAGGAAGGGGGACAGAGAAGAGATTTAGTGAAGAAGGGAGAAGGATTAGAGCGGAAGACTAGAGAAACAAAGAGTAGTCAGGGAGAACTGAGACTTAATGAGCTAAGCACAAAACATCCGTTTATACTACCCTGAAGGTCATAAAGCCGCTAGGAAAACTACCAAAAACAAACCTATATGGAACAGGAAATGAAATATTGCCTCAACAATCTTAAATATCCTTGTCTTGAATTATCCAAAATTACCAATAAATACACATGCGAAAATTACACAAAAATATCAAAATACCACAAATGTTTAAATACTAGAATATCTCCTAGAATCCCAATCACCGGAACATTCCTTTTAGTCTCCATCTGCATTAGGGGGACTGCTTTCAGTAATTATAATACTTCTCCTGATGACACGGAATGTAGAGAAAATGAACAATAAAAGGCACAGCTTTCCCAATTTAGACAACGTTGATGAGAACCGCCAAGATATTTCTAACAAGTGCACAACTCAGCCACATTAAACAATCAACCACAAAGTAATTTGCTAGTAATCAGCTAGAATTTTAGATTTTGATGAAAACTGCATCAAAGCTACAATTATATGCATACGCAAATACAAAGAACGGTAACAGTTTGGAAGCCTAGTTTGATCTCAGAACATAGAGAATGCTATAAAACCCCGGCCAAGAAAGATGCAAATTTCAAAGAGAAATACCCAATAAGTTCATCTGATGAAGACAGACCAAGGGCACGCAATATACTATCTGTAAGCATTGTGTTTGGACCACGACCATCCTGTGCTCTTAAAACAGCTGTTAGTGCTTGTGCTGCAATTCCATACCCACTGCAAAACAAGACATGGCATTCATCTGAGAAGTCATGACATTAGCAAATGTTGGCATGTTACAATATCCGCCCTACTACATGTGCAGAGATAGCAAACATTGGTATGTTAAAATATCTGCACTACTACATGTGCAGAGAATATACATTGCGTTAATCTGATCAATTTTACCCCTACAATTGAAAAACAAAGATGTTATTTCCATCAAATCGTAGATCATAGTCCTGCAAAAGGAAACAAATAAAGCACACTTTAACGAGAAATTTTGTGCCAGTGCACCATAATCCAAACCTCCCCCCCCCCCAAAAAAAACGAAAACTCTATCCCAAAACCCGATAGGGAGGACCAACTCTCCTCCATCAGTCATAAGAAATGACCAGCCATCAATCACATTGGCCATGTTTGGCAAATAGCTTTTTGGATGCAAAAAGAGCTTTTTAGGAGTATTAGCTGTTTGATTTTGGTCAAAAAGCTCTTTAGGGTGTTTGGTTGATTAGCTTTTTAGATTAGCTTTTTATACCCAAAAAGCTCTTTTACAAAAAGCTCTTTCGGATAGCTTTTTCAAAGAGCTTTTTGATGTTTACTATTATAATGACCATACTAACCTTATAATTTGGACAAATTTACATTACATGTCATTCACAAATGATATTCCCGAATGTTGGATGCTATACTTTAAATTTTTCAATTATTTTTTTTTTTTGAGACAAGAGTTGTGGATGGTCATGATGATAATACTTTTAATTTTAACGCTTTCTTAATTTAACAAATAATTTATGTTAGTCTTATATGATATATAAATATTTTTTATATCACATAATTTCAATTGCTATTAAAAAAGAAAACATTTAACATTAAAAATATATTTTGATGATAAGTACTAAAATTAGGAAAAAGTATAAATGTAATTTTATATATTACATAAGTCTTAATTCATAATTCATATCGAAAAGAAAAATAAATATCCAATGAGAAATTGTTTTGTTAGAAAAATAATGAAATTGAGTAATGGACATAAGTGGAATTTTATCAAACAGCTTTGTTAGAAACAGCTAACTTCACCAAACACTTTTTTCACAAATAGCTAATGCAATCAACTAAGTCAAACAGCTAATACAATCAGCTAATAGCTAATGCAATCAGCTAACAGCTAACAGCCAAACAGGGCCATTGAATGCAATGGGCAAAGCATCCCTACTCACTCTCCCTAGTAACCAAAATGGCCTAAGGATGCATCGTCTATACAACTGCCAAAAGTTGATGCAACTTGAAAACCCAAACCAGAACTGAAATTTGGGCTTCAAACATGACTAATTTGTCAACCTGAAACTGAAAGATTACCAGAACCCAAATTATGGGAAAAGTAGAGGTCAAACTCAAATGGTTCTGGGTTGACACTTAAGGTCAATGCACTTATTCATGAAACGTTGATTGAAAAGTGTTTCCCCCGGTCCTTTTTTTTCATTTTTAATGTTTTTGTTTTTGGTCCCCCCCCCCCTCACTCTATTAATTCTTATCTCCTTCCATGACCCGAAAATACACTAACAACTTTCCCCTTTAAATTACAAAAATCGATGCCCTGTGAGTTTTATCAGTCTCTTTGCTTGCAGAAATGTTTATAGGAATAAGACTATTTACATTTGGATCTTCTCAAGCCCCGCAAAAGTGGGACCCACACTGGAAGGAGTTGTTGTAGTTGTTGTTGATGCCCTCTGATTTTTCTAGGAAACAATTTCTCTGCTTAGTTGTTACATATTGAAGCTGCCTAAGTCTAGAACTCCTGAGATGCTGCTTTCAAGGGATCCACACAGCGGGCGGTGGTGATGTTGATAATTGTGTCTCTAAGTACCACTCTCATCAAAGAATAAAGCACAACACATTTCAAGCAATGGAGCTCCTAGAAACCTTTGTATATTTCACATAGCATAGATCAATATGTTTTACAATCCACTTTGATGTTTGTTTCTTCATGTTGGTAACTCATATTTTATTATAATCATATCCTAACAGAAAACATTAATATTTGAAAGGCAGTCTTGACCCATTTGTGTTAACTGCTTAACTAAATCCTGAAAATTGATTTGGCTTGAGAATTCTTTGCCCCCAAAGTTCCAAACACAAAGCGTATCCGGCCCGTTAATTACAGGAACCTAGAATACACCGACCTTGAGCCAATTGGCCTGACTCAATTGGCATCTCTAAATTCATCTATCCTCATGGCTGGACGCTTTGACTTGTATATGTTGGGTTTGATCCTTCTTGGTCCAAACCTTAGATTCAAAATAATGATCCCCCACCCCCCAATAAATTCTGTGTCCCAGATGCTCTAACTTAAGGACCACAAAAGGTTAAATGATCCTACATAGCTGAAGATCACTTCTTTTTTTGCCAACACACAAGACAGGTTACAACATCATCTGACAACAATAATGAAGTCCATCAAGTACCACGAACAAACCTTCCCCAATCCCCCAGAACAGGTCCACCACCACCAGCACGAGCTTCTTGTCCGTCTTGTGTGAACCCATAAGAGATGCTTCCTGTCCCAGAAATCAAAACACAGCCATGAAGTTTTCCCATGGTGCCACTTGCCAGTGCAGCTACAGCATCATTATATACATGCATTTTGACATGGCCAGTGAACATTTTCCTGCAGAATAAATCAATAAAATTAAAAAGCACAAAAAAAAAAAAGCAACGATGATCAGACATTTTCAACAAGGTGCACTGATTTTATTGTCAACTTTGAACTTTCAGTCACCAGAGAATTAATATCGACAATCCCCTTTATTGATTTCATAGAACATAACCCACTTAGTCCACGCAAACTATTACCCCGAAGTTCAAGATATGAAGAAATAAATATAACCTTGGCATTAGTTTCTCACAAATGTCTACACTGTATTGATAGAAGGGAGAAGAAAAATAAAGTAGGGCTCCGAACTTCCTCCTCATCCAAATTATTCTAGAAACATCTCAGTGAGTTCTACGCTTGCACTACTCATCATAGGGAACCCCTTCGGAGGTCTCTCAAGCAGTATGAGGGCCGCTTATCCTTGATGTGCAAGTCAGCATCAAAGTAGTCGTGATACCTGGCACAAACAGAAAAATATGCTAAATAGAGAGGGCTACACTTGACAATAACTGAGTTATATCAAACATGTCCGGTTATGAAGGGATCACAGATCTACCCAGCATCTAAATGGCTCCAATTAATGTTCCCCACGGAACAAGGCCTGTATTGTCAAGAGAATGAGTTTGAAAACAGTTTTCCAATGTGGCCTGCCTACAAGAACGCAATTTTAACCCAAGCTTCCTTTCCAAAAGTAATTTTACTCCACAAGCATCCCAGTCGTTGTGCCTATTGTCACAGAGTCATTTCCCATGCAAATTTCCCGCATATGAATTAAGTGTCCTTAGAAACCCATCCTCTTCTTAATCTTTGCAAACAATCAACCATTCCATGTCATTTCAATCGAGGACTAACCGAAATAGCCCTTCTGGAAATGCAAATATAAGGCTGCATGTGAGTGCAAATTATGCTTCCTCTTATACTGGTTTAGATCAAACCCTCACAAGAAGCACTCAGTAGCTGGCATGTTCCAATAGCACCAATATCTCAGCCACAGAAGCTCTGACCAAATACAACAAGAACAATGAGTATAATTTCCCACACAGGCAATATTGTATTCTGCTACACTCTCAAAATATTGGTGTATTGTACTCAGCTGCACTCTCAAAATATCAAATACACTCCGGTTGATCCATCCAATATTTGGCTGGGGGTAATGTTGACATGCATATATTCTCATGATCTAGAATTCCTTGACGCATAAAGAACTACTTCAACCCTTCCTGAGCACAACAGGTGTGCGGAATCCGTCAGAGAACTGATAGGAGATTGTTTAATAATGCAGCGCAGTTTCTGAGACCACAACAGGAACAAATCAAACATCCAAAGAAAACAATAGGGATACCATACCGCAGATTCAGGTCTAATGCCCAACCGAATACGAGGCAATACACACCGTTAGAGAGAGGGGTCTGATCAGCCAAGTGCAAAGCGGCAAACATGCATATGAATGCTCACATGCACGTGCACACACAGACACAGACACACACACAAACACACACACACACAAAATTAAGTACTATGTTTAAAAAATGTGTATATTCCTCAAGACTAAAACAATGAAAACTCACATAGAAGGCCACTGATCACTGTGTAGTTTCCACATCTCAATATCTAGCATCTAGATCCCAAACTAAATCAAAGCGTGTGAACTTCTGCAGTACTTTGATACCTTTCAAGCAACAAGGATCAGAGGATAATACCACAGTTCTCCTTCAGAGGGCCCATAATCTTTTCTCCTTCCAGATCCTATATTATAAATAACTGCAAGTCCCCTGAAACAGTAATTGGAGCCTTCATAGTTCATATATAAGTTGCAAATCATGCCCTGAAAACTAGGCTATTTTCAATATCTTTTTAACACAGGACCTGCAAATGCAAAAACATGCACTGATGCATTCGGTCAAGTATACTATCTGGGAAAAGAACATCTCAATATCTTGTAATATCTCTCTGAAAAAAGCCCTTCTAAAATCATCCCATTCGACAAACCCTTTTTAGACAACTATAATTCTTCCCTCACTTTTTTTTTTGGAGGGGGAGGGGCGAAAATATCCTTACTCGAATGCTATTGTCTCCTAACTCTGCCTTGCACTCATAGCCACAAGCCTGCAATATCTCCTTTGTCTCTCTATTTTCTCCTTATCTGCCTTCGTCTTTCCCTATTCTGAACTTTCCTAGCCTCCGCCATGCATGCACTAGAAGAGCCAACAGCCCACTTCTCTTTCTTCCCATATGACTTATGACCATTCCCCTACCCTTATTTCTCAAAGCCAGTGCAAAAATCATGGATTTAACTTTGATTGAAGCGTTGAACTTGGAAATCTTTTGAGCAAAAACAACAAAAAACAATACAAAGCCAAGCTCCAAACCCGAATGACTTTGGCTCATCTCGGGCCAGTTACACCCCTAGCACCTAAGCTCCAACTTCAGATTCCTTTGGATTGAATAGTTTCTAATGATTTGCATAATACATAGGTCACGCATGTTTGGTACAGACATAGCTTAGACACATACGCTTGCAACAATTGAAATAGAAAGATATTCTCCAGCCACTTTCCTTTTTTTACTGATCTGGATTTGCAGAAGGATTATCTTTCAATTTTGAAGCAAATGAGAATGCATGAAGGTAACAATCAGAAAACTCTCAGTTGTCACCACAGCACCTTGACAGGCTTCAAATAATTAGCAAAATGGATTCTTTTGTGAAAAGGGTTCCAAGAATGAAAGCAAATCAGGGTAGAAAATGACAGCCAAATGGAGATACAGAAATAATATAAGCACCCCACCAAATCAGGAACAGTTGACAGACCTTATCCAAGTTAATACTCTCGCCTGATCTTTTGGATGATTAACACCGGACACCGCTAAGCAAACAGCTCGAACAGCGTCTCTGGTTGAACCCGCTTTTGTAAGGGCTTCATCTATAACCTGCTCTAGTGTATCTCTCGCTGCAGCTTCTATAAAATTAAAAACCAAAACATTTTATAAATAACCACTAAAATTTGGGGGGGGGGGGATGCAAACACTTCTGTAATTATCTGTTATTTTAATCTTACATCCAAGAAGAAAAATAAGTATAGAGGTGTAAGTGAAATGGATTTTACACAGCACATAGACAAAAGGCGCAAGGTTTCCGCCACACATTTCTCAAGTAAAATAAATCGTAGGTTTCTCAAATTTATACTGAACAATGGGACAAAGCCTGCATATTAAACTTATAAGGAGAGGATACATAACAGAATAAAATGCTAGGAGACTTCCAAGAGGGAAAAGTTTCTTCCTGCTTTTTCTTTTCTTTTTTCTTTTGGGTGGGGGAGTTGTAGAAGGGCAATACGTCAGTGGGAAACAAAAATAGAGGACAAAGAATACATAAAATCTTAAAGAAAAAACTTTATCAATCAATCATGCAATGATTTGGGTGGATTTGGATGGGAACTATTCTTTGTGGATGCAGCCTTTAAGTTTGAAGCAACAGGAGCAACAGATATTCGGGTTGAGATGTGGTGTAAAGTGCATGAGAGACCAATCCTCTAGGCTTGGTTGCTTTCAAATTTGCCTCCAAACCAAAGGTAATTAAACAAAATCTCAACGAATGGAACATGAAGCATCTTGAGAATATCCAGCATAATGTCAAGAGAATCAATGATGCACTTGGAAAGTTTCAGGCAAGTCCTCCATGGACTGAAAATACAGTGACGGAGAAAAGCATAAGATGCATGCTGTAGGACTTTTTGTTTCAAAACTCAAGGGAGATAAAAATGCTGGACAGGACAGGGAGTGTAATACTAGGATCCACAATCTTTCCATTGAGATGCAATGCAGGTACGACCATATTGATTTTCTAAAGGCAGCTAGTCACTGGAGTGAAGGCATTGACAATATTGCAAGGGAAATTGGCAAACTTTACTGTTGATCTATTCCCGATAACATACCTGAGTATCACACCACATCTAGAGAATTTGGTTCAACCTATGAATTGAAAGCTGAGAATGAGGATTGCAGCATCCGAGATGAAGAGAGGATTAGAGAAGCAGTATTTTCTATGGGTCAGATAAAGCTCCTATTTTGGACAGATTCTCGCCAAAATTATTGTCATTACGCATAAAATAAGACTGCAAACATTTTAGCCTCCCTTTAACCCAAACTAGGCAATATCCTAATCAAATTAAAGCATTTGAGCATACCCCAGTTCTAAAATTACATCAACTCTGAAACCCTTCAACAACAAACTGAAATGAAATCCAGAAACCTAATAACAACAATTGGTACCAAAATGCACATTGTCCGGAAAAATGATAAAATCAAGGAAGAGGGGAGATTAAATTACCTCCAACACTGTTGTGATTAGAGCAACCAGCGACGGCGCGACCAAGAACAGGTAAAGGGTCAGGGAGGGAAGCTGGATCGGAGAACAAAGGCAAACAAACACAAACAGTAGAAGTGGCTCCACCATCAACGCCCAAAATTACCCCACCAACGCCATTAATCCCTCTTCCTCCTTCAATATTTTGCACCAGCTCTCCGTTCTCATACTTGGACATCTCTTCGATACCCTCTCCGCTTCCAACTGTTTAGAGAGAGAGAAAGCGATAGAGAGAGCAGGAGAGGTAATTTTCAGTTGTCTGATTAATCAGCAGTCGTAGAGTTGAAGAATGACGAATAGGATGGAATTGAATGAAAGAAGAATTCAAAGTTGTCGTTCCCGATCATATCGTCCTACATAAAACTCATCATGAGGCTAATTTTTCCAAGAGCGACTCTTTTAAAGAATTTTACGATGATTAATAATATATTTTAGAAAATTTTTAAATTTATAGATAATTAATAGTTTATTTAAATGTGATTCTGATAATAGTTGTCCCTACATAAATTATTAATTATTACAATTAATTATTATTAGATATTACAAATATTTATCTTATGATATGACGTATGTAACATGATCTCATATAAGATTTATTATTCAATAATTTTAATGAACAAATAGTATTGTTGGTTTCCTTTGGTCTGATTTGAGTTGTAAATTTTTGGCTCTAACTTCATATCTAACACAACAATTGTGTGTGTTTTTGGTTTCTTCATTACACTTAAGAAAAAAATGACACATTTGCAATCATGCACAAAAGCCATTGTCAAGATAAGTCAACCTCAGAGCAACAGTGGGAACATTATTGCATGTTTTAGTGATACATTTTATGTCATATAATATTATAGTGATAATGTGAACATCAATATAATACGATGTAGATCCATAACTCGGCATACAAAAATATTAGTAATGATTTAAAAACTCAAGCAAACACATATAAAGTATTAATAATTTTTATTAAATACCAATTTTATTCAAATTTTCATTCTTAGTTTATACATTATATATTTAGAATCTTAGATCATTCAAACTCCTAAAATCCAAGATCGAAATAAAATATATCCACAAGCTGGCTCTCGATGTGTACCTTACATTGCCTACGCAATCAAAGTTCCCTAAGCGCTCAATTGCTCCATACTTCTCCGAATATTGCAACTATTGAAATTAAGCTTCAAGTTTATTATTTGTTATGCCATAATTGTTCATGTTGCGAAAATTCGAAAGAGAATTAAATTATTATGCGACTCTCATGAACTAATAATACTGAAAAAGATGCATGTAATTTTGGGCAGGTGGTGCAATTTTCAATTGAGTATCTCAACGACATTTTTTTTTTTTAAGTTTAACAGGATAAACATGGTGACATGGCACAAAGTTACAATTTTGTGCGTGAAGGCTTGATGGATTCTTTGTTGTACACGAGATATGGTTGTTATATACACATTGATTATTAGTAAGTTCTAAATGAACTAATGTGACACATGGCTAGTGAGATGACTACAATAAAATAATTTTATTGCCATCTGCAGAGTTATAACAAAAAAACAACTCATAAAATATACGGCTGCATTAGTAGAAAGTAGTACAAAACAATCAACTTATTAGATAATAGATCGACATATAATTTTCACTATTAAGCGCCGTTGGATCTAGTAAACTATTAAAAGTGGGTTAAAATTGGTTAAAGTATGTTAAAGTTGAATATTTTTTGTTAGAGTTGATGTTAGTATATATGTGTGTGTGTGTGCGTGTGTTGACATAGGTTACAATTGGTTGAAGTTGGTAAAATGAAACTGATTAATAAAAAGAACATGCCTCTTAACTGCGAACCCAAACTCTACAAAGTAGTAAATTGTCTATCGGTAGTAGGGCTGGCAAAATTCGGGGTCTGGGACATTTCGGGTACAGACAAATCGAACGACTGAACAAAACAGCCATACCCGGACCCTGTTTGAATTTAAAATCGAATAGGCATACCATACTCGGACCCGGACCCGGTTGTCCGATGTCCAGACCTGGATGTCCGGTTTCAGCTGCTTATTGCCGTATATCACATTCCGTCAAACTTAAGCAATAAATCTATCCAATTTGCACCCTAAATAATGATTAAACCTGCCAAGTGCCACTTAATGAGAAATAAGATGACATTATGGCCACACAATTGAGCCTCCATAAAGTCGCAAGAAACACACAAAGTTCAACACCAAAGTTGACAAACGAACTAGATGAACAATAGTGTGATACTTCACACACTAGTCTATTACAAAACTATCAAGAGAATTACTACAAAGTCTATAATTGTTAGTCCAACCGAGCCAACATGCTCCAAGTTTCCAATCTAGTCACCAAGGTCTTGAAAGCTCCAACTCCAAGCACCTCAAAAACAGAATATAAACGGCATAAGAGAATAATATGACAACTCTGAGAAAGAAAGGCAAAATGCCAAAATTCAACCAAAAAATTATATGGTCGTATTTTGGGGGGCGGGGGAGATGATTGTCTACATTAAATTGGGCTACTTGAAAAAGAACATTTTGATGTTAAAGGAGACAAAATGACCAAATTCCACCAAGAAATTATTTGGCCATGTTTTGTTGTTTTGTATTGGACGAAGCGAATCAAATAATTGCAGATTTGATGGACGAACCCAACTAAAATAAGCAAAGTTCACTGGCAAAATTGATGAAGAACTGGGAAAGAAAGTTCCAAAGCAATAACTGGGAAAGAAAGTTCAAGACGTCGTGAAAAAAATCCAAAGCAGTAATGAATTGGGGAAAACAAGCAAAAATCGATGAAGGAAGCGAATTTTGCTTTGAATAGTACAAATGATGAATTCATGATGCCTTGAAATGAATAAGGGAAGCCACCGAGCGAGAGCCGAGAGAGATGCGTTAGCGGAGAGAGATACTGAGCGAGGAGGAGAGAGAAAGAGTCGAGAGACACGACAGACATTCTACTGATTTTAGGGTTTTCAAGTATTGGTGTTTTAACTTTTTCAGTTTGTTCACTCACAAATTAAAACGCCTGCCTCTTTTGCCTAAGGGTAGGAGCCCAAGCCCGCATCAATTTAGCCACTTCAAAATCGGGTTCGGACAATCTGGTTGTTCGAATTTGTCCGAACCTGGATTTGCCTGTATTTTTGGACAATCCGGACCCAACCCGGTTTGAATCCGGACATGTCCGAATGTCCGGATTTCAAAATTGGACATACAAAATGTATCCATCTCCGGGTTTTTTCGGATCGGACAAATATGAGAATTTGGATCGGACAGTTTTTTGCCAACCAGTCGGTAGGTAGCTGTTCTCACAGCGACACTGCTCTTATGAGCAATTCTAGTAAACTGCCGTTCCACCACCATCTATAAACACAAGCCCAAACCCTACCAACGCAGAATCTTTACTCGCTTGTTTTCTCTCTCTCCGTGCGCCAACAGATACGCTGTGAGTAGCCTGAGACGAAGGAAGGATGCCTCCGAAGGCAGCAAAATCCAAGGAAGCCCCAGCTGAGCGATCTATTCTGGGTCGATTTTCATCCCACCTGAAGATTGGAATTGTCAGTCATTTCTTCTCTTGTCAACTAGTCTCCTCATTTCGCATGATTCTATGTATAACATGCATATATTTAGTTCACTGATCTTGCTGATGAGCTGTACAGATTGTGGGTTCATCTTATTACTTTGAGTGCATATTTGGGTTGGTCATAAAATTGCTCGGAATCTTACTATAACATGTTGATTGAAGTGTTTTGTTGAATACCAAGTGTAAGTTATGCATCCTATAGGCAATTTTGTTGTTTGTTTGACTTGGTGTTGATTATCGCTTATCGTTGCCTCTGTTAAGTATGATAAAAGATATTTAAATGGGATCCACATTGTTTGGACATGGTACTTTGTATGATTCTGAAGGTTACGCTTTGACACTATTTGTTTCCAGTGGTATGGGTATCCAATGGCCCCCCCCCCCGCGGCTCCCCGGGGGGGTTATGGGTCGATTAAAAGCTTAGCTTAATTTATAGTAGTGAAGAGTTTCAGGGATGGAATATGCTGGATTTACGATGAGCAGCGTAGAGAAGCAATTCTTTTGCAGTTTGATCAATTTTCTAATTTAAACAGGGGAATCACTCACCATAAGCGGGTGCTATTTTTTATGGTTAAATAGAATGCTCCACAATGTGTTGACAGTTATTGGTGATGTGAATTGATTGACATTTTATTATTTTGATAATTCTTATTATACAATGGAATAGATTGATTGGAAAGTCTTTCATAGCTAAGCTACTTACCTGCACATTGGAAGTCATGCCACTCATGGACAAATTTATGTTTATTGTTTCATCTGCGCACTGTATTGTTCTTAGCCCTTATTGTTCACCTTGAGAATTCCATTCATGCAATGCTGTCGTGGATTATGTGCCGAAGCTTATTTCTGCTTGTTATGGTCGATCAAGTTGTGATATTAGTGGGTTTACTGCTTTTCAGGTGGGGCTTCCAAATGTAGGCAAATCTACTCTGTTCAATACTCTCACAAAAATGTCGATTCCGGCAGAAAATTTTCCGTTTTGTACCATTGAACCTAATGAGGCACGGGTTAATGTTCCTGATGAAAGGTTCGAATGGCTTTGTCAGCTTTACAAGCCTAAAAGTGAGGTTTGTGAATACACTTTCTGTTGTACCTAATCTTAATGCCATTTTGACTCAATTGAACCTATATTCAAATGTCTTTCTGTATCTCTAGGGGATACTAGAAATGGACAACAGTCGAGCAGGAGGGGTTGACATATGGGGAATTATCAAACCTATGCCATAATCCTTGAACACAAACAATTCCCCCCCCCCCCCCGTTTTTTTAAAAATAAGAGGCCTCTTTTCAAGTATAAATTTGAGACAACATACTATGCAAGTTTCTCAAAATTTAATTAAAAAATGTTTAAGGAGCCTGTAAAATAGTTTGGGTTGAAACCAGTATGGAAGTATGACAATATTTGTGTAAGAATTAGATATCATGTATCAATTATAAAATCAGAATTTGCTTCTTCTAAGCATATATCCTTTACTTCATTCTCTGACAAATTGGATATATTGATTGCCGATTTATTTAGTTTTGTTGTCTTAATGTGTCTAATCTCTATGTGGTGACAGGTCTCAGCTTTCCTGGAAATACATGACATAGCTGGACTTGTTCGAGGTGCCCATCAAGGACAGGGGTTGGGGAACAATTTCTTATCTCATATTCGGGCAGTGGATGGAATTTTCCATGTTTTGCGTAAGTTGATGCTCAACTTATGAGTATACAAGGTTTATGATGCTAAATAATCAATGTCTGCAACTGATGTATCAAATGTGATTTGCTTTTAGAAACTGTACATTTATGTGTGTTTTGAATTTTTTCTGTTGCCCTGTATTTCATAATCTGGACTTCGGTAGAAATTTATGATAGTGACACTGTTGTAACTGTTGGCTTGACTTCTTTTAAACATATTTTCTGGTTTTCTACCTAGTTTGAAATGTCTTGGTCTCAGATCTGTGTTGAGGGGTTGTGTGTTTGACACAAGGATGCTAATGCGAAATGAAATGGTCAAGTGGTAAAGTGTTGTGTGATTGAGATTTGATGGCGATTTCCTATGTCATTTGTTTCTCTTCTTCACTAGTAGATAGGATATAGCATTTTAGATATTATCTACTATTCTTTAATCACATCATAACAGGCTAGTCTTTGTTGGCTGCCTAAAGGAGTTTAGTCAACTGCTACCTTGGTCTTTTTAATTTTAATCTTTTTTATTTTGTGACAGGTTGGAGGCTGAGTTCGGGTTGCCATTTCTTTTCCCTTTTCACCCTCGTTAATTTTTTTTTTTGGGGGGGGGGGGGGTTGCCAAAAAGCAAAACCTTGTTTGTTGGAAGATTTCTAGTTATTGTTATAATTTGAAATTTTGAATTGGTCTTTGCTCCTCCATGACTCATTTATTCGCTTGGATAATTGGATTATACATCACGTTCTATTTGAGTTTCACATATGATGAATGTCCAAGTTAAATATTGGGTGCGTGAAGCTTGCTAGACTATACACTAAAACAAAATAGATGTGACGTTGAAAATGCCCATTTACGGATGTTGAAGAGCCGATGGCCTTTCTTCTTTTGTTATGTCAACATTGTGATTCTTGAAGATCATTGTCTACTTGCTCTGTAAGGATTATGCACTTCTACGTTGCACTATCATGACGACTGGAAATGACAGTTTTTTTTTTTTTTTTTGGAAAAAGTTTGAAGTCTGGATTGCTTTCCTGCTGAACCACTGTACTTGAAGACATATGCATCTCTCTTCTTATTCTTCATCTGGTTGTGTGTATAGCTTTGTATAAACTAGGAGAATTAGCTTATTATATGCCTGCTTAAATTTAAAGTTATGTCCACCTTTTGCAAAAAAGTGAAGATCATTATCATTTTCAGTTCATGAAAACAGGTTAAAGAAACTATTGGGAAACAAAACAACTGTTTGACTGTTAAGCATGCTGGCTTTGCTTTTGTTGGCAGGTGCTTTTGATGATCCTGACATAATTCATGTTGATGATACTGTGGATCCTGTGCGGGATTTGGAGACCATAAGTGCTGAGCTAAGGCTGAAGGTATATATATATTTTTCTCACTAATGTCATCATGTGACTTTGGCTTTTATATAGTCTTGAATGAGTGACTTCTTAGGGTTTCCGTCCCCCCCTTTTTTTTGGGGGGGGGGGGGAGGAGGTAGGTGTTTCTTTTTTTATAATTAATCATCCGGCTATGTGGTTGTGTAATTGGTGTGGATATTGTTTCCAACCTATTGTGTTTTATTCTTTTGACTGGCAAGATCAAAGAATTGCAGTTTTGGTGGGAATGTCATTGAAAATGTCAATTCTTTTTGACGGAAGGACGGGCAAGGGTCGGGAAGAGGGAAGGCCCACAGGATCACAACTCTAGTTTCGGAAAATTAGTTAAAAATGGCGTGGTGGAGTCCACATTTGACCAAGAGAGGTGAGGTGAAAGAAGTGTGGAAAAATGATAGAGAATAGATTGGCAAACACCTTAGTTTAAAAAAGCCTGCATGAGGCACGCCTGGGCGTGCCTTAGCGTGAGGTGACTAGGTCAACGCCTTGGAGGGAATAGGGTGCGCCTCAAGGATGCAAGGCTATATCTTCCCCTTTTTCTTCTTTTTCTTAGCCTTGTCTTTACCTTTTTTCTTCTTTTCTTTCCTTGGGAGCTAAAAGGTGAGCTATGCTTGTACAATAAGTATATGCATTGGTGAACTATGATGATAAGATAACATATCTTAAGACTATTTGCAGTGTTATTTGTTATATTGACGTCTAATCACTTTTTTAATGCATTTATCTAACTTGTTTCCGCAAAATAATGTGAAAGACTTCTAAATTTTTTTTCATTGAAGCGCACGTCGCATCCATGATGCATGCACCTTCGCCTCGCTCTTTGTGCCTTGTGCTTTGGGATCCTATGCGCCTTTTAAAACTAAGGCAAAAACCTGTTATGTGGAATTAAACTTACAATTACTTGTATTCCAATATTTCCAAGACAAGGACTTCTACTATGTGTTCAGGGAAGACAATAGAACATGCAACTACTTTGTCTGATTTGGAGCACTTTAATAATTTTGGAACTGTTCAGAAAACATCAAAGGTGCATCAGCTAAAACTAAAAGACTGGCTACCTGCACATTATGTGCTATGTTTTTTGGTACATTAGATTGACATAATCCTAGGCCTATATGAGGGTATTGTAGGGTAGATAAATTCAAATCAAGGTAAGTTGGGCTGCTTTTACTAATATGTGTTATTCTGTTATACACGTCCTTATTGTCTCATTCTTCCATCTCTTTGAATTTGGAGGTATGGTTTTGTCTGTCTTCTGATATCTTGTTGGACTTATCTTTTTTTGGGGGGGGGGGTTAATTCCCACCTGCAAAGGCTGTTTGTTGTCAAAAAACTGAAAACACAAGGCATGAGTGTTGTGACAGCGGATTTGGGCTGGTATCATGATATCCCTGATTTGAGTTAAAAGCTTTCAAGGGTCTTTTGTTTGGTGCCTTATTCTGAATTAAATTGCTTTCAATCCTGCTTTAGTTATGTACTGTGGTTTTGACTTTTGGTCTTAGTTTGAAGTAGTGTGCCTCAAGGCGCAACCATGCATGCACTGTTACTTCAAATACGCTCCCTGGGGCACTCGCAAGGTATATACCCTGGGTAAGCGAAAGGCACATACTGTCCCATGAAGAAACTGACCCAAATCCAAGAAGAAAATTGCTTGCCTATGAGCAAGAGAACAACCTTTATGCATGAATACGGAGTTGATTTTCTCTAAAAAACAGTTTAGTTGATGTTATTTAAGATCTTGGATTTTATTCAAACAATCCTATATCTGAAAATTGTAGTGATCATTAGGGGTTAGTGTTGGAAATTGAGGTCTTCTGGTTGACAAAGGACTGCAATGTAGACGGTAGGCTTTTGATTCTCAGGACCTGTTTGCGCCTTGCTAGTGACCCGCGTTCATAATTCTGAGCATCTGATGTGTTCTTTGTCTTACACCTCGTCTGACACTTCTTTGCTTCTTAGTTCTTTGCGCTTCTATCATGTCTGTCACTTGTGATGTGAGTGACATTTGTTTTTTTGTGGGCTCATCAAGGGCAGGATCAAATTTTTTTCTTAATGCAATGCAATTTCCCAAGCCTCATCAAGGCATGCACTTTGGCATGTACCTCATTGATATCTTTAGTGAGCAAGGGAATTGGTTGGGTTGATTTTGTAGTCTGTTTTATTTATTTTCTTTGCTTAGTCCTGCTCTTTTTCTCAAGGAGCATTTTGTTTTTGTTGAGATTGTTGTTGTTGTGGTTGTTCTTCTGCAAATAACGTGGCTTGTGCTGATGCATGGATGAAATTGAGGTCGTTTCATTTGTTTTAACTTGTTTCCCAGTTTCTTATGCTGTATCACATTGCTTCTTTTTTTACCATTCATCTTGTATGAATTGTGTTGAGTTCTTATTTGATAATTCATATCAGAGAAGACATGCCTTTTGCCAGTCACTGACAACATTTTACGGTATTTTATGACAGGATGTTGAATTCATGGAGAGGAAGATTGAGGATCTCGAGAAAAGTATGAAGAGGAGCAATGATAAACAGCTGAAAGTGGAGCATGAGATTTGTCTAAGGGTCTGACCTCTGTCCAATCTAAGCTATTGACGTTGTTTCCTGCTTTGCGTCCTTAGCTGGCATTCTATGGAGTAATCTTCTTATTTGAGAAGGATTCAACTTTTTCTTTAAAACTGCTCAGAAAAGTTAAAAAAGGGGCAGCCCTTCTTCTGACAGCTATGAGTGGTTATTGGTCAATTTTTCTCGAAAATAGCAAACTGTGGAAAAATGTTACAAAAGCTATTCCGATTCTTTGTTACGAAGTAATAGGCACTCTATACCTTAAATCCAGGGTCTTATAGAGACATCATCTGTATCATTGTAGATGATTTCGCTAGCCCCAAACGGAGGACTTCTGGGTAATGGTGTGGGTTGATCTAGGCTAAATGGAAGAAAGAGCTAGAACATCAAGGGATTGGGAAGGTTTCTGATGTAATTTTCTTGGGTGGCAGCATTTCTACCTGCTAGTATTTGACAGTTCGATTGGAAGATTTCCAATTGTAGGCTGTGGTTCATTATTGTTGCAGCAATTGTGTAGGTCACTTTGATATATTGTTTGAAGTATACCCCTGGAAGGGGGGGGGGTAGGCACTGGTCAAAATCCTTACAGGGTGAAGATTGATATTTGCGAGGAATTGTTGTCCTTGCATCCATTAGTGTTCTTTCATCCTATGTTTCTGCTTTAGGAAGCGGTTCAACTGAGTGTGCATTTGGTCTAGCAGAAAGAGCCTCTGTACAACAGACCCATAGGAGCTAAGGTAATGCACATTTGACATCCCCCAGAGACACACTGGCATAGGCAGGTCTTTAGTTTTGTTTCTGCATTAGCATCAGTCAAGCGTCTTTTTAATTGGACATAAGCAAAAGGTGTAATCTCAACATGAGGATATTAATGCACATTCTTGTTTCTTTGAGCTGAAGGTTGTGGCAATGACTCATGACGCCTTTGATTTTACAGGTCAAAGCCTGGCTTGAGGAGGGAAAGGACATTCGTTTAGGGGACTGGAAAGCTGCTGATGTTGAGATCTTGAATACTTTTCAATTACTCACAGCAAAGCCTGTTGTTTATTTGGTTAGTGTGTTTGATTTCTGCATGAAGTAGATTGACTGTAATGCTTATATTTACAGCTTAAAGTTTGCTATTGGAAGAATTGCCTTTTTCTTACACTCTTCGGGACTTGTTATTGGTCATCCATTTATTGAAGTTTGGCCTGTAAATGGTTATAAAGACGGCTTCATGGTGTTAGCTTAGTTGCTTAATTTTCCGCCATTCATAAGAATAGTAACATTTAAAAATTCTCTTCTGAGTGGATTAAAATAAATAAATAAAATCTTGGTCATAAAGACAGGAGAAAGTGCTGTTAAAGGGGTGCATCTTTATTAATCAATTCTCTTGCTAATATAAGCTATGCATGTCTATGACCATCGGATGGGAATACTTGCATTATGAACTAGGCATCTCACCTCCATCCTTTTTGGAGAATTGGATCTCTTTTCCTTTTCCTTTTTTTGTTTCCGTTTTTTGGGGTGTAGGGAATAAGGAGGGGGGGAGGGGGCATGAGAAGCATCTGTGCTGGTGCTGTAATGTATTTCTATCTAAGTAGCCTCCTCTGGTGCTTCAAGGAAATATGGGCACAGTCAAGATACTTCCAGTCACTTGTTTCTGTATAAGTGTTCATCATTTGTTCATCTACCATGAGAGCATCCGCCCTCCCTCCCCCAAACAAGAGGGTAAACTGCCATGATGCCTGTATTCCCAAATTATTTGAGATTTGTGGGTTGGAACACAAGTTCAAAGTGCAAAGGATAAATTATGTAATAAAATGCCAACATTGTCCTTGAACGTGGATACTTTTTATAAGGGCATGCAAATGTATAGTGAGGGCATATATGTCAAAATTTTTTGTGTGCAATGATTTCACAATCATATGCAATTTCATATGATTTAATTGGGTGAAGTGCAAATATGATTTCATATTCGTAGAATTGTAGTAGTTCCCCCCCCCCCCAAAAGACCCTATGGGTTTCCAACTTTCCATTCTCCATTGATTTTATTCTTTTAAAAGAAATTTACGTGGAGTATTATGGGATTTAGGTGCTAATATGATTGCAATGATATGCACAGGTTAACATGACTGAGAGAGATTACCAAAGAAAGAAGAACAAATTTCTCCCGAAAATTCATGCCTGGTATGTGTTGTATTGCTTTTTCCTGCCTACTCACATTATCATTGTTCCATGTTGTGCAAATAGTTGGTGGCATCTTAGTTTAAAAAAGCGCACCTGAGGCGCGCCTAGGCGCGCCTAGGCGAGAGGCGACCAGGCCGGTGCCTCAGGTGACCCCGAGCGCAGCGAAATCCGAAGGCGCATGGAGGCGCGCGCCTCATACGCGCCTCAGCCGAGGCGAAGGCACGGCGCTTTCCTCGCCTAATAGCACTTCACGAGGGTAGAGAGAAAGTTCTGAGAAATTAGTCAACCAATGCCAAAATTTCTTCGAATTAGAACTTATGCAAGTGATGATTGACTAATTTCGAGAAGAAGCCCCATCAAATTGCTTCCAATTGCTTCAAATTCAGCCCGAATCTTAAAAACCCTAATTTTTTCGAAAACCCTAGTTTTTCGAAATTCCAATTTCTCTGAGATTTGAGGCTTGTATTCTGGCTTAATGGAGACAGAGTGTGTCGATCTTCCCTTCTCATGCTTTTCCGGCGGCTCATCTTCGCCGGTCACCGGTGATCTGCTCCGGCAGGTCTGGCTGAGCCGCTGTGCAATTTTTGGGGGCTTCGAAAGTGGGATGGGTATGCTAGATGGGCTGCTCTTTAGACTTTTTTCTCTCCTCTGTGATTATATATAAGTAAGATATTTACTGTTTTCTGTTTCTTTGTGGTGTTTTTAATTAGGTGAGTGGGCTAGTATAATTTTTCTTTTTTTGTTTTTTACAAAACAGTATAGGAGGCATTTTTACTATTTATGTATATTATGAGCATGCTTGTCAATCTTGGTAAATTTTCAAAAAAATTCTCAATTTTTAACATTTTGAATTTTTATTTAAGTGAAATATAATGCTGTTTTATCGTATTCTATGCCCTTTTGCAACCATTCTAGGCTTTACAGAAAATGTAATGCAATCTGCTCATTGTATTAATGCCAGTCTGTAACTTACTTGGGCATGATATATTCTTTGAATAAATTTTCTCCAATTTTCTAGAAAAGTGCGCCTCGCGTCATTGAGGCGCGCGCCTTCGCCTTGAGGCTCTCGCCTCGCGCCTTGGGAGCCTTTGCGCCTCGATGCGCCTCGCGCTTTTTTAAACTAAGGGTGGCATTCTCACTTGTTGAGAGCACTTTAGTATCCCTTTCCGACATGCATGCCTGTCTAGTCTTTGAGGCCGAAAAGATCCTATGTTCAATATTAGAAGGGTACCATAATTTGAATAGTTCCAGAGTTTTGAGCAAATGAAATTGAATGCGAGAATGTTTTATTTGTTGTCAAGGTTCCCCAACAAAATTTTTTTTATATCAAAATTCTTTTAGATCGACTTCCTTGATGTGTCTATAGATCATCATGGTATAAGGGTTCAAAACCTTAAGATGAACATGGTGGAGACCCACTCCATCAAGGTGATTATTGATGCTGCTAGTCTACATGAAAATAGATCTTTCCATTACAATCTGGAACTGGACTTTTAAAGTGATTGCTTGTGCATAGATGCAGGTGTCACTTTCTTGGAACTTTGATTTTATTCATATTTTCCAATTGCCATTGTGTGTTGGTCCATAGATGTCTATGTGGCTCACATGCTCAAACACTTGCTTCTGGGGTGTAGTATGTGGTCTGGTCTGTTCATGCACATGCTCCTTGTTTGGTGTACCAGGGTGCAGGAGCATGGAGGGGAACCAATTATACCATTCAGTGGCGTCTTTGAGAAAAATCTTGCAGATATGCCACCAGATGAAGCCGCTAAGTATTGTGAGGAGAACAAGGTGCAAAGGTAAGCGTTGTATCCCCCCCCCCCCCGAGGTCTTTTTAGAAGAAAAAGAAAAGAAGACAGAGAGTCACGCAAGTGATGGTGAAATCAAAGAGTATCTTTTCTTTTTCGCCTATAAGTTTCAACTCTCGGATCAAGTGGGTAGCGAATGACAAAACCAAAGGCTTGGAAAAGATTTGTTTATTTAAATAAATGTTCAGCAAATTTTTATATAAAATTGTCTTCGAATTCTTTATAGATTATTTATGCTTTTTTAGGGGTTATGCTTCTATTGCAATTTTGTTTTCCTATTATGTACTCCATTATATGACGATGATTGGTTGTAAGGTTGTATCCACTGATCATTTGCGGAGTGTAAAGGAGTACAATTGAACTCAGAGGTCTGCTAGGACACTAGTTACCTCTCTTTCATCCTTGCTCCCTGCCCCATTAGTGTGCTTTTCCTGTCCTTTGTTGCCATGTTGCCTTTCCCTATGGGTTCCCGAATTTGCAGCCGTCAACTAGTCGTGCGTGAACCTCTTTCTTTTCCTCTTTTCCTTTGTGGCATGTAGTTTATTTTCGTATTGTCTATTTCTTGTCCAAGACATCATTTTTGTTCCTGCCATATGGTGCTCTATGCAGCTGTTATTGAATTGATTTGTGGGGAATGATCAGTTGACTGAGTTTAGTATTTTATTTATGTTCTCCTGCAGTGTCATCCCGAAGATTATAAAGACTGGATTTTCGGCTATTAATCTGATATACTTCTTTACTGCAGGACCAGATGAGGTAACTTTTTGTCGTCCATTAGCGCACTGATTAATAATTCATATTAATGTACTCCCAGCTTGTAGACTGCGTGACCTTGATGAAGCGGTGGGCTTCTTGAAAAGATCACCCTGTCCCTTCATTTCTGTTTTCTTCTTTTTTTTTTTCTTTTTCCTTTTTTTGGTTTGGGGGAGGTTATCAGGAAAGAGGCCCTTTGAGGGGTGCCATCATCAGGGGACCCTAGTGGTTGAGGGCATTGGAAATAGGGGGAGGGCCATTTGTCCGTAGTTGTCTATTTAGACTCTGGTGTTCACATGCCTTAAGGGTTTGTTTTGGACCTTCGGAATTCAGAGTAAATACTACCTTTTGTATGATTGGATGTTTTAGTAAGAGTTGAATTAAGAAATGAGTGAGGAACAATAAAACATATTAATTGATACTTGACATTTTTAAAGATAAAATTTTCACTTATGAGATGATGTGAAAAATTAATACATTTGTTCTTCATTAAAATAACTTGTTGGTAAATTGTTTCTTAAGTAAATATGACACTCTTCTTTGTACCCCACATTGACGTCTAAGAAAAATGAGATTACAAAGGGGCTGTGAGGAGTATGGGTATTCTCCAATGCTACTCCTTACTCTTAATGAGACCCCTAAATATGGATAAGGGGATCAAGAGGCTGGAACTTCCCTAAACTTCTTACCCTTTATCTATCTATCTATCTATCTGTCTATCAACCCCCCCCCCCTTCAACAAAAAGAAGAGAAAAACTCCCTCACCCACCCACCCACCAAGTCATTACATCAAACTTACTATCCTTTGCTCCATTTACTTTGTATATTTGTGCCAGACGCTCATGACGGTTACTCTCGTCATTTAGTGCCAATTATTTTGGGTTAGTTTCTAGATTTTTGCCCAAATAATCTTTGAAAACAATTTCAGGTTAAGTGTTGGCAAATTAGAAGACAAACAAAGGCTCCTCAAGCTGCTGGGACAATCCATACTGATTTTGAGAGAGGCTTCATTTGTGCTGAGGTGATCCCTTTTGATATATAACTCTTTCCATGTAGACTGAACTCCATTGCTGAAGAGTGTCTATTTAGTACTATCTTATTGTTGAACTCTGTTGTTGTAGAGCTTGTTGATAGAATATGATTGCATTTTTACAGCTTCTGGTGATTTTTGTTACTTTTTAATGGGAAGAAAAATTGCTGGTTGCATAAGCTGTTTCCAGCCGGAGTTTTAAAACCTAATAGTTTGTAGAAATTTAGACTTTTCATGCATGGGTGAGAGCATTTCTAGAAATTAATTGCGTGCTTAGTAATAATCAATAGCAAAATAGATTTTTTCAGTTATCGTTGTTGAATAGCGTTTGAACATGTTTCATGTTCCATAGAACATCAAAATGTTAATGGTCAGCCTTCTTTTACTTATGATATTTTCTTTTGGAGCTTTGCGGGACTAAAGAGTTCTGCTTTTGATGTTTTAGGTTATGAAATTTGATGACCTAAAAGAACTTGGCAGTGAATCAGCTGTGAAGGTATGGCCCCTTGTATGCTTTTGAAAAGTTACAGACTATAGTTGCAGTTCCTGTATCTTGGTCGTCTGTGTGAGTCTGGGATTATGTTTGGTCTGTGTGGGACACATGATCAAAATTGATTCTTTCCTCCTCCACCCTGTTGCCCCTTCTGTGCTCATCTATCTACTCAATTCAATGTAGGCTGATCAAATATAGTCTAACTGTCTAAGATGTAGGTGATATGCTGGTGAAGCCGCAACATCTTCTTATTAATGCCTGTGTGTATTCACCATTGCCAAAATATACATTTGATGTTGAGACAAGGTCTCTGGTGACGGATTATGATGTTTGTTTGTGGACAAGTGATGTGGCACTGCATAGAATTTTCTTCCTCTTATTTCCCACCGGCCTTATTTAGGGCATCATGTGACACAGCTGCTTTGCATTTGGAAATCACTTCTGCATCTAAAAGATTATCTAGAGTCATATATGTTGATTTTTCTGATGTGTTTCGGCCCCAACTTATTACATGAATAGCATGTGACTGGATACACTTAACGTTTCTATGGGAGTTCTGGCTTGTGCTTCTTTTCCCGTCTATTGTGTGCTCCTTGTATTACAAGAGCAGTATATGGCCTTCCTTCTCAATGCAAAGCGATGTGGCTTGAGTTAACTGTAAAAGCAGCCACCATGAGACAGTTTGGCATCTTGGTCTATCGTTTTCTGCCTCATGGCCTTTCCCAAGGTCTTTCACAATGGCCAGTCCCCGTTTGGCTTCGGCGCTTGTCATTCTTCCTTTATATTATATTGATGTTGGTCCATTTGGCCAGTTTCGGTTGCGTAATTTCTCTTCTATTAATAAATGTTTGTGTCTGAAAATCTTGAGACCTTTTACAGGCTGGTGGGAAGTACAGGCAGGAGGGCAAGACATATGTTGTCCAAGATGGCGATGTCATCTTTTTCAAGTTCAATGTTTCAGGGGGTGGGAAGAAGTGAGCACCACTGCCATATCTCAGGCTTAGACGTTACACTACCGCATCTTTTATATTGTAATGCATCATTAGGGCAGTCATTCCGAAGGAACGTAGCACAACCCATATTTTCTGCTGTGATGCAAATTGGTGCATTGTAGTATTATTGATTGATGTATCTCACAAGCTTTGTTCGTGATTCTTGAAGTAGAATTTTGCGGTTGCGTTTTTGGAGTTGGCTAATATTTACCCCTAAAGCTAACGCTGCAGTTCCCAACCCCCACGATCATTTGTCTTGAACGTTTAGCTGATTTTGAAAGTTGAGCTGGGAGGAATAAAGTTTGACAAGGTTGCCTTTGTTGACCTTGATATAACCTCCTCTTTTTTTTTTACCGGAGTAGATGAAGACTCAACAAATGGCACGCACGAAGAAGCCTACTTAGAGTAGGAATCCCGCACATTCTAAAAACAGGAAAATGGACCTAGAACTACCTGTTACTGTCTTGTTGGAAGATTGCAAATTAGTGCTGATCCTGTAATTGTAATGGTGAGATTCGGATACGAACTCAATATTGTGGTGCCAAATCTAAGGTTTGGGGACCTTGACCATAATGTATCCATACGGGCTTTTCGAAACGCAATCGTTTGTATGGGCTTCTGCCTCATCTAACAGAGGCATAACTTTGACAACTAGAAAGGTTTCCTCCCATGCAATGAAGCAGTTCACTCCATTGTGCACCCAATGTAATTCAAGGTGGTTCAAATTTTTAGTATACGTTCTGCAGTTACTGAAATAAATGACATGTTTTTAGTTTGAACATGAAATAACTTGTAAAATCCCATAGCTAAAATGGTTTACTTGAGTGAAGCAGCTTATGCTTGTGTAAGAAATAGGAGGAACTCATCATATCTCGTTTCACTGTTGAGATAATAAATACTTAATTTGATCTACCTTGAATTGCAATAAAAGGGCAGCCCGGTGCACAAGCATCCTGCGTTTACGCAGGGTACGAGGACGGGCCCCACCCCAAGGGGTGTATTGTAATATGAATTGCAATGACTTATCCAATATGACATGATCCTTTTGTTACCTCTATCTATGAACTTAGAAAAGGGGTTTACTTCTTCAAAGTTTAGGAAATTTGAAATATGAGTCTTCATATTGGTCTCATTGCATCAAAATAATTCAATTGTAGGGAAAAATGTTTGAAAAACTCTAGATAAATTGCATTAAAATGAGGTTCTTCTGAAAGCACAAATTCTTAATTAGTATATTAGAGGTGAGTACTATTTTCAATAGAAGTTAGCCCAGATAAAGAGTCTTATGAAAATTAATGTGGCTTACCTTTTGGATTAAACAGAACTGGACATCTAATTGAGAGTTCAGATAAACACACTCTTGAAAACTCACTGTCACCCATCTCTTAGACCGAAAAGAAGTGAGCAATCGCGACAAAGGGGGCTAGATTGCGTTTTCATAGCATGGGTGATGTTTGATGCTTCGACTTTGGTGTTGGAGGCTGAAACATTCGATTCACAGTTCCTCTTGTCCGTAAATTACGTGTTCATGTCTCGAGTATTTGACAAAGGGAAGAAAAGTAGGTAATAGATCAGTGCTTGAGTCTCGAGTCTTTCAATATGGTGTACAAATGGAGGCAACTTGCAAGCAGCAAATAAAACCTAAATCTAGTTTAAATTTTCCCTTTTTGTTTTGTTTTGTTTTTTTTTTTTTTTCCGATCCTCCATCCAAAGTGATTGATTTAATGAAACATAAAAAATGAGTACACAAGCCCAACAAAATAAGCCAAACCCAAACGCATCAGTTCAGAAAGAAACGCTTTCTTTCTTTCTGTTTGGCTACGCCAGAGCTAGTAGAAGAAAAGAAGCTCTGAAAATGCAGAAAAGGGAGCAGGGGAAGCAGGGAGGCCCAGCCGGCGGGGCCGCCACTCCGGCGCCCAAGAGAGGCCGCCCCTTTGGCAGTGGAACCAACAGCGCCGCCGTTGCCGCTGTCGCTGCTGCAGCGGATTCTGCCGCTCCTTCCACTCTTCTGGGACCCACTCTCCAGGTCCACAGTTCCTTCGCTGGTCTGTACCTCCATCCAATCTTTTAAAAGATTTGTTACGGATTCTGGCGAATTTTTCTGGAGAATTATGTCAAAAGTTGGGTTTTTTTTTCTTGGTTCTTCGAAAATGAACGAACTATGACAAATAGAATGAAGATTGTAGGAGTATTTGTGGTACTACAAGCATTAGCTTCTATGGCTCTATTTGCTTGTTTCTTACTTCCATTAGTGTTTAGCAACTCATTTTTTTTTAAAAAAAATTGGGGTTGCAATTTGAAGTGCAAATTTCTAACTTTTTTTTTTGTTGGGTTGGGGGAATCATCTTCTAGGGAAATTGATTTACATAGGAAATTAGTTCTCAATGAAGATTTTCCTTTGTTTGGTAGGAAGAAAAATTGTATTGAGTAGCCATACTGTTAAAAATCATAAAATAAAGAAAAGTTTCTATGTTTTTATTTATCAACCAACCATGGACAACAATTATCTTTGCTTGTGGTGGGTGCTTGGGATCGTTGTAGACTTGTAGTTGTCATTGGAATGGGAAAATTAACTTCCTTTCTTTTAAAGGCAATTAGTTTTCCTCCCAAGGGCTGAAAGTAATGTCCTAGAAATTCATTTTCTATCCCTTATTTGCTATGGAAAATTGGAAAATGATTGTATCGGAAAATTATTTTCCCCTAAACCAAACCCATGTGTTGACTCAGCCTTTTTTTGGGAGGGGGGGGGGGACTTGCTTTCCCTTCCTATCTGTGGGAGCAAGGTATTTAGTGAATTTGCTCATGTCAAGAGTTTATTCTTTGTTTTAGACGGAGCTTATGGGGGTATTGGTGGAGGAACTTGAAGAACACACAGCAATGGTTCACATATGCCTTTTGGGTTGTCCAATGCTCCAAGCCCTTTCATGAAAATTGTTATTTGTGACACAAAATTTGGGCAAGTATGAGGCACCCTTGAGTTCTTTTACTTGGTTTATGGTCTCTGCACAGCGCATAACAATGGATCCAGCAGGAGTTAAATCCTCAGTTAGTGGTTTGATCCAAAGAAAATGTTTGCGGTTTGTCATCCATGGCACGAATTCTGTTTGTAGGAGTTTCATTGATGATTTTAGTTCCATCAGTTCTCCAATCACTGCTTATTTCGGAGAGGGGCTATATACATGGACTCCTAGAGCACCAAGGTTAAAGATATTGACGGACTGTTATGCTCTGGTTGTCAGTTATCTTGATCTTTATAAGCAGTTTGAGGTCGCTTATGAGGTATCTAGATTTGCAATAAGTTGCACACTGTCTCAGGAAGGATAGTCATATCTAGTGAGAAGCTTAGTGAGCCAAAGTTTATTAGATATACCACTTTTTCAGAGAAATTGTTCTGTATTTTTTTCTCCTTGCCTTTGGAGGTATTCTCTTAGGTCATGAGTTTGTGGTAGAGTTTACGTCTTGTCCTATTGAAGAAGTGCAGGTCCTAGGACTGATTCTAAGAAGTTAATTGGTTTTACTAGGTTGTTCTGGTGCTGTTTAGTAGTTAGAGTTGACCAATGAGTGCCCCTAGGCTGTTTGAGTTTCCTCCGAGTTAGTGAAAGCCATACAAATCATATGTAAGTCATTCTGCCTATTTTTGGTGAAGCTTAGTCTTTTTTTATTTATACGTGAGTTGCTTCTATGGTGAGAAGCTTAGCGGGCCAAAGCGTGTTAGGTGACAAGTTCATCTTTTATTTTCATGGAGGATTTCAAGGTGATCGTCTGCTATGAAGAATTGGTTGTTGATGTGATGCATCATGGATTGCAAGGCTTGATGTCCTGCCAATGGTCCTGAATTTTTTGTTGGTGCCTCCCATTACTATACGGGTTGATGAAGTCAACCACATCTATGAAGGGCTAGAATATTAGTATGTTACAATGTCTAAGTAGTTTTGTATTGACTATAGCATTAGAATAGGAACAAGCTGGCTTTCTATCTTCTTGTTAATATCGAATATGTCGTAGATAGGTAAAGGGACATCTTTTAAAAAAATCAAACTAGGAAATTAATGCCGTATTAGCCTTTTATCGCTTCGTTGTGTTTTTTGTAATTAAAAAACAGAAGGGTAAAATAAAGAAAGAAGAGGAAGTCCAAGGTTTCCTTTTTGCTGTTAGAAGTGCAATAATAAGAATGATTAAACTTGGGACTTGCATCTAACAAAGCTTTGTACATTTTTGCTACATACCATTTTCTGCATTTGTTTGTGGATCTTCCTCAAAAATTGAAACTTCTTGGGCTATTATATTCAGATCAAAACCAGAAAAGGATCGTTTTGGCTCTTCAGAGTGGCTTAAAGAGTGATTTGACATGGGCGCTGAATACTCTTACTGTACTCTCTTTTAAAGAAAAGGACGAAGTTCGCAAGGATGCTATCCCCCTTGCTAAGATACCTGGACTGCTTGATGCTCTTCTTCAAGTGGTATGTTGTTTCTTCAACTGGGCCAATTCTGCTTCTACTATAAAATTTGGTGCATATTGGCAATGTTTAACTTGCTGATAGTGAGCTTTAGCTTATTACCATTGCAGATCGATGATTGGCGTGACATAGCTCTGCCAAGGGAGCTTTCTAGGGCACGGAGGGTGAGATTGTTGGGTGCCAATGCTCCTGTAACAGGGTTTGGAAATGAATATGAGGCTTTAGCTTCTGGTGACGGTTTACCTCATTCCATGTAAATTGTCTCTGTTATTGTCATGCATAGTAGATTCTGCATTTAGGTGCTTTGGTAGCCCAACCTTTACCTGATCGTGGGAACGGTTCATGCAGGCCTGGATCTGCCTCATCTGTTACAGATATATCATCACAAAAAGTTGCAGCTAGACAACGACCAACAGATTGGTGGTTTGAGGAAGATGGTCTGTTCAACCTAGATGAGGAAGGGCGTGCAGAGAAGCAGCAATGTGCTGTTGCTGCATCTAATATACTCCGTAACTTCTCATTCATGCCTGATAATGAAGTCATTATGGCCCTACACCGCCATTGTTTGGAGACGATATTCCAATGCATAGAAGATCAGAACACAGGTGAGTTTTCATTATATAGGGATATGCTGTTTCTGAAAATTCAATCACCAATATATTTTTTTTTGATAGGTTAATACTTAATAAAAACTTACTATATGACATACGCTTTACAAGTTCCAAAGTAAGCCTTTTTGAGCATACACATACTGTTATACAAATAACCCTAAAAATCAAACCCCAGTTGGCAGTTTGCGACCATGACTAATGCTTCAAAAATATCAAATGTCCTATTTGCTCATTCAATATTGCCCTGCACATCATAACCCATAATATCCCTAATATACCTCTTAAAAATATAACATAAGCTCCCTTAAAAATTATATAGCATTACTTTACAACTGAAAAAGCAGAGCCTCTCTTGTTCAACTTCACCTTTTCAAGTGTGAGTTTAAGGGGCTCCAACTTTTTTAACAACCTGCTAATTACACTTCCAAAGTGGGGGCATTGTAGGACTCCAAAGACATAAAATAATGATCCGTGAAAAAAGGGGGGACACTGAAAGTAATATGAGTGCCCTTCAAATTAAGGAATAGTTGCCCTTTTGCCTGATTAATTCGTTAGAGTTGACCAAATGAGTGAGCCAAGTAAGTGAGGGCGCCCACTAGTGGTGCATTGATGTAGGTGGCTGGCTAAGATTGCTTGTAATCTGACCGTTGATCAGGGAAGTTGGGTCAGGCCTACTGACGATGGCCCCCACAAGAACGTTGGGGTTGGGTGATTGGGAGTTCATGATGTTGAAGCCTGCTGAGCATTGGATCTTCTGAGTGTGGGATGCAACCAACGTCAGGGATGATTCCCTGTGGTGGATCTTTGAGGGTATCTTGGGCCATACCCCACCATGTAGGACATCTTCATTGGGTTGGACCCTAGAATATAGTCCATCTGTCTTTTGGCAATGGTCCTGAGGGTCCTAGGGGTGATAGTAGTGCCTCCACACTGAACAGTCATGTGAGAAGCCTTGGCCCTTGAGTACTTGGCATATGTCAGAAGCAGGAATGCTGCTGAGGTCACATATTGCATGTTACTGTCACTAATCTTGAACAAAAGGCCCTCTGGAGTGTATTGGGCAGAGGAGAAAGGAGCACCAGGGATGAGAGAACAGATGTATTTATCAGAATGCCCTTTGTATTCATGCAGGGATTGCATTCTTGGAACAAGGAAGGACTTAGAGATGCTTGTTATCCCAACCAAAGTGTAATCAGCCTCACTTGCACCAAGCACTCGCCCATTACTCTAGATGTAATTCGAGTACATTGGGTTCCTTGTGGCCCTGTGTAGCCAAGCTGCTCCCCGCAATAGCTTATCCTGTTAACCAGAGTAAATAGAAGGGACAAACAACATTTTTGAGCCCATTACTATAGGAGCCTCTGTACTTGTCAGCAAACTCAAACACCCTCATGGCACGGTCAAGTAGAGCCCTAGGGTAAGAAGGATCACTCCTCCTGAACACCATGGAAGCGGCGACGTGTGCGGCAGCAGTCTCGGTGGCCACCTCTGTTCCGGGTTTGTTCGTGTCAATCTTGAATACACTCCTTGGTGTGTCCATTTCCTTCGGCCTTTCCCAGCAAGCATGGTCCTTAAGTGCATCCCAACTTGAACATAAGTGGTGTCTGGATGGGCAGTGGCTTTAAGGAGATAATCAGTCCCCAACGAATGGCTTGTTTGGCATGTTGGAGTTCTTGCGTCATTAAGCCTCCAAACTCAATCACACTCCATGAAACCGTTGTCGTTCTGAATGCTACTGGGAACCCACACTTCACAATGTCCGCTGCATCATGGTACCCTCCTCCTAAATCCGCATGGCATATCAGCACCATCAGAGAGGCCCAAGTCTCTCCTCCAAGTCATGTGTGGGTTAGGTGGGAGTTTTCCGTACCTTTGCCCTTCAAAGAAGAGGATGGATTTGGTGAGGGCATGCCTGTAATTGTGGGATGCAAAGCGAGGATGATGGTGGGTGCTGTGGTAACGGCTGTAAGGCTCAAAAGGGTAGCCATTGATGAGCAGAAACGAGGAGATGCAGATTACCAAACAGAGCCAAAAAACAGGGGAAGATGATGAAGAAGAAGAAACCATGGGTTTTGGAAGGAACATGGGGAGGAAAGAAGAAATGTGCAGTGAGAAAAAAACGACCAACCACCAACTACTGCCCTCTTCTTCTTTTTCTACACTTCCTCACGGCAACCAAAGTTAGAGAGAATGAGATTGCTGTTCACTAGGATTGCTTCCTAGGGGAGGCTGTTGGTATCTAAAATAGTATGGGATGGAATTTTTTTGTTTGTTTTGGTGGGAAATGTATTCAACAGGAGAAGCTTAGATGCATCATTAACGTTGTACGGTAATCACTGAATAATGCACCTGAAAGCAAATATGTGGGGCTTAATTGACTTAGATGCTTATCTCATGTTAAAGCAAATATATAGGATTGACTAGATGCTTATCAAATGTATGAAGTAATAAGATAGCTCACTGCAGACAACAAGTTCACATACATGTGTTAAAGGATTCAAAATGCGGTTTCCATCGCGATACGAAAAAATTGATCTAATGCGGAAATGGCGTTCCATATTGCGGGGAAAATGCTGTTCGGCTAACTCAAAAACCTTTCCAATGCGTTCATTCATCGCAGATCGGCCACATTTTGAATCAACGGTTTTAGAAAATGAAAACCCGTGAGCAATTTATAAAAATCAAGACTATTCATTTTTCAACAGAATATGGGTGCGCCAGCTTAGTCAAAGGCGTATGTTGTTCAAAAACCAATCCAATATCCCAGACACCTACGCGGGCTACATTAGACGGGCACAGGGAGGTAAGATGTACAAAGTCTACCCTTAAATTATGGACAGGTTTATGCTGAAGCATAGATTCAAGAAGTGTTGACTGCCTACTATTGTTGCAGAGCAAACAAGTAGGGGACAGTTGAAGACGCTTTGTGATAGACTTGGCTTAATTGGTTGCAAAGTAATAGAAGAGTGCTGTAAGGCAGATACTTGCCCTTTAGAATCGATGGAAGTATGGTAGAGAAATGGACATGTCAAAGGAATTGCATAGTGTAAAAAAAACAAACTAAACCAAATAAGTTGTTTTAATTTTCCTTTCATCTCTACCCTTCTTTTTTTTCGGGGGGGGGGGGGGGAAAGGGGTGTTTCTGGTGCAGCCTCTCGAGTAAAGGTGTGACAGAGATAGATGAATGTAAGTTTAAAAGAGCAAGGTGGCGTAATTTTGGTCTACATTACTTGGACTCATTTGAGGCATTGTGTGTCATGTCAGACTCGGATGTTTTCTGAGGAATCTTGTGTATTTTGGGTTCAAAAATGAAGGGTTGAGTGTACATAGCCATGTTCGAGTATAGCCATGTCTGAGTTTCAAGTGTTTGACACGGGTACTTAAGCAAAAATCATACCATTTTCTTTTTCCTTGAAAGCTATCAAGGGCTAATTTTTCATACTATTTCTTTCTGTGCTTCTATCTCACTGTGCATACTCAATACAGTAGTGAGTCTTGTGGGTGTTTTTGAGAACCTTATTAGGCGAATGCTGACTTCTGTAATAGTCAGCTTATATGAATGTTATTAACTCTTGATGTTCTTGTGTTCTATAGAGATGTATTCCTAATCCCTATATATTGCTTCATGCACTGCCAGGGAGTGGTCTATCATCTCTCCTATTTCTATTTGGCAGACTTTTAATGAAGCCATATGCCCTAGTAATCTAGGTAGTCTTGATATAGACATTTCCAAATGATAGAGCAATGGTGATGATATTCACTTGCCTTTTTGTACTCCCTAATGGCAACCGTTTTAGTGTCCCATCTCAGTTGTTTTGTCTGTTTCAGCAGTTAGAATAGGGCTAGAGAAGCTTATGTCCTTTTTTTTGTTTTTTGTTTTTTGTTTTTTGTTTTTGGGGCTGAGTAATAGAGAAACTTATGTCTTGGTTGTTGAGAACAGTGCTTGTGGCTTGGAAACAGTAGGCTGTAACCTGTAGCTGTAGAATTGTCTTGTGGTTAGAACAAGAGGTGGAGTGAAACAGGACTTAGTCTTTGTTCATTCCAGTTAAAAAGAGTGGAAGTGAAAATGGGGAGTTGAAGTGAAACGGGGTTGGTTGTTGGAAATTTATCTTAGCAGGTCTTGAGTGTTTCAAATCTTTAGTGCATTTTGAGTTGAGGGATGGATCAAGGGTGTTATTTTGGCACGATGTCCGGTGTGGGGATCGCCCTTTAAAAAATCTTTTTCCAGATCTTTTTGGGATGGCTTGTTTGAAGTATGTCACGGTTAAAGAAATTGTTTCTTGGAATGGTGACATTAGCCATTGGGATTTGATTTTTGTAAGGAGTCTTAATGATTGGGAAGAGGAAAGTGCTTGTAATTTGTTCGCCGTACTTGTTGGCAAAAAGGTTCTGTCCCAAGGTAATGATGAGATTGTGTAGCCACTAAATGTTAAGGGTTCCTTTAGTGTAAAGAGTTTTTGTTCCTCGTCATCTTTTGGAATATTTGGAGAGAGAGAGAAATAGAAGAGTTTTTGATAACGTAGAAACTCCTCTTCAGCGGTTGAAAGAGAATTTCATCAAAATTCTCTACTTTTGGAAGAATGGGAAGTTTAGCTCGTCTTTTATTGATTTGGCAGACTGTGTAGATAGTTTATATTTAGGTTGTAAATAGCCTTTTGTACATTGCTCACATTGCTCTTTGTGCAACTGAGCTTCTTATTTCTATATTAATATATGACCTTTTCCTATAAAAAAAAGTAAAGGGTTTTTGTTCCACACAGTTTGAAGCCTTGGACGGTTGTGACTTTCTTGCTAAGTCCATTTGGAAATCTAAAGCTCCCACAAAAGTGTGTTTCTTTGCTTGGGCAGCCACTTTAGGCAAGATTCCCAACGGACGACATGCTTCAGAGAAGAAATTTTAGAGGTCCAAGTAGATGCTCCATGTGTTTGGAGGAGGAAGAAACTGTGGATCATCTTCTTGTACATTTTCGGTGGGTTTCTTCGCTTTGGGATTTATCTCTCGCTTATGGGGATTAGTTGGGTTCAACCTTCTAATGTGAGAGATGTGGTGGTGGCTTGGAGAAGAAGGATGAAGAAGAGTTGGGTCCTTGGAATTTGGCACATGATTCCTTTAGCTATTTGGTGGGCTACTTGGAAGGAGGGAACTCGCCGTATTTTCGAGGACAAAATATGGTCATTTCAAGATTTCAAGCTCTATTTTTTGAGCTTGTTGTATAGTTGGAGTGTGGGGCTTAGTGGTAGCGAAGAGTTAAATTTTTTGGCTTTTATCGATTGCATAATGGATGAGAGCTTAAGGGCATAATGTTTTTTGTAATGCCCCTTTTGTACATGGGTGACATCCCCTTGGTGTCCTACTAATATATATCTTTGATTACTTACCCAAAATAAAAATAAAAATGGGGAGTGAATAAAGAGTAATGAAATTAGCATTGTTCAATCATGATACCTTAGGTTGCTTTTTATGCATATCGGAAATTTGTCTCCCTTGGTTACCTGAATGCTTTTGCAGCCTATTATCAAGCTGGCTGTCTTAGCTTTTCTTTCTGCCTATATTGGACTGACTAAGCTATATTAGCTTGCTACTGCTTTCAGAAGATGAAGAACTTGTCACAAACGCTCTCGAAACTTTGGTGAATCTTGGGCCTTTTCTTGATTTACGCATTTTCAGCTCATCAAAGCCCTCCTACATTGACATAACGTGAGCATTTGTCTTTGCTGCTGTGACTATACTCTTGATTCTTGGATTGGAATACCTATTATTAGCATTCCTCTTGTATCAGGGAAAAGCGTGCAGTTCAAGCCATCATGGGCATGCTGGATTCTCAAATTAAAGCATGGCATTGTGCTGCTGCGGAATTGCTTGGGCGTATGATCATAAATCCTGATAACGAACCGTTCCTTCTTCCCTTTGTTACTCAGGTTGTGTTTGCCTCCTTCTGTAGTGTCTAGATAAATTGTACTTCTTGGGGATTGCATTATTTTTTACTATGTAGCTATGGAGCTTCTTGAAAATTAAGCCAAAGAGTACTGACCTTTATTGGGAACAGGAAAGATTAACCAAGCTATGTATTGCAGATCTACAAGCGGTTGGTTGATCTTTTAAGCTTTCCAGCATGTGACTCGCAGGCAGCAGCAGTTGGGGCTTTATATCACCTTGCAGAAGTTAATATGGATTGCAGGTTAAAGCTGGCAAGCGATCGATGGTGAGGTCCTTTTCATCATCGCCGCTGGTGTATTCCTTGAGCCCTTTTACTTGGATTAGCACTGAACCGTGTGCACTCTAACATAACCTTTCAGGGCTGTGGATCGGTTGTTGAAAATCGTGAAGAACCCGCATCCAGTTGCGGAGATATGCCGGAAGGCGGCTATGATTTTAGAGAGCCTAGTGTCTGAGCCACAGAATCGATTGCCCCTCTTGGCGTACGAGAACGCATTTGCAGAAATACTCTTTTCAGAGAGTAAGCAAGCAGACACATTTGCTAGGATATTGTTTGAATTGACTTCTCGACCAAACAGCAAGCAAGGAATGGCACGCGGGGTGTGGGGCATGTACTAGACTACCTGTTTTAGCGTTGTATTGGCAACTTTAATGTGCTTAATCTGTATCTGATGTAATCCATGCAACGTACCCCACTTTTTCACCCTTCACCGTTTGGGTCCCCCCTTCTGTCCATGCTGCCACCTCGGTTTTTCCTTGTTCCTTTCGGGGGGGGGGGGGTGTTCAAGTGTTGCACCCATGGTGAGAATCTAATTATGGACCTCCATGACTGCTGGACCGGAGCACTTTTGGCTTCTACCTGTATTGAATTAGACATTAGTGAACTGTATTTGTATGAGTGCATGAATAGGAGGAACAGGCTCATAAGCCTGGAGTTGACGGCACTCATAAGTCATAATTCAGTTGAAGGAGACGTCAGTAAATCACATTTGTGTACAAATGCAGGAATATGACCATGATGATGAACCATCGACACCATGCGACTGTCTGGGGAGATGACAACAGTTATGCTTCAAGGATTGTCTCGTCAAGAACGAAGAGTTAATTTTTGCCCCTCAGCTCACCACGCATAAGTATGGAACTCTGATTCGTGCTATTTTCTAACCCTCTCGCTCTGTATACATAATACATGCGCTTTGCCATATTCTCGGGGTTCCCATACAGTTCAGAGGGCAGAATGGGTTTCATTTACACCGCTCCTGCGTCTACCCCTGCCTAGTTTGTGTGTAATTTGCCCAAAAGGGACAAGGTGTGCCAAGTAATTGAAAGAACCAGTCCCATTATAGATAGAACAAACCGCAAACATTTTCCCGTCTTTTCCCAAAAATGGAACTGGAAAAGAAAGAAAAACACTGAAGAAAAATAGTTCCTTTGAAAATAATAGATTTTTTCGAAAAGGATTCCTAGATTGTTTTTGTTGAAGCTCATAGAATAATCATTTTTTTTACGCATATAGTGAACATTAGTTGATTCAAGTGGTTTTGCGATGTCCCTCTTTAGCAGGCCTCGAGTTTGAGCGTTGTAGATGGAGAATACACGTGTCAGAAGAGCTTGTTACAGGTCGGCAATAGCTCAACTCCTTTCAATGGAGAATTAAGGCCCCAAAATATTAGAAAAAAGAAGAAAAATTTCCATGATGTTGCATGGAGCTGCTTGTAAAACTAACGGAGAAACAACTCAATGGAATGTTTCGAAAGCCAAATACATATTGAATGAAAATGCCTTAGCGAAACTTTGAAGTCCCGCAGAGATATAATGTCCCATACCATCCACAAAGCACCTGCACCATATATTAATGCATTAACGTACATAAAATAAAGTCTACTATCAATTCAGGATGCCCGAAGGTTTCAGGATGTACATCATCAAGCAGCCAAACTGAGGTACCATCCTGATCTGGGATCTTGCTCAGAACAGCAAGCTAGCCCATGCGCCTATGAATGCAAAGCCACCAAATGGTGCCAACCTCGAGTATTTTCTGTCTTCCAGCAATGCCACGGCATAACACCTGCAAAATCATGATCCCCTTTGACATTACAGTTCAGGAATACCAATACAATAATGGAGTACAACAGTATGACTTCCAGCAGGGTGCACAAATGTCAAAGAATGCACGCCTGGAGAATTGATGCTAATCTACGCCAGGAAATGACCTAACGAAAAATGGAAGAGGCAGAGGTGGGAAAAAATGGATTAGGCAAATTATTCACCACTTTAGAGCCGACCTCCAAGTGTTGGACTACAGCAAACCCGCAGTGACCAAGGTCAATCACCCTTTTGATCGTAGTGAGCACATCTTAGGCTAAGTGCTACGAAACTAAATTAAGCTAAACTGGTGCATAAGCAAAGACCAACAAGTCACATTCCCCGTAAAAGCTATAGAAGACGCTTGTTAATAGCCGTAATCATTAAGTCCAGCCATCTACCAATCAACTTGTCAGTTCTCTAGCTCTGCGATACTCCAACAGTACAGTACATTTGAAGAATCTGCATTATCACGACTCTGATATCCCACTTAACCAAGGATTCAATATGCGGCTTCGGTCGCGATATGGAAAAACCGCTCTAATGTAGAAATCATGTTCCATATCGCGGCCAAAACGTAGTTCGGCCAACTCAAAAACCTTTCCAATACGACCGTTTCGTCACGGATCGGCCACATGTCCAATGCATTAAGGGGTGATGTTGTGATATTTTGAGCACCTAGCTAGGAGATGTACATTCAAATCCCACAAAAGCCATGACTTTGCCCCTTCTTTCTCTCTACCATGCCTTCCCACACTAGCATGCCTCCATGAGATATCAGTTCCCCCATTAAGCGACCTTACCAAAAAAAAGGAAAAAGAGTTGCTTCTTCGTGAATAAAACACTATTGACAAATTATCCTACAGATTTATTATTCATCTCCTCCTACCACTTTCTGAAGGTCTAGGTCTAGGATTAGGATTAGATTTGAAGAAACAGATCTAGACAGGGAGCTTCATGACAGAAACAGAGAATGTCTGGGAGCAGCGAACAACTAAGATTCCGTAAAGCAACAGCACACAGCTCTCAACAGATGTATAATATGAGGGGAAATTGCCAACACCCCCCCCCCCCAAAAAAAATTCCTTTTTCAAAGATCACAAACTTATTTTTGACTATGAAATCAAGCATTGCAATAGTGATGACAATTGACGTTCGGGTCCTCAAAATAGATGTGAGGGGGGGGGGGGGGAGATCAGAATGCAAGGCACTAACTGGGGGAAAAAGAACAGCCAAAGATGAGCATTGGGTATTGATTACAAACTGTCAGTGATTGAGATGCTCTAATACTAAGTTGACAGAGATTTAGAGGAAGAGGGAAATAGAGAAGGGATGAAGAGAAAGAATAGAACTAGGAATACAAAAGATAGAGAGGGAAACCGCCAGGGGGTGGGGGGGGGGGGGGGTTCCAGACTTCCAGCAAATCATCGATGTGAGGATTTCGATCACTCTATGCAAGGGCAAGGGATTCGAAACAGCCCTACTTAAGCATGTTTGTTAATAGCATTAGAGTTTAAACAACAGGGGTGCCTGCCTAATGTCCTTCATGAAGGTTATATTTGGCCACATCACATTCCCTATTTATGGCTAGACTAGTATCAATACAAAAGCAGGTATGTGGTGGAAATGAAGTGAACAATGATAAAAAAAAAAGCCATCAGCAACTAAATTATATCAAAAAGCTTTTGAAGCCGAAAATGTTGGAGAGGATGGAAGAATATTCCAGGTTAGGCTAAAAAATTAACTACAATTCAGGTTTGCACACAAATTTTTCATGATCAGAAATGAGCATCGCTGTCCAAGGTACATGTAGCAGTGTATTGACTCTTAATTTAGTTACGTTAGCAACTCAAATCTCCATAAAACATCTATCATTGGAAACATCTAGAAAATTTTTGTAGTGGGCCATTCATGACAACAAAGCAGAAACTCAGACAGCACAGAGGCACAAAATCCACTGTTGTCTTTCATAGTGCGCTAGCAGAAGGTTATAGACAGGAATGTGGGCTCATCTTATAAATTGTTCTATTGCATTCCTCTTATCACCATTAATGTCTACCACAAAAAGCTGTGCTGGCAGCCTGGGTTCAGAATTTCAAATGAGTCTCCAGTGACAATAAAGATGTTGCAGTGAGATTCTCCTTTCATAAACATTGACAATAAAGATGTTGCAATGAGCTCTTCCTTTCTGTTACTTCTTTGGGTGTTCATAAATACTACTATAGCTTTTGCCAGCTGCTTGGCTGAAGATAAAAATTATTTGACACATTCACCATACTTGGTACTCTGATGGAAGCAATAACAATATATAAAGGGCAGAAGGTCGACTTAAACTAACAAAAAGACCAATAACCTTCACTACCCCATCCTGTGAACTTTGGTGAATATATTATGCATTGTAATTTTTCACATACAGATTCATACTTACTTGCAAGCTTCTCCACATCAAAAACGTATCTCTACTCTCAAAAAGGATAACTATTTGGCATCAAAATTCAAAGGACAAGGCCAAAACTAATGTCTCTGTTGCTGCTTGAGGAAATGATTTTATAACATCATGCAGGAAAAGCTTTTCATCAAAGATTTCATCCATGGACCATGGAGAGTACATTGCACCTTCCCACACCACCAATGTTTACACCATAACACCATCACCATTCCATGAGGGCAGGAACAATTACTCGTGAATATAGGAGCCTTTTGATTCAAACACCTGAATGTCAGTTAAGTGTATGGTAATCATGACGATCGTATCTTATTTATATCTAGCAAGGTCAGATCCTTTGAGTGATGGGTAGAATAACCAAACTCCGAAGGAACATATCATACAAGAAACAAAATTATCACCAAAGTTCAATACCCTAAACTAAAGTAGGTACAACTTACGTTCCAGAAAATGCCACAATCCCAGCAGTTAAAAGGCCACCAAACTGCACAAACAAGCCAAATGAAACACAAAGTGCTTAGCACCAGAATATAATTATGCCATACAACTCTGGATAATATTCACCAAAACGAACAAGAGTGCAGCTACAATAGAAGTTGAACTGGGAAATAACATACGACGTTGGGGTGTCTGGTGATGGGGGCGGCTAATAAGGCTGCGGTGTGCACCAAATGATATAGAGATGCTGTCTGCCAAACCTGTATTGAGTGCAAGAAGAAAACAACCAAAAACCCAGATATGTAAATTACCAATTACTAATCAAAATGAAGATACCCAGAATACAGCTAAATTGGCCACTAATGTTGTGAAGTTTCTCCAACACCCCCCCCCCCAAAGAAGCAAAACAAAAAAATGGAACAATTGAACAAAGATCATAGACAAGAGTTAAAGAATTGCAACAACATGTATAAAGGAAAGACACAAGTACTGATCAGCCTACCCAAAAACATAACCTGAAAAGTAAAAGAGGAGCAAGGAAAGAGGAGAAAGACTCATGCCTGCTTGTAAGAAGGGTCTTCGGGATTGAATGCATGTGCACCATATGTGCCCAATCCCAGAGCAGCTACCCCTATTTTTTTTAGCGATCACAGTGCAGAAGGGTCATCAGAAAACCCAATCAAAATTCAAAAGAAAATATGAATCAGAATAATGAGAAGAGAGAGAGAGAGAGAGACCAGAGACAGCAGCGACCTTATGCCACAGCTGAGGATCCATAACTCCTCTGACTTTAGATTTCGCCTTCCCACCACCACGCATCTCAGTCCTCAATTCACAGGCACTCGTGAATGAATTATGGCTCACCTGTGACACGGCGTGCGCGTCACATGACCCTGTGCCGCGCATCGCACGTGAAAATGCGCACGGAGCACCCTCTCGGCTGCCGGGCCTCCCCTCCCCCCCCCCCCCCCAAAAGGGGAAAGAAAAAAGGAAATTTTTTGGTATTTGGGACATTGTTTTATCATAGTCAAACTACTAGGTTATAATATCACATATTTTCTTCATTTATAGGACTCAAACACGAGAGCTTATTTCAAGAAAACAAATATAAAACCACGTAAATCAATCCGTACTGATAAAAAAAGGAACGTTAGACCTTATTTCTAGCTATAGCAACCCTCCCCCTTCCAGTCCCAAGAAGAAAACACTCGAAAAAGAAAAGGTTAAGACATATAACTTCTTGAGTTCTCCCATAACTTATCTGAGTGAAATCCACTTCAAGAATGTTGCTATTAAGCCATGTAAATTTTCTTGTAAGTTATGTAAAACAGAATTCATTTAAGTAAATCATCCTATTAACATAACTAATCAATAGTTAAATCGCACCCATCATTTGAATTAGATTGAATCGGTTAATGTTGGCTATTCAAATTTCATTAGACTAGCCAGACTTGGTTGATCCCATATTTAAGTTGGTGCCTTTGCATTCTTTGTTCCCTTCCCACATTGGATGGCTATTTAGGATAATATCCTGCAATTTTCTTGTGGTATCCTTTCTTACATCAAAATCTGAGAACCCCTACTTTGACGACACTAAAGAGGGGGGGGGGTAGGGGTGTTCATGGGTCGGGTACCCGAACCAAAAGGAATTTCGGTTCGGGTACCCGAAATTTCGGGTCGGCATAATGGTGAACCGTATCCGAACCAAAATATTTGGGTACCCGAAATTCGGGTACCCGAAAATTTCGGTTCGGATTTTTGGTTAACCAATAACCCAATTTTTTAAAAATATTTTTTTTCCTATTTAGCTAATAATTTTTTTTGACACCCAAAGGGAACTAATACATGATATTATCACATAATATGGCTATACCACACAGTACGTTACTATTATTCACATTTTAACGACTTCACACCTCCATAAGACATAACCTTACTAACATCATATTCATGCCGACACCATTGTCCAAATGTAACAAAGTCTTATAGAAGACCTAAACATCTAAACAAAACCATGCAACAAAGTCAAAAACTCAAAGTCCTTGTCTTCATGGGGCTTGGGGATATGTAGTCTTTAGGGAAGAGAAAATTAAAAAAAAAATTCTCAAAAAGAATATAAAATAAAAAAAGTTTCGGGTTTTCGGGTACCCAAAATTATGAAACATCCGAACTGTATCCAAACCGAAAACCAAAAAAATTATCGGTTCGGGTACCCGAACCAAAAATTTTAAATATTTCGGTTTGGATACCCAATATTTCGGGTCGGTTCGCGGTTTTTTGGTTCGGGTTTTTGGTTACGGGTAGTTTTGAACACCCCTAGGGGGGGGGTTGGAATGGAGAACAAACCACATTTTTGTGTAGACACAACATTAAAATATGAAACTGTCACATCCATCAAATGGTCATTCCCACTGTATGCCATACACATTTTTGCAAATCTTGTGTATTGTCTTTTACATAGAAATACAGAGTAGAAACATCACTCGGAATCAAATCGATGAAGATTTTACACGCGATCGCCAAGTGTACACTTTACAGCATGTATACAAATTTCCAATTACAACTATTAAATGTCAGCCAATTTTACACAAAATAAAACTCAATGAGTACCCATAAATTAAGAAATAAAAAATAAACTTACAACCACAATTACACACAAAATGACTTTTACATGGGAAAGATATGATCACTCTATGTTTCCATTTTGAGCAAAGAATTCAGAGACGTGCTATTGAACTTCTGAGCTAGACCGCGAAGAACAAGCACAATTACATCTCTCAAGTGCCGTGTATGCACCATGATGTCTACTTCATTTTCGCTGTCAACCACAACCCTCAGTCGATGCTGATCATTGCGGAAAAGCTCCACCTGAAAAAGCAGTCAGGTACAAATGTCATATTGAACTATTCCAACGAGAAACAAAATGCCTTATAAGGAGTTCAGAGACCTCTTCAAAGAATCAAAGATTATCCTTTTTAAAACATAAAGAGAGATTCCATTTGCTGTCCTTATCCTTTTGACAAACCCATTGGGTGCATAGAATGGAAATAAAAAAGCATTCAATAAATTTAAATTGATAAAAATAATTACTAGAACTTTTGTTTGTTTTCATATTGTGTACCAAATGAAATTTTCACAAATACAGGAGTACCAAGTGGAATATCCCCAAAAATTTGCGCTCATAGGATAGTGGGAATGTTCCTATCTTTTTTTACTAATGCAATTTTGTGGATATGTCCTATTTTGAATGTAAATAGTCCATTTGTTGGATACTTGTCTTTCCATGCAACCTTTTGATCATGATATGGTAATATATCCTTTTTTCCGTATATTAAAAAAAAGGGTCTCCTGTGATCAACCTTGGTGATTTTGGGTAGAGCACTTGGCTTTTTTTTAAAAATGTAAGTTTGTTATAACTTTACTCCTAATGGTTCTTTCTCGGCTACTGTTATATTTCTCAAGTATTAGTGATTCAGGGATTCTCAACTACACAGGACCTGGAAAGATGGAGAGCATCAGAGCCAGATAAAAGGGAAGAGAGGGAATTCTCAATTCCTGACGTGTCTCTTAGGAAGACAAGCAAAATAGTGAGAATAAATAGAGCTGGTAATGTCTGGCCGGACATGATAAAACGACATGAACGCGACCCGAAGTTATCGAGAGGAATACAAACTTGACCTGATCTGAACCGATTTTGACATGATTAGACCATTTAGCATGAAAACTTGCTATTTTTCAATTTTGAGCAAGTTTAAGCTATTTTTAACACCGACACGAAATTAACTCGTTTATTAAATGGGTCAACCCAATCTGACCTGTTTTCTAGCTCTAAGAATAACTGAGTCATAAGCGCAAAGGATATAGCTTCCTACTTAGTTAAACACAACCGATTGAGATTACACACCAACCCCCCCTACCTTTCCCCCCGGGCGGGGGGGGGCCGCCGTGAAAAACCCAGCTAAACAAAGACTTACATGGAATGGCGGAGCATAACTGCCACGCATTTCAGTGGCTGGAAAAGAGGTTTTGGAACCAGGCTTGACAACCTTCACTCTCTTTCTGTTAATTTCAAGAATTCTCCTTTCAAAACCACCAATATCAAATGCCTGAGAAGAATTAAAAACAAAACGTGAGGCATTTTTGTCAATACCAAGAAAGTGATCTGAAAAATGAAAGCACCAACCTTCTTGGATACAGGCGACTTGTTGCACAAGACCTGTTCAGAGGATTTTAAACTTAGTAAATCCTCTAGATGCAATACATCTGACAGACCCAGTTTAGCAAGATACATACCTCAAACTTCACAGACCCAAGGTCAAGCTTTTTCTTCACTTCTTCAAGAACATCAGGCTCTAGAAGTACCAAAAACCAAGGTTTAAAATCACACCTCAAGCACGATCTCAAATTTACAACTATCCTTGTAAGTAATAGCGTGCAAACCCTCGTGAGATATTTTGAAAGTAATTCAGTGGGACAAGGCCTTGACAAACACAAAAGCTGAAGATGGAGATACCCCGAACAAATTTTGGGCATTCACGGTTTGTTGACGGGAGGGGTTTGGCAGGGAGTTTAAACTGAAATGCGATCCAATGTCATAATACAAGCATAAAAAATTTGTCTCATCCCAGTCACACAAAGAGCATAAGAAGCAACAAGAGCACATCAGTTGTATTAGCATGGCATAATTTGGGGAAAAATATGTTTGTGAAGGTTGAAGGAAGGCAAAATTAATCTATTGGTTAAATAATATCTGTATATGATTCTGCAAAGAGAGTTACCAATCGCTATTGGCTCAGTTGATGCAGAGAGAGGCTGTCCCTCAACTCCGTCTTCTCTTACTGGCGCGTATATTGCTACCAGTCTGTATCCCACATCATCAACATTAGCTTCATACATCCTCCCCGTTTCTCCTAAAGCATTTGTAATTTGGCATACAATCAAAATTAACCGATGGAATACACACTTAATTCATAACAAATCTAATAAGCTGCTCTGTTCCAATTTCCAACAGCAGCGAAAAGAAAAAGGCTCATTTATAATATCTAAACTTCGCCAGGTGTCCATTTTTTATTTTGGGGGGGGGGGGTTATGGGATGGTCACAATCTGCAACCTATTTAACATCGCGACATTAGGCCTCAACAATCCTTCCCTCTCTCAAAAAAGCCTGACTTAGTGGTTTGCCACAAGTAGATATGCTGTTTCCCAGATAATATGTCGCACATTAATTTTCACAAGCGCCATCAAAATCAACGAATGAGCTTTTAGATAACCTGACTTTACCTAGCTCATTCCTGTAATGTTGCAGTGACCATATCATCAACATTTAAAAGCATTCATCCTATCCTCCGAGATGATCAATATGCATATTCTCAATTGAATTTCAGAAATTCTCAGTTTCTCTTGACAGCAAAAGATGATGCTCAATACTAAAGCCAACAATTTCTCACGCACCCAAGACTGATGCATATAGGGCAAAAGTACTATTGCTACAAATATGCGTTGGACTACAATGAAGTTATACTGTGTGGCTAGATGCTGCAGAAGATTGTTTTAAATGTACCACTAACAAGCGCAGACATCATTATACATAGGGAAAAGATAGACATGGTGACACAAGATTTTTCAAATAGAAGGATGTGATGCATTTGGAGGACACATTGATGAAAATATCTGCTCAATCACTTTTGTGTTTATTATTTGTTCTATAATATTATTGGTGCTATAAGTTAACGACTCATATTGCTCCTAGTATATGCATCCTACGAATGCAAAGCAACAAAACACAATTCCTTCTGATTTGGGCACCTGTCAAAAAGTATACACCAGCGGAGGTGAATGTCCGTGCTGTTTTAGTCAGACACATCATCAGCACAAACCGAAAAATGTCCAGAATATAAATGATCAAATTTCTCACATAAAATGTCAGTGTTTCTAAATACAAACACATAAGGCATGAGTAAGTGATGGAACATACCAGGAATGGAGATGAGGTCCGGACTGCCAACCATGGATCTAAGCCACTGTATTCTACTTCTCCCTTCTCTTCCCCCACTGTAAACTCCTCGAACAGCATATAAATTAGTATGGAATCCTCTTCCCTCGATCTCCAATTTATCTACTCTGGGGATTCCTGAAATGATTCAACTTGTTAAAACATTCATGGTTTACAGAGTGTTAAGACTAGGGATATATTAAGGACTGAAATAGCAGAAGAATACAGCCTAAGAGGACAAGACTACTTAACATGTATCCAGTTTCATACTGGGCCAAAGTTCTTCTGAATCTGTGTTCAAATGTTCTTGAAGGCCTCAGCCAAGTAAGTACCTAGTAGCGACCATAGAGCAGCAGGCACATCTGGGGGGGGGGGGGGGGGGGGGGGGGGGGGGGGGGGGGGGG
>JACYFF010031959.1:7430186-7548139 GCA_017589665.1 Selenicereus undatus
CCCCCCCCCCCCCGAAAAAAGGCCCCTTGTTTCCCTTTCAACAATGTTATTGTCACCAAGAGGAAACAACTAAAAAAGAAGGTATGTTCTTGAATGTTTGGTCCTGCACAGCCACTCAGCAAGTGCAGATATCCGGCCAATATTCACGCTATATTAAATAATGGCTGGTAACGAAGAGCACCAAAACACAGATTCACTTTCATTCAGAACTATCAAAAGGCAACACAACATGGCACTTCCTAACTTATAATCTATATGGATAATAATAAAGTGAACGCTCATACATCCTGAAACAGCCTACATGCAATTTACAATTTCTCATAATTATAAAGAGACAATACTCAAGGATCTAGAAGCTTAGCGACAGACTACTGAAATTACCTAAAAGTAGACATTAACTAATAAATCATTCTCAACATAATAGATACTAGTACAAATCCCCAATTTTCTGCATCACAAGATTCTGCTCTGACAACCTACACATGCCAAAATATTTAGTACCTTACTAAGTATAACCCACATATAACATGATGAAAGAATTTTAATGGATCACTGACACTCCAGCATATATAAGACAGCGTGAATCACCAGGAGCCAAGAAAGCTAATATTTACAAGGGCTGCAGGAGATTAATCTCCCAGGTAAACTACACACAAACCCTTGTGCCCCCCCCCCCCCCAAAAAGAGTAATTAAAAACACATTAAGGGCACCAAGGAGCTGTCACTTATCAGACATGCACGCTACAAGAGTCATCATATCCTCAAATGATCATAAATTACATTGCCTGAAACATCCAGAAGATGTCAATTGTTGTTCACTGTTAAGCACTTGAACTCAATGTATACAATTTCTCAGGAAAGTAAGATTGAACTCTTGAGAAGACCCAACTTTTCCTTAGAAAAGCAAGGGCCATCTAGTTCTTTGTACTCCACCGAATAATGGGGATGATTTTCTAAATTTCAAGAACCCAACATTCCTTCATCCAGCTTTTCTGAGCCACCAACACAATTTACGTTCCTGGTTGAACACAACTGACCACACCAAGGAGAGAACCATGCTGAAAATGATGAACACAAAGGTAGTCAATCAATTTTTGCTACTGTAGACATAGAAAACCTGATATCTAAGTCTAAATTTCTTCTTCTTCTTCTTCTTCTTCTTAGATGAATAAGTCCAAATTTCTTCTTTTAAGCATGTCCTATATAGGAAACTTGCCTTCAATGGTTGCTGAAGCCAAAAAAACAACAACAGAAGGCTTCATTGGGAGCTCTACACTTTTGGTAAATTTAGCATGATGCAACTCTTCATGAAGTATGTTGTAGACTTTTAATTGTAGAGTATCCCTTCAAATCATGGGGTCAAACAACCACATCATGGCCACCAGGCACAACACAAAGGCAATGGACGACAAATGCTTTCTGCTTCCCGATAATCCAAGCTTCCAAGAATGTCATGTTCCATTGGCTATCATCATATTTCCAAAAGACAATTTCTTGCATCATTGCCTCTTTTAAACGTGCCATCTCAAATACATGGAAATTGTTCTTTGTGATTGATCCCCACAACACATATCATGCGAGAACATTAACCTACGCCCATTTTTCACCTGAAAGTGCACTAAAGATCTGTAGCTCTAAGTTCCCTAGAACATAAATTTAACAGCCACCCCATATACACTCCACCAGCTCAACTTTTTGACCCATATTTTGCCTTGACGACAATCATGCACCTTCCTCTTTTTGCAAACCTCCAAATCCACTTAACCTTGAAACCTTCATTATCATGAGAAGAGGTCAAATGCCTAGTGCCCCCTCTAACTTGGAACAAGTAAACATCTTCCAGCTAACTCAATGACATCCATTAATGGGTTCATTATTGGATCAAAGCAAATCTCTCATGATGTCCTCCCATTGACCAACAGTTCCCGTTCAAACGTTAATTGGGAAGACTCAGACCGCACAATGTGCTTTGCAATAATGTCACCCTCCCCTCCAAAACAAAAAAAAAAACCTAGCTCCCAAACATGTGAAGTGCCTTGAGGAAAACCAAAGTAAGATGGAAGATGCTCCAGTCCTAACCCAAAAAAAGAAAAAAAAGAAAAAAGCTAACCAATGAAGTTGTGGATGAGTTCTTATCGGGATGGGAGCACTTTTGGTAACTCAACTGCTTTATTTGGCACCCCCCCCCAAAACACAGATAATAAAGGAAAATAGTAATTGACAACTCAGCAAACATTGCTAGCTCTGGCTGTTATTTTTGTCTTCAGAGAGTCGTTTACATGCCAGCACATTTGTGGACAATTTTCAAGTGGAGGACTCCTCTCCAAGACACATGATCTCATACGTTCATATCGGTGTGTGCCAGTTCTTTTTTTTTTTTTTTTTGGGGTTTGGGGGTGAGATAACATCAGAAAGCCATCCATATAAGGAAAATACCTGGCAATATTTGCGTACTTTCAGCATATGCTGGCTCACTTGACCTTCCAAACACATCACTTACAATGCATTGACATCTCAGACAGCGACCGATATCTTCAAAACGTAATCTATAAGAACAGGATCGCTGTGAAGATAACATCTCCAAGGACTTCTCATCCCCAGATTCAGAAGAATAATACCTGCAGTAAATCTTCTGTCATGTCAAAGGTGAAAAGAAGACACATTGCAGGAAAATAGTGTTTGATGACATCCCCTTGGTATCATATTAATACAACTTGTTGACTACCCCCCCCCCCCAAAAAAAAGAGAATGTCTTTGAATTTTGAAAACAAGAGATCCCAACTAGGAATGGGCATGGGGCGGGTTCGGGGCGGGATGAGCCATAGTGAAATACCCGTATCCATATCCGCTTTCGAAAATCATACCCATGCCCATACTTGTAGAGTTTTTCGCTTTTACGGGTTTTATTTGGGTGCATATAAAGTATGCAAAGTGTCACCCATGTTCAACTCATATATGCATACGCGCTACATTTGATTAGTAACTTCAAGTAACGCTAATAAAATTCATGTCCAATTAGACTCAGAGAAATTAAAGTTGTAAAAAGGGGGGAAAAAATCATTTCTAAATAAAAACTATACAACTAGAGTTTAATGTCTAACATTCATCTTTGGGTTTAAGCATATTTTTGTCGCATTTTACTAGCAAATTGGGTTCGAGTTTTAAGAATCCATACTTATGCCCATTTTCGAACACAATACCCATACCCATACCCATTTGAAACCCATTTTCATCACCCATTTGGGTGCTAAATGGGTCGGGTTTTAATCGGGTTTTTGGGCTCCAGTAATATTCCCTTCCCTAATCCCAATCAACATATTCATTGCTGTTATTCAATAACATAACCTCATCAATTTCGATGAAAAGCTGAAAGGTTCATTTAAGGGCTGTGCCAGGGTGGTCAAAAGGTTGAATGAAAAGCATGGGTTTCAGATAATGGTTCCAAACAGCTGAATAGATGAACAATCAAGCAACCAAGATGAAATAGTGAATACTGGAATTAAGGTCGGAGAATAACTCGAGATTGTGTTGGCAATGTAGCCCAATGATGCATTATAGGGATATAAGGGAGGGATTACACATTGCTTTTATGGATCTTGAGAAAGCATTTGATAAGACTCCCCCAGAGGCACTTGAAGGATGCTTACAGAGTAGAGACAAAATAGATTCCACCTACGTATGTAAGAGCCAATAAGGATAGGCACGAAGGGGGTAACATACATATTATGACAGCTGCCCCGGGGGCGGGGGGTAGGATACAGGTGACCTATCTATCGATGTTGGGATGCACCAGGATCTGCTTCAAGCCCTCACCTCTTTGCGATCATCATGGATCCGTTGATTATAGGGATTCAAAATGTGCCATGGTTTATTCTGTTCGTAGATTATATAGTTCTAATTGATGGGGATAAGAATGAGGAGCTGAGAGCAAGTTAGAGCTTTGGATAGACCTGGGGTTGATCATATAAGTTAAAGGGGAGATTGATGATAAAGTTACTCAGCACATAAGGACAGGGTAGCAGAGATGAGGAGTGCTGGAGTTATGGGTGATTGTTACACTACCTTTACAGTATGGTGCATAATGTTTGCCCATAAAGGAAGCACATGTCCAAAAGGGGATGATTGTAGAAACAATGCTGATATGTTGGATGTATTGTCATACCAGGTCAAGGATAAGGAATGAAGTAATACGAGAAATGGTAGGAGTTGCCCCCGTAAATGATGAGATGCCGGAAATCAGGCTCAGATGGTTTGAAATGTTAAGTGGCGGCAACCAGATGCACTGAGTGAAAGGATGAACATTCTGGACTTCAAGAGAAAGGGAAGGAGAACCTAACAAAATGGGGATGACGTTATCATATTGGATTGGACTCACTCGCAACTGACCGAGGACACAACCATCAGTAGGAGTTTGTGAAGATCTATAATTACCATAGTAGATCTTAGACAACCAGCTCTTCAAACAATAATTCTCGTTAAGTCTTTGTATCCCGTGCTCAAGATGCTTAGCAACCAAGTAGCACTTTCTTCAAGGTTTGTGTACTTAAAACACTCTTGTAACCAAACCCTAGCATCAGGTACAAAAACCCTAGCATTAGGCGGCCTTTCTGTATTGTCAGATGCCTTTGCTTATAACATTGTTTAACCTCAGGTAAGTTAGGGTTTTCTTCAATTGTAAACTCACCAATAGTTAAATCGGAAGATTTATTTACGTATGCTATTTGCCACTTGCTAGTAGTATCCTATTTCTTCCACTATGTTTTGCTATCTTTCTTTCAGAAAGTTATCATGTTGACTAAGATTTTTGTACAATTTTTCTTTTTAATGTAGGCCTCTCAAATGGAGCGCTCTGCTTGTATGGATTGGTGCCTAAGAATAAATTTTATTTTACGGCCATATGTTCATAATTCATTTCCAATTCGATGAATGCTGCTTTAACGTGACCTAGATTGTAGGATTTTCTAAACTTTATGCTACACAGAGATGGAACTTCAGGATTGGCCACCAATTGGAAGTAAACCAATTATATCATAGGGGATCAGTTTAAGCAAATATAAGACATCCACATTAACATTTCTGATTTAATTAGAATTATCATACCAAACAACTAAACCAAAATCCCACCTGGGGCAGCATGGATCAAATGAATCAAACTTATCACAAAAATCCTCACACCCATGAGCATCAAAACAAATCCACAAGTACTTAATAAAATATATGGTGTTAGAATTTCGTTATTAAGAATAACAAGCATGCTATCAATTTTAGCAGATAAAACCGTACCATTGATACTTCACATCTTTCTTGTACTTGCTCCACACAATCTGCTGCTGCTTACTATTTGCAACAACTTCAACAGCAGTGAGTATATCTCCTTCCATCGCTTTTCCAGTAAGAGCAACCATCTCGATTTTCAAAAGCTCTAGAGGCAAAAGAAACCAAGAAAATTCAGTTTTCTGTTCAAAGCGAACGACATAAGGGGCAACAACAAATTCAAAGGCACAAATTCATATGTCCATGCATTTATGCTGAAACAGATAACTAAGGTAAAGTATAGGGAAACCATTACCAAATAGACTAAGCTATTATACCTTACAGCAAATACATGTGAGCGGTTAATGTAATAAAACTCAGAGTATCTGCCCTCTAACAGATAACTGCCAGCTGATCAACAAATAGGATGTTAATGCTTTTTTCATTCTTTCTCTTGCTTCCTTTGTAATTTGTTTATCAATCTTTGATTTGAGATCAATGCCCCTTAAATCACAAATGCCTATTATCACTCAAATGATGCATCCATAGCCAACAACTACGTTACTCGGACTTGACTATAACATGTTAAAGAGTGGAGTGCCTGACAAGACTCCACAATTTTTTGAGAAATTTTGTACATTTTTGGTCCAAAATGAAGGGTCGAGTGTCCATACCCATGTCCCAGTGTCGAGTGTCCGGCACGGGTACTTGAGACAAAATGAAGAGTCCAAGTAACATAGGCCAACAAACTATTTGAGAAGATGCATGCCCATCTTGTAAATATAGCTACTTATAGGCACACTAGTAATTTAAGCAAACTTTAACAGTCTGGGTATCATCAAGTGAGCAAAGCAAAGGTACAAGGTTCTCTCTCATTTAGTTGCAGTATTCTATCTTCTGGTTCTCATCCCCCTCTCGACTCTCATCACTCACACTCCCCTCTTACTCTCTTTGCAAGATGGAATAACGGTGATCAGCTGAAGTGCTACTACTCTCATTGAGGCTGGTCGTTATCCTCTGCACCACTTCAGCCACCCTGAATGTTGATTGTTGATCCATTATAGGTGTTGCTTTCTACTAATTTCCCTTTCCTTTCCACCTAAGTGTGCTTCAGGCAACCGGGCTTGCACTTCTCGCCAAGGCGCCCCTCAGGCACCTTTTTTTTTCAAGACTAAGACGCATAGATGTATCGGTGCGTGTGCGTGTGTGAGGGCGTGTGCGTACACATATAGATAACCCCCCCCCCCAAAGCACATCCGCATGCGCCCGCCCACAAGCGCACACATATGCGTGCCGGGGAGGGGTATTTGCGGCATGAGTTTGGGCTAGCATTGAAGCATACAGGCCGGAATGGGGTAGAAAGAAATAGACAACAAATCATCATGCAAAAAAGAGAGCTTCTCATAGAACAGGTTACCTGGCAGAACAACATCAGTTGGATCAGAGAGTTTGAGTTCTCCTACAACTGAATCTGAACGAACTGGTGTGTATCTGTTCATTAGATGAATTTGTCAGCTTCCGCAAAGTCAGTAATTGGCATATTACTTCCATAATTCAAAAATAAACAAATAAAAAAAGAAGAGAGCTAAACAAATAAAAAAACAAGAAAGCCCCACAATAAATGGCAATGATACATTCATATGACTTCACATCGCTTGAATTTTACTTCAGAAGAGCTTAGAAATTTAGCAATTTCAGATGCAAATGCATTCATAATCTTGCCCTATGGGGAGTATTTCAAGGGCACACAGAAATATCTAAATACCTGCTAGTCTTTTTCAGACAGAACCATAAATTTTTAAGCAATTTTGGCAACCCACAAATTTTCGATCTAGAAAGAATGCTAGAGATTTCCAGATAGTTGGGATTCCATCCTCCTACCCGACTACATGCAACTAACAACTAATTTTTCAAACCTTCAAACCCATTTAATGGATTGGTTCTAGTCTTAGTAGAAGACTGCAGTTGCTACTGGTACCAGAAGAAGGATTCCTTCTGGTAATTCGATTATGTGACCATTAGATTTCGATACGTGTTACAAAGAGAGGAAAAGATTGACATATTAGTTGAGATACAAGGCTATTAATTCAGACACACCAAAAGTTGCGCCATTGTCAAGCAACATGGTCAACCGCAAAAATTGGCTAAGAGACTTAATGTGATTGCGGTTCAACCAGTAAAATACTTGCTCCATTTATGATAAGCTTAGCCCTAACATTTAGGCATCTTCCCCAAGAAACGTATCAAAGAGATACACCATTAGCAAAGTTGATAAATACAAGCGGGAGTTGGTCAAAAGAAACAGCAGTGGAAGGCAAAGATTCTAAATCCAGCAAACTGCTAGGGTATACAGAAATTGCGGTAGAAAGAAAACGATAACTGTATTAGCATTGAATGCAAGAGGAACCTAAGGACCTATATATTCAACCATGATGAAAATGGTTGGTGTTGAGGAAAAACTACATAGGGTATTGACATAGAAGCCTCCGCCAACTCCGACATTTGAGAAAAGACCACCAGATTTTGTGTTATGACAAAGGATGCTAAGGGATGTTAACTGTGGGATTAAGGCCTATGGAAATGAACACAAGAACTGCAGCGAACAAAACAAATTGAAACTTTAATTATGCACATTAGCAACATGGAATACTGTTCAGTGAATCCGAATGATGAGAAAATGTGTTAATTAGCTCAACTGGTAGTCACTAGGAATTGTTATCAGAGACCTAGGTTCGAATCGACCTTACATCGGCCTTTGCACCTCATTCGCACCCAAAAAAAATGATTTGAAAATGTATTGGACTAAATACGCTAGATCTGAATTCATCAGAAGCTCGCTTCTTACAAATATCAATCCAATGCCATCAAAATATACACTTACCCAAACAGCAAACGGCAATTGTAATCTGAATCAGTGACTTCATAAGTACAAGAATTCGCTCCATCTATCACAGTAATAGTGCCATCAGCTGTTTCTCTATACCAGCTAAACAAACTCGAACCCTCATGTCCTCCAAAATACCGTCCTTCGCCGCAATAGGTGCTCAAATTCAAGGCCTTCACACGAACATTAGTGACGACTGGATGTGCTGAAGAAATCGAAGCTCAGTCAATTCTGGAATCAATTGCAACAAACTAAACATTGTAGAAGGGACACAGATGTACATAGAGTCCAGGACTTAAAGTCCAGGACTTGAGAAAACCACCCAGTGGAGAAAGCTGGTTCCGAAATTCAAGTCACATCTACTCACAGGCCCCAGTCTACCTAAGATGAAGAGACAATCTAATCTCCAAATCCAGCTTCAAAAGTGAGATCCCATAAAAGCAAATAGAATAGCTACCATGCAACAACGCATTGAAGCAAATTCTTTCCAGAATTATTTCAGGAAAAAGACAGAACAAATGTGACTAATTCATTACCTGGGGCAACTGGATTGTCACAGACTGAGATCAATGGCTTTCCACGCTTCCCACCCTCACGAATAGGAACCCAATATAAGGCCAAACAGGACCCCACATCATCAAGACACGGTGTATATGTTCTGTCACAAGTCATCATTACAAGAATTAAACTTAGGCCAAGAGAAAGTGACGGCAAAACATGATAAATGAGAGTACATATTGCCGACGCAAGATGTAGACCTAGAACTTACAAATCTCTTCCACATACAACGCCATTGTCACCTGAGTCAGATAGACCAATCAAAGCAGGTGCGTGACACTTATCCTTTATTCTGTACCAAATATATTCTCCAACACTTTCCTGGCCACCAAAGTACCTCTTGCGTGGAATCACTTCCTCAGCCTCACAACATGCAGGAAGCGTAAGCTCTAAACCCATAGGATCAGCTGTTTAGAGCAAGTCCAAAAGATGAATCAATCACCCAAGGAAAGATGTGAAAAATGATTCATTAAACACAAAAACGCAATAAAAGAGATGCCAATAGAGTGGGGTTTCAATATTAGATTGAATAGGCTTCTGATCTTCTCCTGCACCCTGCAAAGAATAATTTCTAATGGACTTCATCCAAATAAAATACTATTAGCTAGAGGCACTTCAGTATGTTATCCAGTGATGATTCCATTGACTAAAAGCATACATACCAGTGAGGAGTTAGAAAACAGAAGATGAGACAACCTCCTATATGGCAGCACAACTCACAAGAATGGCCGGCTATTACTATACTCAGCCTTTCACTAGTTATCCCTTCTATGCCAAAACTTTAACCAGCAACTTACCTTCTCTTTCCAGCACCCTTGAGCCTCCACATTAGGCACAGCTCTAAACCCCTCCCCTCACACACAAACACACACACACACAGAGGGGCGGATGAAACTTGTTTCAAGCATTAAGTCTTAAGGCTAGTCTGTCCATCATTCATCCTTGAGAGTTGACTCAGTTGAGACCACAGAAAGACAAGAACAAGTCATGTTCCCACTCCAAAATTAACACCACCGAAAATTTACAAGGTGTTTCCTAGCTTAACTTGCCATCCACCCCCCCCCCAAAAGGAGAGAGAGAGAGAGAGAGAGAGGAAAATATGATGATGTAATATTAGTAAGAGTCAATTCAGTTGAAGCGTGTCATTTCCTTTTTATGAAAATGCAATTCAATGCAATCATGCATATATCGAACATTTATCTCGTTTTTACTATCAGATACATATTCAATTCCGTAATGCAGACTCCCAGCCAATCTGGGTGTTGGAGGGATCACATGTAGCAACCTCACCCCGGCGTTATAAAGAGGCTGCATTCATTGGAGTTGGACCCTAGATTAACAACTGCTCAACAGGCAAGACATCCTTGGCAAAGAGAGTAAGAGAGCATAAACGGAGTAAACAATGAATTTGGCAACTAGTAAAACCCAAAGAAGAAAAATGCATGCAAACTGATACGGCTGCGTTGCTTATACAATCTGCAATACAAGTTTAGTGTGCAGAAGCACTAGTCCAGCTAGCATTATAAGCAACACCCACAACATACATCAATATCTTCCACAGGGCTTCACATATAAAGATATGAATTGTGATCAAGATTAGAACTAGGAAGTTGAGACAAACAAACTATTGTATTGCCACAAAAATTGCAATGTTCAAATGACCTACCAGGCATAATAACATCAGATATAACACTTCTAGGGAGCCCTGTAGCTCCGTCTTTTCGAACAGGTGTGAAAACAACTTTAATGCGACATCCAACATCCTCAAGAGCTAAATCCAGTGCCTCTGCAAATATGAAAAGTTTTTAAATAATCATGCATTGTTCTTTTCCTTAGGGTAAAATATTTCTTACCATCAGCACATAATTTCTCCTTGTCACCATTGTGCTTTACTCTAAACCACTCATGAAAGCAGTTGCCTCTCACCCTGGAAAAATCATAATGTATTTCAGGCTATAATGGATAAGTGGAATTTTCAAGGCATTATCCTTGAATGATTCAACAGTGTCTCACCCTCCACGGTAGGATGCAGTAAAGGTCAATTGTTGCCCTTCTGTCATCAAACCCGAGAAATAAATGGCTTGACAGGTAGGAGGACCTACATATCCATAATGCGGCAAACGAAGAGTCAAAGAGGCATTAAATATGTAGTCATACTGGTAATGTTAATTTGGCAACGGTAAAAGCTCTCAATTTTAGGATGTGATAGAAAAATGGCCCTTGTAGAGACCTAATACTCACTCTGTCCTGAAAAAGTTGACCTTCTTACTTTTTGATGGCCCACAATACTTGTCCATCAAACATTGAAATCAATTATTTTTATTTTTACCTAAAGTTAAAACCTATTTATTGCAACCAATAACATAAATATTTTATCAATGAATACAAATTTTTGATTACCCATATACGGTCCTTATTTATTGCTACATGGGCAATACAAAACAGACAACTAAATTTAAACCATTTCATAAATTTCAAGTTAAATATTCATCACTTTCAATCTTAGTATAATTGGAGGCGAGTAAATAAATAATGTTCCCTTTTTTTTGGTATTCTTCCAAAGGTTGAGAACTTTCTCTTAGGACAGCGGGAGTATCAAATATTTGCCATTTACCAGGCTCTATTGGACCAAACTGCTCAGAAACTACTATTGGACCACGCGCCCAATCACTTCTAACAGGTTCGCAAGATACTGATACATAGCATCCGATATCGTCAACTGAAAGTGTGTAAGATGATGTGGAGGCACCATCAATTGGAAGTTGCTGCCCATCTGAGCCAGTCTACAGAGACAGTTAACGATGTCAGGAAGATTCTAGTGCTGACAATATCAAGATGCATGATTGATCATTTCAGTATGTATCTTCCAACTATAGAAGTGAAGAAAACCACCCATCCATTCAGAAAACTCATCCTGGAATAGAGTCAGAGACATCCAAAATACGTGACTCCAGTTTATGGATGAAGTAGAGCTTAATACCCGAAACCAGCGGAAAATTGACTCCCCCTCTTCACCGCCCCAATATCTTTTCTCAGCTAGCAAAGTAGATCCTTCAACTGATTTCCCAACTATTTGCAGTGAAATCAGTCTTGGATTTCCTGACAATTGAAAGTATCATCCACAGTTAGATTATGACAGACAAGGGATAAAGGACTTCAATTCGCAAGTAAAATTCCACAGAATTGTATTCACCCCGTAGTAACCAAGATCAATAGCAAGCGAAATTTATATGCTGGTCAAACTTTTTATTTGGCCCAAACCACTATTCAGCCCGTAGTAACCAGTCAAATCGTCAACAAAAGATAAATAAATAAAAACTGCACCTCTTATCATAGTTCATATGCATAATCATTCACACATAGTTGAAATTCCTTGAAGCCACAAAACATTAGTGCAAGTAGATTACATTTGCAATACACCTACAGATAGTCCCTTTTTTTATAATGAGCATACACCTACAGATAGTTTTAGTAAGTCTAATGGAAGAACATTAAGTAATACAAAATCTAGTTAGCTTCAAAAGAAGTCACAGAATTCGTACAAATATTAGAAAAGGAAGCAAAATGCTAGAGAAGAAGTAATCACCAGCACGAACAAACTCTTGTCCCATGCAAACTCCTGGTTCACCAAACATGCCGTCATCTCGAGCAGGTACACATTTAAAGGAGATAAATTTCCCGATGGCATCTGTTGGAATTCGGTACTGAAGATGTCCAGAAGCTTCCTTTATTGAGGTACCTATATCAATTTCACCCTTCCAACACAGAAGACTGTCAGCTGAGACAGAACATAGTTGATCCCCAAAATGTAATCTGATATAGAACTAGAGAATCTGCAGCAACACAAAAAGGAAATCCTCGTATGCAGTGTTAGGATTATTCACCAGTTTTAATAAATTCCGAATTTGGAATTATGAATGGTTATCAAAAATTGTGAATCTGGCAAAATCATCGACAATCAAATGTGAACTAGAATTTACTAAAAATGCTTTCTGCAGCAATATGCTGTTTATAACCCTGGCCCCCCCCCCCCCCCAAAAAAAAAAAAGAGAAAGAAAGACCTTCTTCAGGCCTCATATACCATTCATACTATGTAAACTACAATTTTGGGATTCATTTGGTTGCAAATAGTTTCTTTTTTTTCTTAGTCAAAAACCCACATATGTTATTGTGATGTATACCACCTGCTCAAAAAATGCTTGGTTAGGGGCAACCTGGCTACAATAAGCCATGTTGCTTGTATTCTCCCAATAGAAAACAAGGCTCTACTAGCTTTCAAATGTAATTCTGTAATAAAATCAACCATGCTCAAATTCACGCAGAAATCTTACATTTCTCTCTAATCAGTAAGCAACCAAAAAAAACTTAACATTGACGTCAAAACAACATGTCAGAACATGATCTTCCTGTCATTCTGCAAGAACAAGCAAGTCCGTCTAGATCTAGTACCACCCAGCTTATACATTTTCAGATGTGAGGCTATACCCTTAATTGTTCTATACACAGTTGTTTCACTTGTTTGCACCCAGAATGCATCAAAACTCATGAAAGGTAGCAAGATCCATACACGAACATAATCTTTTTAAGGTATTATTGGATATTAACTTTCAAAATTCACCGGAAAATTAATACCTCATGAAGATACCACTCATAGATACTTTTTCCTTCATGGCCACCTATATAACCGTATGATGCTGTTAACATTTCTCCTTCAGCATAATCACCAGTGACTGACAAGAAGTTTAGGCTTGGAGGAAGAGCTGCAAAACGTTAACAAGGGATTAGGTACAGAAAGCATTCCCATAACTGGCAGAAACACATTGGAACCTTCATTCCTTCAGTTTACATTTTCCAAAAGATAGCAACCAATTTGAACTCATGTTTTACGGTTCCCAAACTGAAACCAACAACTAACAAGCATATTAAGGATACACCACAATAAATCCATGTCGGGCTCATAAGTCTGATATAATAGTTTAATATCTGTGGCCTTCAGTGATAAAACCTTAACTACTCTTTCATGTTAATAATGTTAATATGTAAGGGATATACTTACTATCAACAGTCTTCTCAGATACTACATATGCTGGCTCACCCGCTTCACCATCAGGTGTCATGGGAGTAAATTTTGCAACAATATATTGACCAACTGCTGCCAGAGGTATGCGAAAGGCCTACATAAGGGTATCCGAGAGATGTTGAGTATTAAGCTCACAAATGTTAATGCAAATATATTTTTATCTCATCAGACAATGGATATATCCCACCTTTGAAATTTTGGATGTGCTTAAGGCTTCAAGCCCATCCTCCCCAGCAAAAGTAAAAGCGCTTGATTTAAACCACTGAACTCTGCTGGAACCTTCTGTTCCTCCGGTGACCGTACCAGTGACAGTGATCTTACTTCCCTCTCTCAATTCACCAATTATTCTTGTGTTTGTTACCTTTGGTGGCGCTGAATTTAAAACACAGAATGAGATAATATGCTTCAACATCCAGACACACTTCATGAAGATGCATAACAGAATCCATCTTCAACTTCAGTTTCACTGTTTGCGCCCCGGGGGGGGGTATATCAAATCTAATGACACTGGACTAAAAGAGAACTTCTAGCTATTTGAATGAAAAATTTTCGTCTAAAAGCATTTCATCAAGAATCAACACCAAAAGCAAACAGAGAGATTGAGTTATTTATTTTATGACAGCTAGAAAGTAAGTTCAACTCAAAAGAAACTAAAGATACGAATTGAAATTGGGGATTGGCCAAACCAGTCAATAGCTTAGGTCCCAAGGATCTATTTCAATCTACTGAGCAATTGTCATTACCATACTTTAGGAAGTATTTTAAGATATTACAAAGTCATTTGTTTAGCATTTTATTATTATTTTTTTTTGGGTAAGTAATCATAGAAGTATATTAAAAGGACACCAAGGGATGTCACCCATGTACACAAGGGGTAATACAAGCGCATTAGCTCCTTGAACTCTCATCCAGTATACAATCAATAAAATCCAAAAAATTTAACTCTTTGTCACTGAACCTCATACACCAACTATACAACAACCTCAAAAAATAGAGCTTGAAATCTTGAAGAGTCAAGGTCTTATCCTCATACACCAGTTTAGCATTTTATTATTGTAAACTAATATATGAAATTATGTTTATAACTGTAAAAAGCCTCAAGAGATGTAATTCCTTTTCGTCCACATAATCTATATAGAACCAACGGAATGTTACCCGTCCACAAAAGGGCAAATAAAAAATCAACACGCCCTCAAGTTCTCAAATAATCTTATCTACAAAAAAGGTAAAATGTGGGTCACTATTTAGTACAAGACTCCATGTATACAAGGTTTTCAGAAAATAAGGTTTAAACCCCTGACATGACATGAGTTGACACTCAAAGCACAGAGATTCCTTTCTTTCCGAAACTCCATCAAACAGCCACCGGGATCATCTTCCATGTGCCTAGAACCCAACTATTCTTCATCCCCATTTAAATCCACCAAAACATCTTTTAACTTTCTTGAGCCGAACCCGGCAAACGATTGGCTTGTCGGACCCGACAAAACATCTTTTCACTTCCTTGGCCTTCATTTCTGGAAAAATCCATTTGGAAGTCTAAAGCTCACTCAAAAACTTGCTTCGTTGGGCAACCACTAAGGGAAAGACTCCTACAAGAGAAATAGCTAAACGGAGAAGCTTTAGAGGTCCAAGCAGATGTTCTATACTTCTATGTCATTAGATGAGGAAGAATATGTCCATCTCCTAGTTCTTTGCCAGTGGGTCTCTTCACTTTGGCAATTATCTCTATTATCTTTGATGCAGGTTAATTGGGTCCAAACATCTAATGTCAAAGATGTGTTGATGGCATGGAGGATGAAAAAGGGTAGACTCCTTGGCAATTGGAAGAAGGTTCCTTGGGCTATTTGCCAGGCCACTTGGAAGGGAAGAAACTAACAGATTTTTTACAGCAAAGGAATGTCCTTTCAAGAATTAAAGCTGTGTCTTTTGCACATGTTGTATGGCTGGAGTGACGTATAATGGTGAAAGAAATGTGAATTTTTTGGATTTTTTAGATCCATTATCGATGAAAGCTTGAGGGCTTTTTTTTGGTATTTCCCCCTATTGTACACGGGCGACACTCCCTTAGTGTTTTCTTAGGACAACTCTTGATTACTCAGTTTTATTATTAAAAAAAAAAGACCCACAAAACTCCTTATACGATAAGAGGTTGCACTCAAAAATCAGAACGCTCCAATCCTTTCTTTCCAGTAGTCCACCAAACACTTGTGGAAAATGGAAATCATCTTCCAGATGCCCAGAACCCAACTCTTCTTCACACTCCTTTTCAAACTGACCAAGACATCTTTTTAAGTTTGAACATTCCTGGGTTTGAGCCAAGTGCTCGATTGTGATACAAAACAGTCTCTTTTGGATTTTACATAAAAAGGGCATGACAATTTTTGTACTTACCCTTTTTTATATGGGTGTCCCCCCCTGGTAACTCATTAGTACAACCTTTTTGATTGCTCCACACACACACACACACACACAAAAACCTGGGTTGAGCCCAACAAACCCCCATAAGAGGAAATGATAAACGATAATGAGACAAAGATCACAGAAAATGCAAAAGGATGTGATTGGCTGATTCTTTCCAATACATACACAGAGCACCTGCTAAAAGCTGGAAATTTCTTCTCCTCGAATATCCCTCACGGAACCTTACCTAAAGAAGTCCAAACACACACACGTGCGCCCATGCCCGCGCCCACGTGCACAGACACACGCCCGCCCCAGCCCCTGCCTGCACCCGCACACCCACCCGCACACATACACCCAAAAGCTTCGGCAGGAGCATTGGACTTTAACAAGGCATTCATGGGAAATAGAGCAGTTAGACCCTTCCACAACTCAATTACAAAACCTCTTAAAACTGAAAGATCCCGTAGCATCATGGCCAAATCATCTCATCATTGCCATGACATTCATATTGGCCAAGTACAACCAATGGACTTAACACACTTTCTTCTTCTCAATCATTCGGATTTCTCAAAGGTTAAGTTGCTATTGTTTCAAGTGCATTCCAAGCGACCACTTCATAAGTTTTTCCTCAACCCAAGCCCATTCATGACCTCAAAATGTAGCAACAATGTGAGAAACTCCAAACCCCTCCAAGATTGACTTCCAACATGCCAGCCAGAAGAATTGGGATTCATCATGCTCCAGCCTCCACCAACCAAAACATTAGGCTCCATATTTCACCTTGACCACCTCGGTGCAAGGAGCTTCGTCTTCATCAGCAAATCTCCAAAGCCACATAATCTTGAGAGCTTCAATCATCCTAAAGGAGGTCTAAATGCATAGACCTGCCTCTTTCTTGGGATCTCATACATCTTGCCATTTAACGTAGCGGAATCCTTTGCTAGAAACATTATCAGACTAGGGAAGATCTCTCACGATTTTCTCCAATTGATTAACAATGCAAATTTTCACAGTTTAGGGTAAACATAATAAAGTTTTGGAAAGGTTTCCCAGGATGAGCAGGCTCTCATCACTCAATCTAGGAGGAAATGTACTAATCGTCACTTAACCCTCCATATAAATATAGTTAGGCCCATGAATTTTTCAGGGGAAACTAATCTACCATATCACAATTCAGGCCATAAAGGAAAGGGGACATGGACAACTAACAATTACTCAAATTGGTCCTTATCCCACAAACAAAAAGAAAACACAAAAAAATCACTCGAATTGGTCCAGCACATTTGAAACCAAAAACTTTAAGAATACTTATTAGTTACATACATGGTAAAAAGTAAACACAAAACCAATCACCAATAACATTCTGCACCGACCAGTATCAATAATGTTAACAGCACCAACAACAAGCAACATGGTGGCGGTTGCAGTGATGCTTACACAATACAAAAGTTCAACCAAAAACAGCCAAAGTGAATCTGTGAGGGACTATGGTCATGACAGCCCCTTGTGGCAACAAGACCTGGCCATCAGAGCAAAGGGCTGTAAATTACAGAAAATAGATATCATGATTGACATCAAATGTGATTCCCAAATCCACAATTCGCATTAACAACCTGTGCTAAATTTATTGTTGATGCCACTTTTGCAGAATGGGGCCAACAATTATGAGCTGGACCTTGGGTCCTTAACCATTAGCAAGTGTATCTAAAGCATATGTACCAGTCTACCAACATTACAAAACTTATCAGGGGCTTAAAAAAAGATAGGCTAGTCAGATCCAGACAAAGCGTATTACTTGGATTAAACTCCCATTAGTAACTCTGACAGATAAATTAGTAACATGCAAATACAATAATCAAAGAATTGATGTTCAAGTTCCCATAATTACCTGGATTAAGTTCCCATAATCAAAGAAGTAATATGCAAATGCAAGCTCAAGAATTTACAGGAAGCATTAGAATTGCATATTGCACTTTAAACCAAAATATAATGAAGTCCATCCTGAAAGAGTGGTGGGATGTAGTACCACTACAAGATGATAAAGAAATCTTAAGGAACATCATAAGATCAATGCCAACAAAATAACAGCAGAACACCTGCAACGCCATCTGTTCTATGAAACAACAATTAGGATGGTAGAGGCATCCAGTGTTGCAAAGAATGGGAGCACTTTAGAGATTACAAGAATATACAAGCAAAAACCTCTTAAAGACATATCCCCTATTGCACATCTATGGATATGTAAAAATCATCTCTCAGGATATCATTATGCTTACCTAGAAGAAAAGTTCAACAACTACAATATACCTCCCAATCTAGTGTTTCTCATTAGATAGATAGTGTGTGTGTGTGCGTGTGTGCGAGAGTGAGAGAGAGAGAGAGAGAGAGAGAGAGCATAGTACTAAATCTATACAGTAAAACCCAGACAACATAATTTGTAATAAGAACACAAAAGATGAGCATCAAACAAAGGCACTAAAAACAAATTTTCCTTAGGTGCTTCTTTTAAGTGCAAAGCAGGAACCCTGTTGGGGAGGTTTCAAAAGAGACTTGCAGGGTGGAAGTCTAAGATGTTGTCCAAAGGAGGAAGGCTGACTCTCTTGCAGAGCACTCTTTGGAGTCTTCCAATTTATTACATGTCATTATTTACAATACTAGCCAGCGTTGCCAGTCAATTGGAAAAAATCATGAGAGACTTCTTTTGGTCTAAGCATGCTGGTGTTAACGGTCTCCATTGGGTTAGTTGGGAAGAGAGTTGTCGTCCCCAGGAGGATGGTGGGCTAGGGATTAGGCCACTTCGAGCAATGAATGAAGCGCTTAAGACCAAGTGGCTTTGGAGGTATGCTAAAGAGGAAGACACTTGGTGGAAAAAAGTGATTGTATCCAAATATGGAACAGATAGTTTTGGTTGGTGGAGCAAGAGGAGCCCTTATGCACACGAGGCAAGTTGTTGGAAATCTATCCATGCAGGTTTGGACTTTTTCAAGTCTTTGGTTTATTTTGAAGTGAGAAATGGGTCTAAGGTGTTGTTTCGGCATGATAAGTGGTCTGGGGAACATTCTCTTAAAGTTCAATTTCCAAATCTTTTCAGGATGGCTACTTTTTATCTTGGAATGGGGATCATATCCGATGGGGGTCAGTAGCATTGGGACATTACCTTCACACGAAACCCAAAATATTGGGAACAGGAACGCAAACTCAGCTTGTTAACTTTACTTGCAGATTCGGGTGTGGATGTTCAATTTGAAGGTAATGATACGATCGCGTGGTCTCTTAACCGTATTGGGACCTTCTCTGTTAAGAGTCTGTGCAATAGGCTGCATGGATCTAGTTGTTCTAATTTCCCGGCGAAGGCAATTTGGAAGTCTAAAGCTACTACAAAAGCTTGTTTCCTTACTTGGGCGGCTTCTAAGGGAAAGGTTCCCACAAAGGTCGTGCTGAAAAGAAGAAATTTCAAGTTAGCTAATAGGTGCACTATGTGCCTTAAGGAGGAAGAATCGGTTGACCACCTCTTTCTTCATTGTCAATGGGTCTCTTATCTTTGATTTTTGGCACTTTCCTTGATGGGGGTTAGTTGGGTTCAACCTTCTAATGTTAAAGATGTTTTGGTAGCAATGTAGCATGGAGGAGATTGAAAAAGAGTTGGGTTCATAGGATTTGGAAGTTAGTTCCCTTGGCTGTTTGGTGGTGTACTTGGAAAGAGAGGAACCAACGGATTTCTGAAGGCAAATCTTCTTCCCTTCAAGATTTCAAGCTCTATTTTTCGGGATTGTTGTATAGTTGGAGTCAAGTGTTAGATGGTGGTTCTAAGATGTATCTTTTAGATTTTGTGGATAAGATTAGGCATGAGAGCTTTCAGGCATGATGATTTTTGTCCTTGCCCCTTTCGTACGTGGGTCATGGGTGTCAGCCCCTTGGTGTCTCATGTATATATCATTCTGATTACTTATCAAAAAAAAAGAAAACAAATTTTCATTCCATCAAAAAACTGAGATACTAACAAAAAATAAAGTCAATACTGCATTGAACCATAAATTATTGACGGAAACAAGCATTGGAAGCCATATATGCATCAGCAGCATTCCTCTATCTCAAGCCATAAAAGAAAGAAGTATGAAAAGAAGGAAAATATAGACTACAACCTTGCCTCACTACTTCCGAAACCACAGATGAAGATTCACCTTCTTTACCTGCAAGATGAAACAAAGATCAGGCAAAGGGGCGCCTTGAAGCATGTATTCCCCAAAGAGAGTAACATACCCTCAAAATTAACAGGTATATAGATGAAAGCCATGTGGTGGCCAATGTCTTCTCTTGTTAATGTGTATTCCGCAGCACCATTTAAGACCATTTCAAAATCTCTGGAAACAAGTAGACAAAACATAAGACATGCCTTTGGCATAAAAGATTTTATGCATCTGTACAACATCAAAGATAAGCATTTTAAATGACAAAAAGGCAGAATAGATTCGATAGAGATTGCTATACTGAAAAAGAGAAAAGCAGCAAATGGCTGCTTTACAAAAACAGAGAACGAAATTAAAAAAAAATTAAAAAAAACCTAATGGGCAACAGAGTAGTAATTTTTTTTTTTTGAAGGAAAATTTTCACTAGCTCTAAATGGTATAGATCAAGAGCAAGCATCCTATATAGAGGATGTTTACCATTGAAACAAATACTATTAGTAGGATCTACACCCCCTCATGAAGGAGGAATGATGGTCCCACTGCCCAAAAAATATTACCTTTACCTGACTTTTAAGTTTTAATGTGCCCACATAACATTCTTATACATTCATGGACTCTTCTGTTTCTCTACATTCAAGTACTCAAAAATATAGAGGGATAAACATGAAGACGAAGTTTCATTTACTTTTTCGCCAAAGAACCTCCCCTAAGAACGATGGAATTTAGAACAACGTCAGGCCAAAATTGTAACGCCAAAACAATGAAACAGCAGGAGATCAACAGACCCTTTTGCACAAAACATCTATTTATCGCTTCTCCCATGCCATGTTGATGCAAGATAAGGATAAAGGAGAACTAAGAAGATATGGGTATACATTAATATTGGCATACTAAAGTACTTTCATAATTTATTATCCACGTAGCACGTAGGTTATCTTTTAGGAATATTATCTTTACCTTTATCCTTTTACGTAGTGAATGATATCTCCTAGATTAGGTATCCATTTGTTTTCTTAATGTTTTACGTTTCTTCTCTATTTAAACTCTTTTGTGTGAACTGATTTGAATTGAATTGAATTGCAATATCGAGTATTTGAGAATTCTTGTGTGAATTTTCTCAGCATGGAATTGCTCTTAGAGCATCCTACATCAATTGTTTCCCTTGTAGGAATTCCTCTTGGAGCATCCTACATCACATGTACTGTCATACTGGTCACAAAATCAAAATTTCACCCCATGCTGCTCTATTTCGAAATCAAATCAGCATCTTGAAGTTCTGCCAAGAAAGGGCATTGGGGGGGGGGGGGCCACAATGTACACAGTTGCAAGAAGTCATGTCCATTCACAACTATATCTAAAAAGGGTCGGGTACAAACTACTCCACAAGTAAATAGTAAAAGACTGTGTAGCAAGGCGCGTTGCATTAGTCTAGTAAGTCTAAAACTAAAAATTATCTCCCCAACTCTTTTCATGCTCAAAAGAGTGGCCATTGCTTTCATGCAACGTCACCCAAAAAATTAATAAATAAATGAAGGATGCTATTACAGAAGCCACAGAGTTGTAAATAGCTTCCAAATGAAAAGTTCATCTACGCATGAAGCATCAGAACTAGGCAGGAAGCACAACATCATCAAGTTTTATTCATTATGCCTAAACGTATCATAAGAAAACCTCCTTGGATCAAAACCACAAAGCTTGCACTAAAAAACTACAAACTATTGAATATTTCAGCCTTCCACATCACTATCAACCAATTTCAAACACAAACTTGAAGTATAAAGCACATCTTTTTTTTAATATCACTCGCAGCAATAATGTTTCTGCACACAGGGCATCGTCTGCTTGCCTCATAGCAACTGTCATTTTTAATCTTTGGATTACAACGCGTTAAAATTAAATGTTTCATTGAAGTGTCTTTTTTGTACTGAACTAGCAAGAATGTGCCTTTTAGTCTTACAACTGCTAGACTAAGTTAATTACAGTTGTGGAGACAAGGTGATGTATGTCCAATCCTGCAAAGCCCAACTTAGATTCAAGATTCGCAAGCTACATAGTACAAATACATCAACCTCACACAGGTCTCGTGCCAATGGGAAGGTCTAGAAGCATCGTACAGCAAGCATTCATAAAAGTAGAAAGTTCTCTACCACAAACTACCAAGAAAAACACACATGAACACAGTTTAGTAACATCAAGAACCTTCTCCTCTCTATGAGAAATAAGGACGCCAGATCAAAACTGACCCTGTATCTTCATTCTCGCGTAACCATTCAAACTTGCTAGGACCTTCTCGCCCTCCAAAGTACTCTCCAGCACCCTTAATAACATTTCCTTCAATAGGATCTCCTATTATCCGCACATTAGAGACTGATGGAGGAGCTGCACACCAAAAAATATCATCAAAGTTAGAATAGAACTATTTCAATCATGATTTGTCTTTTGGTAAGCACAACGATTGTGCAGATACGACTATTGATGAGAGCTTGCAGGCGTGATTATTTTTGTTTTTGCCCCTTTTGCACATGGCTTACATCCCCTTGGGGTCCTCCAATAATTCTTTGATTGCTCATCCAAACCCCCCCCCCAAAAAAAAAAGGCTGCATGGAACACACAGATTATTACAGTTCATGCCAACTATATGCAAATGTTACAGGCAGGTATGCGCTGTAATTAAAACCTACTAGAAAATAGGTTTCAATACTCATCAGCTCAACTGGGAGTTTAGCTTTATGAATACCCCTTTTTTCACAAGGATAATGCAATTAACATATCTAAAACTTTAAAATTTCATTAACTGGTACGTATTTTCCCCTTGCTCTATGCTTCTGGTGCAATCCAATCCTTTTACCCACCAAGGGAAGGACAATCCACTCCCACAATTCATCACTGAAGAGAGATGGTGGCATTGGTTGTACAATCAATTGGTCTCCCTTGCTAATCACCCTCCAATTGGTATGATAGTGCATCCCCCCTTTTCTTTCTTTTCATTTGTTTTTTTAGAACTCCAACCCCCCCCCCCCCCAAAAAATCACACATTTACTATCTTTTTAGCCTCAGACATGTCAGTTATCGCCACTCCAATTGTGAACTTCACAAACTTATTTCATGCATCCAATTAGCAAACTACACTTACTACGGCCTTCTTTTTTTTTACATTATCATTTCAGTCAAATTAAGCATCTTTTTTCCAAGCCAATACGACATTTTATACGTCAGTTTCAACACTTTGATGTGTTCAATTGTTTGTCTTAGAGTGAAATATATTATTTGTAAGTTTGGCATCTGTTTTTTCTTTTTGGCAATTAACATTTGGAGACTACTATGAAAGAAATAAGCGTATACAGTATAACCTTTCTTTATCCTTCTCGGCCATTCAAATATGCTTTAAGTTGAAACAAACTTATTTGAACTGTATGCAAATGCCTCAGTGCATCAATCTTTTTCATAATTTCATTGTTTTTTATACTGTCTTATCTACTAAATTAATCTATTCACACATGCATTGTCTAGAATTTAAACCTAGTCTCCAATAATCCAAATTCAAGCAGTATGCATCTTCTTCATTTCCATGCATCTCCACAAGACCTTCTAGGCATTTTATCATAGACCACATCAATCAAAAAGAAAAATTGAAATGATAAGTATCGCAAACGATTTCATAAACACTAAGAAAAGGAAGGGGGGGAAAGCAAAAAAGACTCTCACTAGTGAACGCATACTAAATGGACCATGCTAAATGCCAAAAGGAAGAAAAATGCGACATAAATATGAAAGGAAGCACAACAATACCTGCTTTCACAAATTCAGTGATTGCATACTGAGGTTCGCCTTTGGTACCTTCCTTTGTCACTGGTGTGTACATAAAAACTAAACTTGAACCAATATCCTCTAAAGTCAACAAATACTCCTCATCTTCAGCTCCAGCAATCACAACAGGACTGCTGTTCCATTTTCTCCTTAGCCAACTGCAGGATTGTCATAGAAGTTCAACATTCATGAGAAGTGGGAGAAGCCCAGCATTTATTTTCCTGTGATCTTTAAACACCCCCCCCCCCCCAAAAAAAAAAGCAAGAACCAAAAGAAAATAAGTCAAAAGAATAACTCAGTTAGATCTTCCAAAGGTTTAATAGTAGAGTTTTTTTTTAGCCTTAAGATAAAAGCATAACATCATAATTTCCAATCATTTATAGAGATAACCCATATTTTTATCTACAGTAAGGACCACATGTGTACGAGACTAATATGACTATAAATAAGACTTCGCAACAGAAACAGAGATAAGTCACATTCTGCTATCCAACAATCCTATCTGATATCATCTTACACAAAGGAACCCAAGCCATAACGTCAATTATGAAGCAATGCCACATGACATCGATGAGAATGTTCATCACCTGGCAACACCTTTTGCTGGAGTCCCACCGCACCATGCAACCTGTGCATAACCCTTGATTATATTTCCTTGCACAAGGTCACCGCGAACATCAAGGTTCAAGACCTTTGGACATCCAGTTCCTGTCAAGAAGACAGGCAATAAGAATGAGCAATACAGGAAGGGGAAAAAAAAAAAAACCTCCCCCATACGACAATTGACAAGTCCAACAAGTTTAATTAGCATTCAGTAAAGGTGATGTAGAATAAGTGTAAAGAATGGGCAAAAAGATTTAGGAAATTAGAATATTTTTATATTGGAGATCTTTCGTATTGTTCTATTATTTTCATATGTTATTCTTAAGCATATTTTAATATAGCCAAAATAAGGATATTCAGTGATATTTTATTAAGACTTAGTTTACTAATCTATAACGATAATATTATATTATATATGTTTATCCTTTTCCAGTCTATTTTTTTGATCAGGAAAAGAAAGATATTTCATTAACAAAAGGTTGGATGCAAAGATAGCATCCTACAAAAGGCTATACACATCCCATATGCACAATATCCACAAAATCTAAGAGATCAAGAGAAGAGTAACAAAAGATCCATTTGTCCCAAAAATAGAGAGCCTTAATAAAATAATCTTTAAAGCATTGAAGTGGCATCTCCACACCCTCAAAGACTCTCCTATTTCTCTCACGCCAAATGCTCCAAAAAATTGCATGGGGAAACAATCTAGCAATCTTCTTCTTCGCTTTCTTTCCAAAAAAGCCCTCCCATACATAGAGGTGATCTGAAATAGAATTGGACAAAACCCAAGAAACCCCTAAACAACTAAAGGCTAGATCCCAAAGAGCTCTTGCAAGAAGGCAATGAAGCAATAAGTGGTTCACCGATTCTGCTGCAGCCTTGCATAATGGGCACCAGTTCACCAAGATCTTCCCCCTCTTTTGCAAATTATCGTAAGTCAAAATACTGTCATGGGTAGCCTCCCAAACAAAAAAAGACACTCTAAATGGAGCCAGAGATTTCCAAATGATCTTCCATGAAAACACAATCCCCATATTCGATGCAAAGGTGCAAAAGGCACAAAAGTAAGCCTCATATAATAAGACTTCACCGTGAAGCTCCCTTTAGGATTAAGATCCCATTTGGTTGAATCAAGAGAGGATTGCCTGATAAGAATCCCATTCAGCTTAATAAGCAAGCTTATAAGGGAGGCATCATCCACTAAGGCATCACGAATAAAAATAGGTGACCAAATGCACGACCCCGACACATTGTCACAATAAGCAGCCACAGTAGTTTCTCTATTCTCCGCAAGAGTATAAAGAAAGGGAAAAGGTCCCTCAAAGGAGCACCTTCACACCAGCGGTCATGCCAAAACAAAATGGTAGAGCCAGTGCCCACCTCAAAAGAAAGATGAGGATAAAATCTATCCCATCCTTAACAAATAAACCTCCAAAGGCTTACTCCATAGGGTCCATTCACCCAAGCCCCTCCTCACCATACTTTGTACAAATCACCCTCCTCCAAAGGCTAGTCTTCTCATTCGTGAATCTCCATAGCCACTTACCAAGCAAAGCCTCATTAAAGAGCTTCAGGTCTCTAACTCCCAACCCTCCTTCTGACATGGGAAGCTTACCAATATCCCATCTCACTAAATGATACTTGGAATCAGCACCGAAGGAGCCCCAAAGAAATTTCCTCTAAATGGCTTCCAACTTGGCCGCCACTGACGCCGGTATTGGAAAAAGAGATAGGAAGTAAGTGGGAATGCTAGAAAGGACGCTTCGGATGAGAGTGAGTCTACCACCCTTGGAAAGATAGTTAGCTTTCCATCCAGAGAGCTTTTTCACAAATCTTTCCACTATTGGCTCCCAGATAGATTTATCTTTGAATTTAGCTCCTAGCGGGAGACCAAGATAGTAGGTAGGAAAAGAATCCACTGTGCATCCTAACACACCCGCTAGCAATTGAATATTATCCACCTAGCCCACTAGCAAAATAGAGCTTTTAACCAAGTTGACTTGTAGACCAGATGCTCCCTCAAACCAAATGAGAATACGATGCAAGTTCACCATCTGCTCACAATCATTGTCACAAAAAACGATTGTATCATCAACAAAGAGAAGATGGGATACATTAATGGTAGTTGCGTTTATTATTATTTAGGTTTCCTAATGCTAAGTAGCCTCTTTGTTATATAAAATCCTTTATGTAATTGGGGAAGACAGATTATGAATGATTATTGATTCATTTGGAGTGAGTTAATATTTCTCTGGGTGAGAATTTTCTCCGTAGGAATTGCTCTGAGAGCATCCTACATCAGTTTGATATCAAAGAGAATAAGAGATTTGATGCTAGCCACTGCCAATTTCCTTTGCTTCCAAAATCACGCGACAAACAAATTTTGCTCTTCATGCTAATGGAAATATACTGTTGAGTTTAAAAAAAAGACATCTACTATGATCCGAATTCTGCAAACGTGATTACAGCTGGATATGCTCTTCTTCCAGATCTGTTTTCCATGTTCTTTGTCTGGTGTTTTGTTGTGACATTGACCTTCAAACCAGCATGGTTACGGCAAAAAGAACTTCAAAGCCAATTATTAAAGGTTGGAACTCAGTTCCTAAATCCCTGATCATCTTCCAATGATCTTATCGAGCTGTTGGATGAATTGCTGGATAAAGCTGGAAGCCTCCAGTCTCAAGTGTATCAAGACCCTCCAAAATCAATTCAAGATACGCTAGTGCCTCTATAGGGAGTTTTGCTCTCAAAAGTGCTCGCACATCATACAAATCCTGATGTTCGTGTTTCTCTTACTTTATGCCTCTCTGAGCTCATTCAGATTACAGCACCAAATTCCTCTTTTGAAGATGAGCAGATGAAGAAAGCCTTTTGAGTCATTGTGTAATCTTTTCAGACCCTAGCTGATAACCCTAGCTGATATCGCTAACAGGTCATACCATAAGAGACTTTGCATACTTAAGTCCATGACCAGAGATAAGTCTTATGTGGTGCTATTAGATCTTGAATTTGATGCCTATATTATGGATATTTTCTCTTATCCGAAAAAAGAAAATATCCATAATATAGGCATCAAATTCAGATATTTTCCACTATCTCTTAGAATCCACTAAAGATGATCATCCTCAAATGACGCTCTCATACAAAGACCATCCTCATCAGTATTCTTGACGCAGCGGGTGACTTTTTGTTGGAATTTCTTGTTTCTATACTCCATTGCACTCAGTCTATGAGTATCGCAACTACGGCTCAAGATACCCGTACAAGGTTTTGGAGGCATGGGCATCCCGGATTCCCCTAGGAGAATGAAGTCTAAGGAAGGTAAGAGTGACCATTATTTGATAAAATTTGGGGAAAGCGTTGAATTTAAAAGTGCTGTCATCGATGAGGAGCATCAAAAAACTGCAACAGAGTGGAGGACATCGCCTGATGCTAGGGATTTTCAGTCCTGGTATCCAGGATATAAAGATATAGAGATGCCAAGGCTAGAAATTATTAATCATGCTGAATTTTTCATCCCTAAAGGACTTCTAGTTGGCAAGAAGCTACGTCCACTAATGGCATTGCTACTTTCCTTGGAGCACCAAGCACCTAAGGGCATTACAATTTTTTCATTTATGCGTGAATCTGTTTCTTTGTTCGGCGTCCTCCTTTCTGCCCCAATTAAAAACTCGAGGCCGATTTTTTTTTTTTTTCCAATGTGGAGAGAATGATGCAAAATAAGTGGGCAAAAAGATTTAGGAAATTGAATATTTTGATATTAGAGATCTTTTGTATTTTTGTAATTATTTTCATAGGCTCTTTTTATGCATATTTTAACATGGCTAAAATAAGGATATTTTGTGATACTTAATCAAGATTTCGTTTCATAACCTATTAGGAATTCATTTAGGTTTCCTAATGCTAGTTAGCCTCTAGGACACTAGTATTGATTTACACGCAATGCGTGCAAGCCATTGAAAACCACATAACAAAATAATTGCAATGATTTTTTTAAATGATAGGAATTAAGACTATTACATTGATATTTATGTTTAATATAGTCCAACGTCCAGAGGGAAATGGGAGACGGATAGATGTAAATAAATAAATTTAAAAAAAGGACGAAACGTCGACAACCATTTTGTCAAAAACATGTCTTCCTCTAATGTTAACATATTAATAGACTTGAAAGAAGCAAATTAAGTGTTCGAAAACATATATTACTAATGACATAGTGAACGTAAGTAAAGAATTTAAAATCCTTTAAAAAAGAAAAGATAGTTTAAAAAAATTATCTTATAGAACGGAAAGCAAACTTGGATTTTTTTGATATAGCTATTACTATATTAGATAAAACAGATTTGGTTGGAGCAATACTAAACTTACACCTATGATTACATTATACAAAGGCCTCTAACCAAAAAGGGGGAAAAAACACAGTTTATATATCAAATACTCATCTAAAAATGGCGTAAAAGGGGGGAAATTTTGTAATTAAAATGTCTAACAAAATTATACATGAGGAAGATGGGAATCCTGGATACTATTGAACCTATACAACAACACGATCAAATAACAAATTTGGGAATACAAATTAGAAGGTTCGGTAAATATGGCAAGCATGCAAAACCCAAATGAATTAGGCTTTTACTAATTTTTTTTGGATCAGGAAAAAAGAAATTATATTAACAAAAGAATTGATGCAAAGATAGCATCGTACACTTAGCTATGTACAGCCCAAGTGCATCAAATCCACAAAATCTAAGAGATCTAGAGGAGAGTTGCGAACGTTCCCTTTGTCCCAAAAATAGAGTGCCTTGATAAAATAATCTTTAAAACATTGAAGTGGCATCTCCTCATCCTCAAAGACTCTTCTATTCCTCTCACGCCAAATGCTCCAAAAAATTACATGAGGAAATAATCTTGCAATCTTCACCTTCGCTTTTCTACCAAAAGAGTCCTCCCATGCATAGAGATGTTCCAAAATAGATTTGGACATGACCCAAGAAACTCCCAGGCAACTGAAAGCTAGATCCCAAAGAGCTCTTGCAAACGGACAATGAAGCAATAAGTGTGCCACCGATTCTGCAGTAGCCTTGCATAATGGGCACCCATTCACCAAGATCTTACCCCTCTTTTGCAAATTATCAAACGTCAAAATACTGTCATGGGTAGCCTCCCAAACAAAAAAGGACACTCTAAAAGGAGCCAGAGAACTCCAAATGAGCTTCCAAGGAAAAGGCCTTCCCCGTAAATGCCAAGAAGCAGAAGGCACAGAGGCAAGTCTCAAATAGTAGGACTTCACCGTGAAGCTCCCTTTGGGGTTGAGATCCCATTTGACTAAATCAAGAGGGGATTGCCTGATGAGCATCCCATTCAGCTTCCTTAGCAAGCTTTTACTAATTTGATAAGTAAATGTAAATTGGTGCGTTCTTTTAAAAGGATAAATACATATCAATTGCAATAGTCAACTTACCGTAGCAATTAAAGCAACCTCTCACTTGATCAGTAAGTACTACAGCTACATAATCTTTCCTGTGCCATTCATGCCACTAACTTTGTCTAATTTTGCTTCTCCATGTTCGATTTGTGAGTTATGCAGAAGAATATCATTAGGATTATTACTCATGACATGAGGAGGGTGTTAATGGAAATTTTAATGGATAATTTTAGTGATGAGGAGGTTTGGCGATTACAGAGGGGTGGGGAGTGAGGTGAAGAGAGATGAGAGTGGACCACTTAGAACATAGGTTGTAGGTTTTAGATCAGGAAGCATGCATGCGTGATGAGGATATTAGTTAGTGACATCGAAAAGTGAATGCTTCAAGATTAAATCTATAACAATAGAGCGCTTTTGACATTTTATGATAATGTAAGAACAAAATGCAGTTAACTGAGGAAGGGGGTAGCAACGTAACGGATGGAGGGGTTGCCGCGACAGAAAGTTAATTATGAAGTATTCCTATTTTACTAATTTACCCATGTAACTTACTCTTAAAGAGGGATAAAAAAGGCAAAGTAAAGGTTATACATTAATTGGGGTCTTGGCTTATTACATAACATAGATATAAACCCTTTTATGCAATTGGATAAGGCAGGTTGTAATATCATGAATGATTATTGATTCAACTTGAATTAACACTTTGTGTGAGAATTTTCCCAACAAGAATTGCTCTTAGAGCATCCTACACCAATTATTCTCCTCTGTAGGAATTGTTTTCAAGGCATCCTACATCAAAAGATCAACTCATTGATACTGATACAATGAAAAAAGCCAACGATAATAGATCAGCCACCTAATTCCCCTTCGTTGTGAAAAAACGCTTCAACAGCATAGGATTGAAATTACAGTAAGCGAATCACCTCGGGAAGTGAAGTTAAATCGACTACATCTTCAGCAACAGCATGCATAAAAAAACATGTAACTTTTTCTCCCTGTAACCCGTCAATAATACCAGCGGACCAGGTCAAGAACTCAACCCCCTCCCCCAAACCAAAAAAAAAGCACAAAAAAAAAAATAAGAACCCTCCCGTTGTCATGTATAATTTTCAAGAATCAAGAAAGACAACTGCCATATAGTAATCCCTTGGCTCCAGCTTGTCATGTATAATTTTCAAGAATCAAGAAAGACAACTGCCATATAGAACTAATCCCTTGGCTCCAGCTATACGATAGCTTTATTTAAAAAAATCTATATATTAAAAAACAACAACTAGACTTGTAGCGCAAAGAAGCTCTGCCCAGCAAAAATGGGCTGGATGCTTTCTTTGGTCAGGATCAACATATCTTGTCGCTGTTCTAATTAGTTCTTACGGACTAGTGACTATAAAATACATGACATACAAATTTCATCTCATACGCCTCCTAACCCTGCTTGTTCACTTATATGATGACAAGCAAGCTTCAGAATTAAATGACATAAACCACTAATAAGAAACAAAGAATGTATCCCAAATAGCAAAACTTGATTCCGTGAAAAGCACTTCCCAATTAACACAACACTAAGAAAAACTGAAAAAGCATGTCTTCTCAAAATTGGCTTCCACAAAAACACACCAGTCCAGCCCATGAAGAGAAAGATAGAAACACAAGATATACATATAATCAACCAACCTAGCCTCCAGCGTATGAAAAAAAGCACAAGATTTGCAAGCACTCAACAGAGTAAATAACCACAGCAATGATCCGCTAAGTAAGATGCCTACAATGCATCATCACATGTAACCCACCAGATAATTGCACAGATGCTGCGACAATATACAATTACAACACTGCCATAGAAAATTTAATATGAAAAGCAGGTTTCTTTCAGTTTTACCACAGGGATTGGGGTATAAGAGTTGCACATAAATCCACAATTTCGGCTGAAAAAAAACTATCAAAAATTGCTGAGCAAAGCAACTCCCTAAGACATTGACATTATATACCTGGGGAAACTGGTGAAGATATTGCGAAAATAGGCGGGTATTCCGTCTCTTCTAATACAGGTGTGCATTCAACCTTTAAATACTTGTCAACGTCATCATGCTTTGGGAAATAAACCTGCCAACCAAACACTAGATGAGCAACAAGAACAAGAAAAGTAGACTGTTTTAGCAATTTGTGGTTTCATAACTTAGTGACTGAACGCAAAATCACAATACCTCAGAAACGGCATCTGGAATGGCCTTGAAAGTCGAAAGAGCTCTCTCTCCAACATACCATTGATATTTTAAAACCAATTTCAAGTCAATTTCATGATCACGTAAGAAAATAAAATGACTACGGCAAGCATCTTCCTCGAATGGCGGATCAATAGATGCCTCCTTCAGCTGTAACCCTGGAGGCAACTGATCCTTCCAATGTTCGATAAGGAAGTGGAAAGTCGATTCTGAGGGAGGAATAACATGTAAGATTCTAAGATCAACAAGAGATGGAAAAAAACAAATCATGTGCATAGACACAGCAGCATGATGGAACATATGATAATTGGCATAATGACAAAACCAGTTAAAATAGCCATCCCAAGCTCTCAGAATCTAGATCTGATGATAGCAACTATATCACTCATAGGCCGCAAAAAATGTTCATGAACTCTTGACTATACCCTTTCTCATGGAATAAAAATTCTAACAAATACCATTTCCCTCGAGAAAATAGAAATCAAACATCAAAACTGTGAGCATTCAATAAGTGACACAAAGTCAAACAAAATGCATGAGGGGGAGGAATATCTTCAATGCAATATTCGTCCTAAAAATGAACATTATCATCCACACCAATTTATAAGCATCTATAGGGTAGAACAAGTGAAAAACCTGACGGCGAACAGGCAGAGCCCAGCAAACAAATTTTTGCAAAGACACTGAAAGTTGATATATTACAACAGGAACCTTCCTACGAAAGAGAATCGGAACAATTTCCTCATCAAATGTTCCATCACCAAACAAAGAAGTTCCCTTTCCTTTTATTAATTTTTTTCCCCACTCAGATGTTCGATAAATCTCTTTTACAAGTTAAGTTTATTACCTGATGTTAACAATATGATAATGATTCAGAACATGTTTTACCATGGGAATTACATCACCAACTTCAGATCTCATGTCAAGAGCCTATGTTTAGTAATATCAAAACAGAATATATAGTTGAAACACCAACCTACAGCACGCTCTGGCGGGCAGAACTCCCAACCATCTCTGATGCAGACAGCAGTATGAGCTGGATAACACTTAGCAATGGCAATTTCCTCTCTAGAGATATCTAAAAGAATCAATCGCAACAATTGGAACAAAAGAATACAATATTATGAACATGAAAGCTGATGCCATATAGTAGCCCAACCATCAAGAACACTGTTCGACTGACCTTTGTCATTGAACTTCTTTAAAGTGGGACCGACAACCAAAATGCATGCCGCTTCTAAATGAGGCATTCGGAGAATGGGGTTTTCCTCAACTCTAAGATGCTGCATTATGCGAAGAACAATAACATACCAGCTAAGGATTCCAAGGAAAGGAAATAAAAGGCTTACCATCTATGGTATACATGTATTAGCCTTAGATTGTATAATATTTGTTATATATACACACACACACACACAAAAGTTGTAGTAAGAAGAGACCACGGGGATGTCACCCATATACAAAAGGAGGCCATAACAAAATACCATCATGCCTCTACAGTATTCATATCAATTAAATCCAAAAAAGTCAACTTTGTATCATGAATGAGAACTTGATTCCAATTATCCAAAGTTCTCAAGAAATAAAGTTTAACATCATCAATAGCCCAAGCCTTGCCCTCAAAAATCCGGGCATTCCTCTCCTTTGAAGTGCTCCACCAAATAGCCAAATGCATCAACTTCCAAACACCTATGGCCCAGCTCTTCTTTAACCTTCTTCTCTATGCCACCAAAACATCTCTTATGGGTTGTGGTTGCACCCAACTAACCCCCCATCAAAGAAAGAGACAAATGCCACAAAGCGGAGACCCGTCGCCAATGCACAAAAAGGTGGTCTACTGACTCCTCCTCCCCAAAACACATAGGACACCTCCTAGCCAACTTGAAGTTTCTCTTTTTGAGCATGTCCTCTGTTGAAACCTTTCTTTTTGTGGCTGCCCAAACAATAAAGCAAGCTTTGGTGAGAGCTTTAGATTTCCAAATCGTCTTGGTTGGGAAATCAAGGGTAGTCGACCCTTTGTAGTTCGTACATCTCCCTGCAATAACTTTTGACACTGAATTTCCCACTAGAGTCATCATGCCAAAGAATCTCATCATCACCCTCATAAGAGACCTTCATATTAACAAGCAAAGCTGAAAGACACAGCACCGGCACACCCTCTTCTTCCCAATCATATGGGTTTCTCAAGAAAGTAATATTCCAGTGGTACTAATTGCCATTCCAAAAGACAACTTCATGCACAGTTGCTTCTTTCAACCTAGCCATCCTAAAAAGATCCGGCAATTGAAACTTAAGAGGTTGATCACGAAACCCCACATCATGCCAAAACAAGATCCTTAACTCATTTTTCACCCTATAATCCACAAGAGAGCAAAAATGGTCAACATCACTCATAATATATTTCCATCCGCCCACCCCATGAGCATAAGAGCACTTCTTACTCCACGAGCCAAAATTGTACAACCCATACTTTGCCTCGATCACATTTCTCCACATAGCGTGCTCTTCCTTGGCAAACTTCCAATGGCCTTGACAGCTTTACTCATATCGCAGAGACATCTAATGCCAAGGCCACCCTCATGTTTCATATGGCAGACATCATCCCAATTGACTCAATGAAAACCATTGTTTAAGTCGGTGGTGAACCAAAGGAAATCCCTCATGATTTTTTCTAATTGGTTGGCAATGCTAGTCGAAATGGTAAATAAAGACATGAAGCAAATAGGGAGACTAGATAAGGTGCTTCGCAATGAGGTCAATCTACCCCCACTAGAAAGCAAACCCAACTAGTCTCTTGTGGAACTTTCCAAAATTGGTTCCCACACGGCTTTGCATTTGTGAGGAGCTACGAGAGGACAGCCAAGATAAGAAGATGGAAGATACTCCACCCTACAACCAAAGAGGCAAAGAAATGTGCAAGGTGAGGAAGCCATGGCACCTCACCGATACAAACGATGACACTTTTTGATAAATTAACTCTCAGACCATACATTACCTCAAATAACAACATAATACATCTTGGAACACCCAAATTACTCTCCTGGGGTTAAGCCAAAAAAATAGAGTACTATCAACAAAAAGCAAGTGAGAGATCAACATACTCTGAGAGTGGGAGTTAGTGTTTAGAAAACCTTCTAATAGACCAACTTCAATAGCTTTATTCACAAGCCTAGTGAGGGTCTCCATCACCAGGATTAATGCATGAACAAAGCCATTGAAATTGGTCTGTTAGAAGACTTTTTGATCACTAGCTCTCAGTCTCACAGTATGCTAATCTCCCACTTGCTTTTTGCTGATAATACTCTATTTTTTTGCAAGCTTGAGGAGAGTAATTTGAGTTTTTTAAAATGTATTCTGTTGTTATTTGATGCAATGTATGGTCTGAGAGTTAATTTATCAAATATTTGTCATACTTCCTCCTGTTCCAGGATTCATTTTCAGGGGATTCCTTTCATGTTGTAAAAATAAAAAATTAGTTATGTTATTTTTTTTGATAAGGAAAAGAATAAATACACAGGAAAGTTATATTTTACCTATATTAGTTATATTAGTTATATTATGATTAGGATATAGGAAAGTTAAACTAGTATTTTACCTATACGAGGACACTATATTTTTTCCGCCTTTATAATTGTAGGACGCTACATTATGAATTTAAGCTCAGCAATTCGAGAATAAGTGTCGGAAAATCAAGAGCGATTGCATCATGCAAACATTGTATTGACTACCTTGGTTTTTGAGGGTTAGATCTTCAACTCAGCTAAATTAAACTCCAAGGGTGGATTTGGAGGTCTAGAACTTCTCCTTGAATAAATTTACCCTCAAATTCTCCAAATATTTATATTCAAAGCAGGGACCCAAATTCGGCACATTAAAAGTGGCAGAAACTTCTCAAAGATCAATCTCATAAGCATACACCGAATGTACTATAGCCTTATAGGAATTCAAACACCAATAGTTCTAGGCATCAACTTAGACTTTCACATGCCTAGAAACCTTTCCTTTCATAGATGTGCCAAGCCAGAACTCTAGGCACCACATCCTTCCCTCAATATTTTAAGTATGGATGCGCCTTAAATATGATTTGGCCATCTCAATCTTGGGGTGTGCGGCAAGAACGCCTCAAGCCCATTAGGAGCTTCCTTACCTCTCCCTTTCAAATGCCTCATATTGGCCCCTTAAGCATCCAACCAGTGTCAATATGAAATAGCCAGTAGACCTGTTCGGAACAAATGCAGCAAAGGTCGCCACTTCATGCAACTGCACCTTGATTATTACAAACCCAAGGGCTCTTACAGCAGATTGAGAATTTAATAAGTGCATTCTTGAGGTAAAATGCCCTCTATATTCATATTGTCTATCTGAATTAAACGATGAATTGCACTTGAGGGAGTCATGATTGACATGAAAGGCAAACTGTCCACTGACCAAGTAGAGTAGCTTCAATGTTCTAATGCCAATCGCATCGGCATAGTACTCCCACAAGTAGGTAGAGTAGAACCTTTTTCACGTCAATAACATTATCACTATGAAAGAGGAGGGGCTTTCCTGAGTTTGGTGAGCTCCAATACCCACTATGAAACCATCACATTCCACTCCAACAACCTTTTCCAAGCCAGGAAGAGCAACGACAGCACTAAAGAGATTCTCTCTGATGGTTGAGCGATCTTCTTGTAGTAGCTGAACTATTGATTAGTAATCTAGTGGAACTCAATAGCTAAAATGTGCCCCTTAAACTTTAAAAAGGATAAGGGAGCCAAATGACCACTAATTTATTGGCAAGGTGAAGAGCAAACTAACCTCAAGAACTGGTAAATGTGGAAAACCCTTAAGAGATGATATTTTATTTTTGCTTGCAGCCAAAACCTGAGTACATCCCACCAAGAGTTTCAGCAACTATAGAGTGCACACACACACACACACACACACACACACAAACAGAGATAGAGAGAGAGAGACGGTGGGAAGAATAGAAGAAGAGAAGGAAAGGAAAGAAGAAAGCCATCATTACATCGTGCCATAGAAACAAACCTGCAATCGAGGCTGACTTGCCATACAGAGAGATTTTAACTTATTTTGAGCTACAGAAAGAAACTGCACAAGGGGAAACAGAGAAAAGAAACCATATGATTAATTCACATGAGAAAATGCATCAATGCATGTCTACACTGTACAATACAAGGATCAAATAGGTGGCATTCAAAGAAGGGAAAAATAGGAGGAGAGGAGCTTCCCCCCCCCCCCCCCCCCAAAAAGGCAGCCTGCTAACCTCCAAATTAGGAAGCTCCGGAAGGCTTGAAAGCGATGTAATCTGATTCCCAGCAAGATAAAGTTGCTGCATATTGCATAAAACATAGAGATAACTCAGGACCATGTCATAAAGAACCCTCAACATTGATACAATTTTAGATTGAAACCTGTAAGACTTTGCAGTTCCCAAGTGGTTCAAATCCAGGGCCCTTAAAATCATTGAAGCTCAAGTCAAGAACCTAGTCATAGATAAAAATGCCCCATCAACTGCCAATAAGCTAATTGCGAAAATAATCAGAATGGGTTTTTTTTGGGAGGGGGGGGGAGACCATTGGCCATTCCTAGAATCTACATTCTGGGGGTAAAGGCTATGATATATCTTTAAAGAAAACAACTAATATAAGTCATCATCATCATGGATACTTAACCTTCACGTGCTTCACTACTTCAATTCCTTCCAGTGAAGATAGTAGATTGTCCCTCAGATAAACAAACTGCCGGAAAATAATGTTAGCCAGTTAAAACGACACAACATTCTTCAATTACAATCGTTGCTACTGCGAATTATAGAAGTGACTTCCACTTAAAGCACGTAAAAGTAAAAATGTGAAAACTAGATAATTTAGAAATCAGAGTCAGATCAGCATTCATCTTTCACTAATTTGCCCTTGATAAATCCCAGTAGAACCCCCACATACATATAAGACAGGATCAAGTGCAAACACTATTATGGCACAAAATTCTCTCTTTCCCAACAACAGATCACCATTCATTCTTTGCTAAAGCAATTTTCATTTTCATCTAAACAAAAACAGACAAGCCAAATGAGAGATGCTAATTAGCATCCCATAACAAATCAAGGACCGGCAACCCATAACAAACTCTATACACATACAAAAATATATTTATACATGTACACACACACACACACACACACACACACACACACACACACACACATACATGGGGGCTACTCAGGTAGGATGAGGTTTGTACAGAATAAGTATCTCTCCCACATAATTGGTTAGCAAACATAATATTAATGATCACTGAAACTAAAACTATGGATTACTGAAACTAAAACTATTGATCACCAAACATATCCATCAGAGATCCTGTTTATAATTTATGTTTTTACGCATGATATTAGTTAGTGATCAATAGATTTTCTTGTAACTGGCGATCACGAGAGTTATATGTACTTGGTGATCATGTCTATCATCGATATGTAAGCAGAATGTTTCATTTATATAGTGATCGTGCAATTACGATTGGCGATTATTATTAGTATGTTTGTTGATCATAAAATATTCATTCAATTGGTAGTTAGGTGAGCTTTTTTTGGGGGGTAAGGTTAGCTCCATTTTCATCAAAAATCATAATATAAGTTTTTTTTTTACAATATTAGTTAGTGGTGAATAGATCTAATTTTAGTGATCATTAGAATCATGTTTGGTGATCAATTGATCTATATGGTGACCATAATGAATGTGTTTGTCAATCATAAATTATACACTCAATTCTAGTCAGGTAAGCTTCATTTGTTGCAAGGCAGCTTTATTTTCGTGAAAAATTATCATATATGTTTTTGTTTATGATATATAGTTAGTGATCAATAGATTCAGTTTTAGTGATCATTAGAATTATATTTGGTAATCAATTAATCTATCTATGCCGATCATTATAAACATGTTCGTTGAGTACAAACCATGTTCTAAATTATAGTTAAGAGAGCTTTATTTTTTATGTATTTGAGCTTTACTTTCATTAAAAATCATTTAATTATAATCTGAATTAGTGATCAATAGTTTTAGTTTCAATTATCATTAGTACTGAGTATGGTGATCAATTTTGGATGAAAGCAGACAACACCTCTACGTACCCATCCTACTCACATCACGGAACAGCTCATCCTACATCCTACATCCTACATCATCATACATCCTACCTAAGTAGCCCTGTATATATACACACACAAGTGTGTGTGTGTGGGTGTGTCACAATGCACCATGGATTAGACCTAAAATATGTGCTAGCCACATATCCAAACTCTAAAGTAGCAATGACAAAAATGAAAATAAAAAATGAATCAGGAAAAATATGGTCTGTTTCCTTCTTCATTGATTGTTTTTTATTGGTTCTTTAGTGTTTGCCAATTTGATGGGTGGAAAATTTTTTCAAGGCTGGTATCTCGCTTACTCCTTTTATGATTTCATAGGCCAAGTATCAGCAATCTATTATGTATTATAGTAACTACATATAGTTTTTGGATTTAAGTTCTAAAATAGGGTAATATTCTGCAACTGACATCAACTTGCAACTTCTAGGATGTAAAATAAATAATCCCTATTACCAAGTCTGAATTCATACTAAAAATAGGTACCTCCAGATTTTGCGACAAATTCATCCCGTTAGCATTCAAGCCGCGAAGTCTCTGACCTCTGAGATCCAGCCTCTGTAACAGCAACATGGAGCAATTAAGTGCTAGACCAAGTGAAATAGCTAAAGGGTATAAGATAATAATAAACTAGGTAACCTGGTTGAGCAATTGAATCAGAAATTTAACATGCTTAGGGGAGGGAACCGGATGAGAACATTTCCACAATTTTAAAAAATATATATAATACAAAAAAGGGGGGGTTTATACAACATTCACTTTGTGTTAACATCCGCTAGAGATACATACAACAACAACAACAACAACAACTCCCAATGTGGTTCCCGCTTTCGCGGGGTATCCGTAGAGAGGCATCCGCTAGAGATACATATACAACTTATTTATGCTTTAAATTCCATAATAGTTGCAGCAATTTGACAGCATTACTAGGATAGGCAAGTCATCACCAGAGTAAAGTTATGCTTTTCTTTAATTTCGTCATTATTGGCTCATAAACTAGGTATTTCACAACCACCACACCCTGCCATTAATGTTGTTTCACCATCAACCCAAAATATATGTTAAAATGCAATGCCATACAGATTTGGAAAAAATGAAACCATTGTAGAAAGCTACAGCCAAAAAATTGAAGAATCCAAAAGGGGACAGATTAAGCTACTACTACGGCAAACAAACGCACTCAAACACAGAAGGAAGACGGCTGTAGAATTGTTTTTTTCTTTGGGGGGGGGTGGGGGGGCACGTACCACATCATCACCACCTTTGATTTCCACTTGTGGCAGGACAATGAAGCGAGAATCCTTGACTTCAGAATTGAATAGCTTCTTTTTACCAGAAGAACTTGGATTCCGATCCCTCGATGATGACAAGGAACTAGTTTTAGCTGCATTGCTGGTAGATGGTGAACGAGCTAAAGACGAAGACACCTTAGAAGTCTTCCTCAACCCACTTGTAGCAGAAGAAGAGAGAGCAGCAGAAGGTGTGGAACTGGAAGATAGCCTAGAAACTGACTTCTTTTTAATTGAGCTACTGGTAGTACTGGCTGTAGACTCCAATGCAGAAGAAGAAGTAGCCTTCCTTGATGAAGAATTTGTAGACATTGCAAACGACCCATCACTCTTACTTGCATTGGAACTAGAAGGGGGCCTCACACTAGTCCTAGAAACAGGTGACTTTGGCCCTAATTTCTTGGTATTTCGAACACCCACTTCACCTGAACTCTTACTAGTGTCAGAACACATCAAATTCCTCCTCATTTCCGGCAAAGATCGTCGCAAAACACAAGGGGCAGGGGCAGTACTCTTCGAAGTCTTACTAGCAGAATCCTGCTTTGTTTTAGCAGATACTGCTTGTTTCTCACCCAACCCACCAGTGGAATTTCTTCTTATTGCAGAAGAACTTTGTGGGGTGCTGCTAACCCTTGATTTTGACACACCCAACTTCGAATTCAAGCTACTCTTTCCTTCTACCGTCGTTCTTTGAGCAGACCCATCGGGCAATTTCGAGGGTATAGTGTTCCTTGGCGAATCAACTGATGTTTGCACAACTGGGTCATCCATTTTTCACTCCTACTACAGCTACTACTAACAAACAGAGAGAAAAGTAAGGGAGAGGGTTTGATTCGAAGCAGATCTACGAGACCCCTTCATTCACCCCTACTGGGAGAGTGAGTTTCCAGTTCTACTTCGTTGCTCTTGGGGACCTCCTTCGCGCCCGCCTGATTCAGATGTTAATTTTGAAACGCAGTGACTCCAGTAGTCACTAGCACTCTTTACTCACTCTAGTCTAACACTCTTTACTCACTAGTACGAGCAAAATGCGTTGTCGCCGGGTTGTTGTGTTTGGCTTGAAAAATCTAGGATGACAGACTGTACGAAATCTAGAAATCCCACACCTGCTTGGCGTCGTTTTGTTTATTGAAAATCGGAATGTTTGCGTTTCTAATTCCAGATTAAAGCAAACTAGGTTGGGGATGATTCTCCAAATCCCGTTTGGCGGCTGATGTGACAAAAGCCGCTTGTGCTTTGGCATTTTTTCCGCCTTCTATGGGTAATCCCAGCTATTTCAAGGCATGATCCTCGTTTGGCAAATCATTGTTACCTGTTTCTATTAGTTATTAATTATTTGAGTTTTTTTTTAATAAAAAAATATCTGAATTAGTTATTTGTGTTAGTTATTTACATTAGTTGTTTGTTAAAATTAGTTATTTATGATGAAATTATAAAATAAAAAGTTAATTCACCAAAGAAAAATCTTCCCAAAAATTCATATAATTAGTTTTTTTAAATTAGCTTTTTGAACCCAAAAGGTTCATCTAGATTATTTTTTTTACTAAACATCCAAATTAACTTTTTGACTTAATCAGACAGTTAATCTTGGTCTAAAAATGCTCTTGTTTGCTAAAAAAGATCTTCAAAAATTGTTTACCGAACACCTTCATAATCTTTTCAACTTATAAGTTGTTAATTGGTTTGTCTTGTGGGTATACAAGTTTTCACTAAACAACAATCACCATAATTCTCATAATATTGTGCATGGATCTATAAGTTAAACTTTTGACAAGATCAATCATCAAAAATCTTCTATAGTTTCTTCTTGAAATCAAAGTTTTGTATTTTTATTTTTGAAAGTAATATAAAATGTCCAAGGTGTCCTCATAACCTGATTAACCAAAGCGGACATGGGCTTTAAAAATGATGAAAACAATGAGCGAGAAGCCAAGTTGAAGACATAGGGATGCAATCTTCATGCAACAAGGGAGGCTATAACTAAAATTATTATAGTTGATGAGCTGGCTTTTAGACTTGTTGGAAAGACGAGACATAGGCTCACAATTTTCTTTGTGTATCATGGACTTCTTATGTCTTCACGTAGTACCATTATACTGGAGTTTTATCACTTTTGTGAAATTATCCATAATAATTACAAATACAAGTTGGTCAAAGTGATTTGACACCTGTTCCCCCTCAATAAGGTATTGGATTTGAGTTTTGTGAACTGAAAAAAATTGTCATAAAAGGGCTCCACCCTTATGAGGCCAATAGAAGTTTGACTCAAGTGAAATGGACGTTCCAATACCAAAAATTTTCCATACTACTTCCTTGTTTCTCTCATTCTTTCTCTCTCATAGGGGGCGGGGAAACCTAAATGCATCCACTTGTCCTAATATAGGGTTGCCATCAATCGCACGTGCTTATAGTAAGCCTCTATTGTTTCAATTTTGACGTCTTGTTTAGTTTGTTATAAAATGTCACTAGTAGTTTTATGCATCTGTCAAATAAATTTTCTTTTCGTTGCCTGAGATTAAGGACTCGTTACTTTGATGTAAGTTTTGCCTCTCTGCCTTGGTGTGATTTCTTACTTTCACATTAGTGCAAGTTTTCTTAGATTTGGAGGTATCAAGTTGGGAGAGTATTTAGTCCTATCGTATGGGACTTGTTTGTTTGTTTTGACTGGATGATGAATCAACAATGAAATTTTGTACGGTTCTACTATAATGGTTTTCTTTTCAAATGTAGTATATCCCATGTAATAGATTTTTGTCTCATAAAGTTATATTATAGCTTGTCGCCACTCAAGAAAAGGCATATAGACATTGAAAGATGTGTTTAGAGGGCACAACGATGCTATAAATTTGGAGTTAGTCGACAATATATTTGCTCTTAACTTTTTATATATGAGAATTTTTATTGATATTTTATGTTTATTCTTATTAGATGACGTTCATTGTGGATGTCACGTGGCTTTATAGGGATGAATCTCCCCTTTCTCTATTGGGGAGGGGGGAGGGGATATCACTTTTACGTGAATGAGAGGGTAAAATTGAAATAATATCTTGTGTACGCAAGTCAAAGGATATGTATAACAACAAACATAAAGACTTTACTTCGGAGTATAAATTATATATGTGTAATTGCCCAATTTGTTGATAATGATTGGAATAACCTAAGAAACCCCTGACTTATTGTATAATTTAAAGTCATAAATGTGATGATTTTGCCCTTGTTCTTGAAAAGTATTTATAAGGTTGGAGCTTAACATCTAAACTATACAGTATGAATGTGGATGATGTTGGAAGCAATTAATACACTACTTACAATGCCCTTATTAGTGGTTTTACATGACATGGTTGTTTTCTTTCTTCTAGTGGGATCACTGGCATTCAAATACCAATTTTTCTAAATTATTTTGCAGTTGCTAACAATGTTCTTGGATGTTTTTTCTATGTTTATGTAGGTGTTCTAAATTATTTTGTATAATTTACATACTTTACATAAATGTTTATCATCTCAATATAGTTTTTTTTGTATATTTTGTGTATCATTTCGTAACTTGCACCAGTTGTTTGAAAGTGTTTATGTAATTTTTTGATATTTTATGTCATATATATTTTAACATCCCTTTGTCTTTATTAATGATTATATTTCACCAATTCACATTTTATCTATTTTAGTTTTATTATTTAATTAAATTAGTATGTTGGTTAACTTGTTTTCTTATTTTTCACCCTTAATTTGTAGACATTTTAATTTTAATCTTTCTAACTTATTTTTCTTTCATTAAAGGTGGAGCGGTCTTTATGGACTTCTTTAAAGACGATTTTATCAAAAGTTATACCGTTTGAATTATTTTTAGGAAGTCAAAATGTCAAAAATATATAGTTACAACAATGGTTAAAATATCATTCTGCAATTTTGCGGGAAAAAGAAAGAAAGAAAGAAATTAAAATGTCCATTCAAAGGCAAATCCAACCCAAAACCCAAACCATCAACGATGAACTGTGAAAGAAACATATATTTTGAAAATAGAACATTAACTAGTTTGATTTAATTAGCCATCAATTTTCAAATCTCAAACTATAATCAGTCTAGAAAGCTTACAAATTTTCTATTCAATAAACCAAATTCAAAATTAAATTTGCGAACCCAAAAAGTGATTCGATTTTCCACTCTAAATTATGTTCATCTCCCCCTCCCACCAAAAGGAAAGAATCATAGCTCTTATCCATGCTAGCAAGAAAAAGAGGGAGGAAGAGATCTTACCGTACAAATCAATTAACAAACATTTTCTTTTTTACATACTAGTATTTTTTTTCTCAATCAATTTTGCAAATTAAAATACAAAGATGGAAATATTATATATTAATATGGTAGCCTAAAATTAAGCCTTCTTAGCCACACAGAATGCAAAATCATATGAATCAAATCAAATGGCTTGGCAGGTCTGTGCAGTGTAAAATGATGCTTCACAGCCCTAACTCCTTTTAGCAACTTGAAATACTTTCTAAGGGAAATATCTTTTAGAATTTTCTTAATTTCTGGAATCCTAGCTACTGGAACATGGATTGAAAACTGGGTCCAATCAAGTACATCACTGAAAGGAAGAGAGTAATTATCTTTGATAATAACTGGCACACACTCGGCATAAATGGCTTCGATCACTCTTGGACTTGCTACTTCATACCCACTTGGGCACAAGCAAAACTTACTCTGTCCTAGCATTTGGAAGTAATTTTGGCCCTTAGGTAGGTACTCGTGTACTTGGATTTCGTCATCTTTTTCCTTCCAATGCTCAAATAAGAACTTCCTCACATGTCCATGAGCTCCACCAGCAAAGAACGCAAAGATTTGTCGCCTGCTGGGACGTTGAACAAGGCTCGGTGGGCCTAGTCGTCCAGCAGGAATGTTGATTTCAGGGATGGAGACGTCCCTTTGGGGTTGAAACCCCTCCGATATGTTGGCATTGCACATTGCTCTCATCAAGTACTTCAACAATTGTGGGTTAGCATATGAGATATCTGGGGCCTACACACACATATTATGCATTTCAAGTCAAAACATCAATATATGTAGATGAAGGACCATATGAATCACATCACACTGTAATTATGTATCGGAATAAATCCATATAAAATTGTATTATATGTCTTGTGTATAATTTGGTGAGTAGACCCTAGCAAAAACAGGTTGACTCGCTAAATTATAGATCAGTTATGGGTAAGTTGATTCATTCACTAGACCAACGCTAAATTTAGAGATCTCAATGAGGGAAGAACGGCGATATCTTGAATAAGGAACATAAGTGGTATAGAAGTACATACCCAATCATGACAAGAAAGCATGAAATGGTCAGCCCTAGAGCTTCTATTCCAATAGGGGTATCTATATGCCACCACTTGCACATAGTCCAACACCACCCTATGAAGGGGGGCACGATCATAGGAGATGAGTGGATGATAGAGAAACTTAACCATCTTTGCTATGCTAAAGGGGAGAAAGAAGGCATGAGCCTCTTCAGGACGACGAGCCATGAACCCACTCAAACCACTCTCCATTTCATCAATGAACTGACCCTCTATGCCGTATATGTTATTCACTGGACCCTCGTGCACAAACGGTGTCTCTCCTTCTCTATAGCTCCATATCTTAAATCTTTTCACCATCTCTTTATGACTCCTGTTTCATTGCATCTCATTTAATTAATTTCATATAATAAGAAAAAAGCTCTTGAAGTGACTAGTACTTATTATAATTGAACTGAACAAAATAGAATATTTATCCTATGAAACATACGTAAATATAAGATTAGTAGAGATGTTTTGATATATAGATAGAGCCTTTCAGGTTTGATTGGTGCTGAAGCGGGATTTACGTTATAGATCAGGTACATGAACTTCGCTACATGTCACTCCATCCTCACTTATACGGATAATTGGTATTTGGGAGAAAAGCAGGTTTATTTTTTTAATTGCCCATGACTACAATTTTCAAGATTGAAATGCAATTTGTAGTGTATAAGATTGGGATTCAAGTTAACGATTATGTTGACATTTTCCATAAAAATACATTTTGAAAGAAAAACAATCCAATTATTGTCTATCAAATGCATGTTTAGATTTGTCAGTGAAACACACACACTACATATATATATATATATATATATATATATATATATATGTGTGTGTGTGTGTGTGTGTGTGTGTGTGTGTGTGTGTGTGTGTGTGTGTGTACATAAGTATGTTCAATCTCATTGGCCTTCTATCTTAGGAGTTATCAATGAACCACAAGGGACAAGGGAGGAGGGAACTACTGAAGCCTAGTTATGTAGGCACACCATTTATACCAAGGACGAAGACAGACTTCAAACTCGAGGGGGGCCAAATTAAATTGAACTCGATTTTAGATCATTGACACAAAGAAAAATACAAGAAAATATGCCAATTCTGATAGAAATACCAAAAAGAGGTTCATCTCAGCAAAATGGCTTGTAAACTTGTGTATTATTTAAGAATCAATGTACATGTCATAGATATTAGCTAGCATAATGTGTATTGTCTTGATGCAAAAATTGCAATATTATTTATTAAATAAGAAAATGGTACGATTGAATAGTGAAAAGTGTTGTTACTTATAAATTGTATGAAATCACCATTTTATTCATAAATTTTCTCTATTATAAGATCAAATGTATAATGTGCCTTTGCGGATAAGGTTAATTCCATAATGTTATTATATGTACTCATAATTATCGCCGACAAGTACTAAAAGCTGCACATTTTATAATTAATTGCAACTATTAAAAATATGATAATTTAAAATCAATGTAAAATATTAATTTTAGCCAAATTTTATAGCAATACATGAATTATCGCCCATCTATTTTCTAATGCTATGCTTGTTTTCTTTTACTCAAAACGAAACAAGCGCATTATTTATAATTAGTGAACTCAATTAGGTTTTTTTTAATAGAAATAATTAGTGAAATTATTGCTCGTACATGAAAACTTAATTTATTGATGGTTTTGAATCTTTATGTGGCCTACTATGGATGTATTCTTAGTAGGAAATTGTAGGTCAATCATCTATAATTCTGGATATCTATATATCATACTTAAGCTAAAAATTTTAAAAATTAATTTGGTTAGATGAAACGTAATGTTCCTAAACAATAATGCAGTACTATAACTTGTCTAAGCAGTCAATATTCTAGGTAACATCATTTTCTTGAGGAGAGGCTGCTTAGTTTTCTTTTAATTTTTTATCATTTAGTTCCGATGTTACACCCACACATATATATACATCAACACAGGTTGGTTCAAATGATTTGACACTTATTCTCCTTAACCTAGGTCTCGAATTCAAGCCCAGTGAATGGTTAGTTGAGAAAATATGTATATAAAATACACCTAACAAATTTAAGAAATAGATCTATTAATAAAAAATAAAGAAGGAAACAAATTATAAATAATTCCTTCTGTTGAAATAGCATAATAGAATAATTTGTCCAATATCTATTTTTTGGGATGACCCAATAAAATACGGTTGCTTGGTGACAAGAAGCACCAATTGTGCGGACTACCTAGTTCTTGAGCTCTGTATAGCTGAAATTTAAGACTTTAATTAATCAATTTGGTATTTATATTTCCTTTAGGTTAATCTAATTTTAAGCTTTGACAAAGTAAAGCAAATAAGCAATTATAACATTTCTTGTATGTGATAGTTTTACTGAGTCTGACATTAGAGTAGCTTATTAATTTTCATCGAATTTACGCATTCGATTTTTTACTGCAATTAATTAATCCTTCATTAATTAAAGTCGAATTAGTGTTCATTTATATAAGAAGTGGAACTCTTCCGTCATAAATTTTTCTCATTTATCAGACTCGAACTTAGTATCGTACTTAAGGAAATCAAATATCACAGAAACATGATCCCAACCTCTGCTAATTGTGCATTCTAACATTTACATGCTTCGTTTAAGTCGGTATATATAATAGTGACCTAAAATAATCTTATCCAGTACAAATAGGTCCAAATAGATGGCACGATTGTATTAGAAAAATCTAGTGCTCCATGTGAGGTGTGAGAAGAAGAGACGCGTTAAGAAAGAGAATTTGAACTCTCTTTCAAAATGCAAAGGGGAATGAATTTTAGTTTTAGGCTTCTAATATTGACCCGAAAACATTTAAATTAAGTGTTTTGACCACCTAAGCTCAACTAAATCAAACAACTTTGGTCTTTTGGAATCGGTCCGTCAATATTCACATTTGTAGAAACATGGTTCAATCAAACAACTTAAATTATGACGGCTTTGTGGTTCTTTGAATTTTTATTATTCAAGAAGTTCTTAGTTCTACTTTCAAATTAGTGGAAAATTTTGATAATAAATCCATGTGCGTGCGCGTGTTTTTAGCATTTTAATAATATTCATGCTAAATATCCAAGTGGATCAAGTCAAAATATGTTTTCACAAGATGAATATATAATGCATTAGATGGTTGTCTCCGTGTGACCAAAAGGTCACGGGTTCGAGTTTTGGAATCAGCCACTGATAAAGTAAGGTTAGACTACCTACAATACACCCCTTGGGATGGGGCCTTTCTCCGAATCCTGCGTGAACGCGGGATGCTTGTGTACTGAGCTGCCCTTCATGGTTTAAACTCAGCTAAATTAGTGGGAAGTACAGTTAACCATCAATTATGAAATTTCACCCATTTAATGAATAGTTCAACATTTAACATCAAAAGAAGGTAGAGTTTTATTGTCTTTCTTGCATATCTATAAAATTACTAGTTATCCACCAAAATTGTATACATTCCGCAAATTGGTTTGGAAGATGCAAATATAAATATTTTTAATCTTGTAAGTGAAGCAACTGATTTTAAAAGGTTCGATATGCATCATCACACTTAAAATTTTTCGAATACAGCAAGGTTGAAGTGAAAAATACACATATTTCTATCCTCTACGCTAAGAAAAAAATACAAAAGCCGCATTGCTCATGGCTCAATATAGAATAACTAGGTTGGAAAACAAAATCAGAGCAAACTTGCAATAAGTGGCAATGCAAGAAAAACAAGGACAGAGAAAGAAATGTTTCCATGATTAGCAAACTAACCCGAGCAAATAATTAATGATTAGTAGTATTTTTAGTAGTAATTAATCAGAGAAAGTTAATGCAGAGTAGATTGTGTAATATACAAGTGAGAACAAGGAATGAGTCAGAAGCAATGCAAGTTAGAAAAATAAATAAAAGGGAAAAAACGGACTCAACTGATGAAAAGCAAACGGGTTCCGGTAAATGGGTCCTCTTGGGATGAAACTCTCTTCTTCTTCTTCTTCTTGCAGCGTATAATTTCGGGTTTTAGCTGCTTTTCGGATCACCGCCCGTACCCGCTCCAATGTCTCCTCTATATTCTTCATGGAGCTCCTCTCTTCCTCCTCCTGTCAACCCCAATAATAATAAAAAAAAGGTTTTCAAAAATGATAAGTCAGAAAAACCAATGTCATTAAAAATAAAAACATTAACATAATGGTTGAACACTTTAAAGTGACGAAATTATCATAAAATAGATGGTGTCAATGTGTCATCACTCATACATACAATATAAGATATTTGAGAATGGTGGTTTGCAGTCTAGCAAATGTAGATTGATTGCATAGTATGTTTTTCACTACTTAAATCAAAATAAAAATAAATTCAATAATAAGACATGATCTCACACATAAAAAATGACCCCTCAAGGAAGAAAAAAAGAAAAACCCAATAATAAAATTGTTGAAGAAAAGCAAACAGATATTTTGAGGTGCATAAGACAATCTCACCATTTATTAAGAGATGATGCTCATAATCCACCAAGAAGAGATTGGTATGATAAACTCATCTCATACAAGAATCAACTATTTAATTAAAAAAAGCACAAAAAACAGTACAAAAGCTTACAGGTAAAATAGAAACCGAGCTGTTACGATCATGAAGATGATGGCGACGACGATGGTTGTTTAAGGATGGGCGATCAAGACTTGATGGTGGGGGAGAAACCATGGAATTAGGAGAAGCATTGTTATGGGAACTAGAGAATGACAATTGATCATGATCATGATGAACAAGGGTAGTATTGACTAGGTTTTGGTTGAGGATAGGTGATAAGTAGTTGTAGAAGAAGAGGGTTAGGATGAGAAAAAGAGGGAGTAGCAGCAAGAATGTTGTTATGGTTGTGATTGTGTAATTAGCCATGCTAATCACCCAACACAATCACCAAATTAAATTTGATCACTCTGTGGTTTTTGAATTAGTTTATCAGGGTCTAGCTTGCCCTCTCAATTCCTGGTGCAGGTTGTTTATGTGAAGTGGTGCTGAAAGTCTGTAGACTCTAGAGGCTTTTATATTGGGAAGGAAGAGGGTCACCCTGGTGGAAAATTGTTGGGTGTAGTCAGTTACACCATGGTTTATGTGCAACCCAATTAATTTAATTAATGAAATGTCTTCTTTTGAGATACATGTGATCTACCCGTTTTCAACGTTACACACATCTCTTAACTTTCTAAGTTTTTAAATTTTAATTAGTTTTTTTTTTGAAATTAATTAGTTTGGAGGTAATATGATGTGCTAATTTCAAAATTGCTAGAACACCCCCGAAAAAAGCCTAAGTTTGATACGTTATTTAGAGTAGTCTAAATTTTAAATTTGGACGATAGTTTGATTGTCAATTCAAAATTAAATTAAAATTCGATAAACTTTAAAAAAACAAGATTGTTATCCGGTCTACATTTAAAAGAAGACTTAAGTCAGTCGACCAATATTGTGAGTGTCATAAGCTCGTACAACATTAAGATATTTCTGCAATATGTTAGCGTAATTGATTGGGACGATTAATCAGATTATTTTCATTGATTATTTGGAAAGACAATATCTGCACGTACCTTATAGGTACCATTATCTCATTATTTATTTTGCTTGAAATTGACTACTTTGGATCGATGACATATCAATTTGACTTTTTTCTTTTTTTGGTGTTGAGATAAGTCATAAGAGATAATATAATAGAATCACAATTTTTATTGTTTTATGCAATGAAGTCTCATTTTGTTATCATCTTCAAATATTCATATTGGAATAAGAAATAAGAATTGTGCTTTTAACTCGTTGGATTCACTTGAAACTTGAACTTTAAGTTGAACAATTGATATGTTGAGTACATGAGTTAGATTGAAATATAGAGTAAGGTTATGAACTAATTATATTTAAAATATGGAATGGAGTCGTGGAATAAGTAATAACTAAGAGTTTAAGACATTGCGATTGAAAATAGGATGTAACGTATGTTGGATATCGTGGACGCATGCTGACAAGCGGTGACGTAGTCGTATATGGTACACATATAGGGCATGTTCCTTTCATATAGAAGGAATGAGTCTGGAATGAGAAGATACAAAAATGAGCGCTATTTTCTTGCAGAGGTGGGAAGAAGCGGTATGAAATGGTATAGAATGGGAATGAATCGAAAATTCTTTTTTGGAGAGGGTGGAAATGAACAGGAAGGAGATTTTTTTTTTAATTTTTTTTTTCGTGAGTGAGTAAAAGAATCGTAAGAAATGGAAGGAAATAATAAGAAGTGGCATGGTATGGGTATGGGATGAAACCACTTACCCACAAAAAGAACACGCGCGTATACAGTAGAGGTTTGGGTATAAATGTCAAAATGTACATACGGGAGCATTCAAGAGTTCAAATATAGAACATAATCTGTAGAGATTTAGTACATTTCTGATAGAAATTTTGATTCATTTCTATTTGTAATTGTAACCCCCTTGAGAGTTGATAAGTTTTTGAAAAAATAGATCCAGAACTAAACTAATCAAAACTATCTGAAATTCGATTGCACTTTTTCCTTTAAATTGTTTTTTAAAAGGCAAACTTAGTGGATTAATGATTATATTATTTATATATCAACTAAATCGAAATAAATTCAAACAATAAATAATGTGAAAAATTGAAACTTAAGTCAAATCCCAATTAACCAAGAGCGTATCCCAAACCCAAACCTGTGATATGCAAGGGCTGCAACTAAATCAAGTTAGCTCGCCGAACCATCGGGTTCAATTCAGTCAAAGCTCAGCTCTGATTGGAATCAAACCGAGCTCGTGTCAAGCCCGAGCCAGTTTGGAAGCATACTGAGCTGAACCTAAGCCTAGCTCGGCTCAACTCGGATTAGCTAAATAGTTCATTTTTTAATTATATGCTTGTGTGGAAAGCATAAAATTACTGTTATTCAACAAAATTTCATTCCAATCCTTAATTCTTGAATCCAATACAAAAATTTTCGCGGCACCGTCTAATACAGACGTTTGCGTACAATTCTAACCCTCTTCGATTAAGAAGTGGTTATTGGGCCGCAAGGCTAAATATCAGCCCAAGTATCCAATCCAAGTTCTTGACCGAAGTGTGGGGTCCAAGTCCCAATATGATTACGAATTTATGGTTTATGATTTCCATTTCTTAACGTAAACGGCAAGGGGCTGTGTGGTTGATTACTATTCCCTGCTCCTTTTCCATGCGAGTCTTCAGGAATTAGAGGACCAAAGCTTAATACACAAATTAGGGCCCAAATATGGCTTATTGGCCCAAGCCTAAGCTGGGCCTTGTTATATTGTGGGGTTCAGGTTCCCTCCACTCTTGGTGTGTCAGTGTGGGTGATGAATGTGGGAGCGGGACTCACAGATGAAGCAATGATTTTTACTGTTAGTTGAACTATCACCCATAAAAACAAAGTTGTTTATGGTAGCAACAGCAACAACTTTTAGTAGAGATCTGGTTTGCAGGGTTTAGAAAAATTTATATATAAATAGTCTTATTTTTGTAGGTATTAGTACTCATTAAGAGTGGGTAATAGATTAGGTTGGATTGGGTTATGGCTGACCCGTTTACAAAGTGGACCGAGTCGGCCTTTTTTGTAAATAAACGGAGGGGCTGACCCGCATTTGGCCCATTCTAAAATGAAGCAAACTTGTATAAAAAATTTGTGTATAATAATTATTGTTATGTATAAAGTGTTGGTAATAAGCTTAACTAATTGTAACATATAAACAAGTGTGTCAAGTAAGTTAAAAAAACTAATGGATCACTAAACAAGTCATTAATAGGATGGCCCGTTAATATATATGGACCCGATCCATTATTGAGCCGACCTTTTCTTTGCCACATTTTAAACGGGTCAACCCACTTGACCCAATGGGCATCCGGCTCGTTGCCTACCCCTACTACTCACAAAGAGATGAGTTCCCATAAACAAAGTTATTTATGGTAGTACACAACCAATATGAGCACTTATTGCATACTTCTCATCGATATTTAACACTCATTAGTAGCAATGGGTCAATTTTTCTAGCTATAATTTCAATTTTAATCAACACGTATTAGCACTAATCAACACCGATTATAATTTATCAGCACTAATAAGTATTGATCAGCAACAAGTCATGCGTAATAAGTGGAAAAAAAACATGCCCTATACTATAAGAATTAAAAAATCGACATAAATATTCACATAAAATAGTCTCATAATTATTATATTATTTCATGAAGCACTTCACCTTTTATTGTCTTTTTGTATTGTACTGATAGATTGGAAACACAAGAAAATGGAATAGCTGAGAAATGGATTAACACGAGAACGATCAGCAAAGCAATCACACGTTTAGTGTGGACATGGTTAAGGAAGATTGGAGTTACTTAAGGGTAACCATGGATTGCATATAGTTCTGCAATTCAAAGTTAGTTGACTAGTTCGGGGTTGCCTATTTTGCCCTTTTGTTTCTCCTTTTAAAAATTAGTAAGTTTCTTTTTTTTAAAAAAGGAAATCAAATGCTCCATTTAAGAATTTATTAACCCAAGCATGGACAACAGAGAATACATTTGTCCATTCTTTGCCCCTTTAAAGAAAGGGAAGCATGGTTGAAAATATTGACAACCCAGACTCCTTTGAGGTAATGCATGTCCATATAGATACTAATATCTTCAACAACATTGAGGCAGAGCTGGTGCTATCCATTGGAGATATAGGCTTTAGAATTAAAATTAAAGAGGTGGGTGGCCCAGTTCTGCATAAACTAGGAACACAACAGTACGTACTCAGGCCTCCCATGGAAGCTGTGGAGTCCAATACTGATACAACAGTGAAGGAGGGACCCCAGGATGATGTGGCATGGAAGCATGACATGGCAATATGCGATTGGAGAGCCAATAACAGTAACAGCCTACAGGAAGGTGAAGGAACGAAATATTCAAGCAGCAAAGGCGACACTGACGGAAACAATAAATCCTCCACAAAGACCAAGACTGTCAATCTTGATGGATGCACTAACGATCTGCTGAAGTCTAGGCAACCAATCTGCAGGATTAACTCTGAGGCACAGAGTACGGAGGGGGGCAGCAACCCTTCACAGCCCCCAGGTTTCGAGAAGCGGCAAATCAATAGTTGTTCAAACAATTCCCAAAGTCTAGAAAATGAGCAGCAGTCTAAGGAATGTGAAGGACCACAGCGTTCGTCAGGAGCCAAAGCTTCCCCTAGACAAACAGAGAGGAGCAGTGGGCAGAGTAAACAAGTCCAAGGCAGAGAAAGGAGACAAAATACTGCAAATCGAGAGAGGGTAATCACAAGGAGTATTTCAACCTCCAGCATTAGTTGCTCATCATCAGGAAGCATCCACCAGCTAGCGAAGGACGCCTTGCAGGTAGGCAGTGTACTAGGAGTGAAAGTGGTGGAAAGTGAGAAAGCAGCAGTACAAGGAATAAAGGCTACTTTGAAGAGCAATAGAAAGCTAGCAACAAGCCAAAAGCAAAATCAAGCCTAAATACAGGGAAGATGAAAGTGGTTGTCTGGAATGTTAGGGGGCTAAAGGCAGCACCAAAGAAGCGATGCATTAAGTGCCTAATTCAAAAAAATGGTTTGCAGTTCGTAGGATTGGTTGAGACTAAACATAACAATATTTCACAATGGGATATTTGGAAATGCTGGGGGCAACAGAATATTGAATGGGTTGATGTACAAGCAGCTGAGAACTCGGGTGGGTTGATCGCCTCTTGGGACAAGGATTCATTTAACATGAATAATTGTTTCACCATGCAAAGTTGGATATGCATCTTAGGCAAATTTTTACGTGATGACTTCGAATGTGCAATCTGTGTGGTCTACGCCCCAAACGACCAACTGCAACGTCTGGAGGTCTGGAATCAATTGCGAAGCCTTAGAGCCAATTTCCAACTTCCCCTCATCCTGATGGGAGATTTTAATGAAGTACTACATCCCTCAGAACGGAAAGGTGCAAATTCTCAAACACCAAGTATGAGAGAATTTGGCGATCTTGTGCAGGATTTGCAAGTTATTGACATGGCAATCAACCAAAAATATACATGGATGAGGAGTAATGCAGCAAGCAGGATAGATCGCATACTGGTGGATGCAGAAATTGTTCAGAAATTCCAAACTATAAAAGCTACTTGCAAAGAAAGGAGCTTGTCAGATCATTACCCTATCATCATGACAACCGCAAGTTTAAAATGGGGACCATCACCCTTTAGAACCCTTGATATCTGGTTGCAAGAACCAAGCTTCCTGAGAATGTTTGAGAAGGAATGGGTACAGCTTGTTGGGTTGTCGTTGGATGCTAAGCTAAAGGCGATCAAGAGACCACTGAAGAAGTGGAATACAGATGTATTTGGGCATATTGACAGGAAGATTGAAGCATATCAGAATGAATTACAGAAGATTGACCAAAAGGGCCAGGATATGGATTTACAGCAGTGTGATTGGATGAGAAGGAGTGCATTGCAATCACAACTTTGGTTGTGGATGACAAGGAGGGAGCGATACTGGAAGCAGCTTTCAAGATGTAAAATACTGAAGGAAGGGGATAGAAACACAAAGTATTTCCACCTATTAGCCTCCATGAAGAGAAGGAAGAAAATAATTGAGAAGATTAGAGCAAATGGAGAAGAATTAACTGATGCAGAGGCAATCAGAACAGCCTTGGTGAATTATTTTAAGACTTTGTACAAAAAAAATAATTACACCAAGTTTGATATTTCGACATTAGGCCTGAACAAAATCACACAGCAGATGAGTCAAGACCTGGAGGCTCCAATAACACAGCAAGAGATCAGGGATGCCATGCTGAGCTGTGACCCTACCAGAGCCCCTGGATATGATGGATTCAACTTGAAATGTATCAAGCATGTATGGGGGATCATAGGGGAGGAATTTAGTGCATTCATACAGCAGTTCTTTGCAACAGGGCACTTACCTAGAAGGTTAAATACCACATGGGTTACTCTCATCCCCAAGAAGACAGATGCTATTGAAGTCACTGATTACAGGCCAATTAGTATGGTGGGCAGTGTTTATAAAGTCATAGCTAAAGTTCTTAGCAGGAGATTGAGAGAAGTCCTACATCACTTGGTAGGTGAGACACAAACTGCCTTTGTAAGAGGTAGACATATCCAAGATGGTGCACTAATAGCAAATGAAGTGGTAAGCTGGATCAAGAAACAGAAAAGGAGTGGTGTGTTGATAAAGCTGGATTTCCAAAAAGCATATGATACCATAGATTGGGATAGCCTGGACTTGGTCCTAAAAACTATGGGATTTGGAGATAAATGGCGAAAATGGACCCGAGCATGCCTGACAACTTCAATGATATCAATACTGGTCAATGGTGTCCCTAGCAAACCATTTAAAATGGAAAGGGGTATTAGACAAGGAGACCCCTTATCCCCTTTCTTATTTGTGTTAATGGCAGAGGTGCTGAATAAAATGATGATTAAAGCTGTATAGATGGGGCTGTGTAAGGGAATAGAAGTTGGATGCAGGAACATTCATATTAGTCACTTGCAGTTTGCAGATGACACACTCATCTTCAGTAGGGCTAACAGCACTTACCTCCAGAATGTGAAGAAAGTCCTGTTGTGCTTCCAAGCATTTTCAGGACTGAGTGTTAATTATAGCAAATCAGGGTTCATAGTAATGGGAAAAGATGATCAGTGGGCCTATAATGTTTCCCAACTACTACAGTGTCCATTGATTCAGCTACCAATCACATACCTAGGGGTCCCTTTGGGGGCAAATATGAGGAAGATCTCATCATGGCAAGGTGTCATTGATAAAGTACAAAAGAGGTTGGGGTCTTGGAAAGCTAACAGCATCTCAAGAGCAGGAAGACTAATACTAATCAAGGCTGTCCTTAATAGTCTTCCTCTTTATTATCTTTCTCTATTTAAGATGCCGAAGAAAGTGGTGGATGAGATCATCAAAATTCAGAGGAGATTTTTCTGGAAAGGGGGAAATGGGGGGAGAGTTAGTGCACTCGTGAGCTGGGAAGTGATGCAGAGACCAAAAGCAAGCGGTGGGCTAGGGGTGGATGATATGATAATGAAAAATGCAGCCATGCTATTTAAATGGTGGTGGAGGTTTGCATGTGAGGAAGGGGCTCTCTGGAAAGAAGTGGTAAGTTCAATCCATAAGGAAGGTACCTTCATCCTACCGAGCATAACAAAATCACCTGTACCAGGGCCATGGAGGGCAATAAAGCAATTAGCAGCAGAGTCTTCTCCAGTACAAAATGCTTTTGTTAGTAACCTTGGTATAAAACTTGGAGATGGTGCAAGAACAAAATTTTGGCATGACCCATGGATGCAGAATTCAGCACTTAAGGGGAGGTATCCTCTGTTATACAATGTCTCATCTCAGAAGAAAGCCCTTGTTGCAGAAATGGGTTGGTTTGAAGGAAATACATGGCGATGGACCTTGTCCTGGGGAAGACAGCTAACTTAGGAAGAAGAACAACAAGTGGTGCAATTGCAGGGTATACTTGGCCAAGAATCCCCATCAAGGGAAGGAAAGGACACAATTTTATGGTGCCTAAAACCTGACTATAACATCAAGGCCATTTCAGCTAAGGCACAAACATTTAAAGATCAACAAGCAGTGGTGGATAACTTGGTGTGTACTATTTGGAGAAAACTAGCACCTCCTAAGGTAGAGTTAATGATGTGGTTAGCATTATTGGGGAGGCTGAACACCAAGGACCTGCTGTATAGAAAAGGAATACTACCAATGGAGGCCAACACATGCAACTTCTGTGCCACAACAGTAGAGAGTTTGGATCACTTGCTTGTTTCATGTCACGTATCATGGCAGATTTGGTGTGTATTGTCCTTAGAACTGAGGAATCCGATTATAATCCCAGGCACACTAAGACAGATGTATGACATGTGGATGAACCAGAAGATACATGGCAGAATCAGGAAGAAATATTGGATGTTGACTTTCTTTGCAATCACATGGAGTTTATGGATGACCAGGAATAGCATAGTATTTGAACAACAGAGCTTGAGTATGGAAACAGTAATTTGCAGCATCAAGTGGAGAATTGCTCTTTGGTCCAAGGCATGGAAGGAAGAAATCCCATACTCAGCTCACGAATTAGCAAGGAATTTTGTAAACTTAACAAGTATTTTTCCGTAATTGTGTTAGGGTTCTAGTCAGTTTATATGACCTTCTGTATCTGGATTACCATTAATCGAAAAAAAAAAAGAAAGGGAAGCAAAAAAGAAAAAAAAAAAAGAAGAGGAAGTCGTATTTGTATAAAACTTCTGAAAAAGCTTTACGCACTTCTTAATTTTCACATGAAAGAAAATATTTTTTAATTAATCTATTTTATTTTTTTAAACTAATTGATAAGTATGAACCACTTAATTGTAGAGGAAATGGAGAACATTGCCTCCTGCCCAAAGAGAAAGGCAAAGATATTTTTGTACACAATTCAATCAAATTTAAATTACTTTTCACTATTTTAATCAACTTCTACCGATTATATAAAAAAAATTCATCGTACTTCAACCCATGTTAACCTACTTAAACAAAAAAAAAAATACATACTTCAACTTATTTTAATCAATTTCTACTAATCTCAATCAACTTTACCCATTTATCAATCCATATTTTTTAATGAAAAATAGGTTCTAAATTGCCAAATGCCTGAGCAGTGTAGTCGCCCTTTTAAGTTTCAAATACACTCCCCATGAACAAGTTCAAGAAAGTGCGAGTTTTTGGCCCTGTTCTTTTTGTGGATCAATTCTAAAATACTAACTCAAACCCACTTCAACCTACGTCAATCAACTTCAACCCATTTTTACTATTTTAACCAAGTTCAATTTATCACATAAAAAAATTTAACCTAATTCAAGCAACTTCAATTTACTTCAACCTATTTTAATTTATTTTATTCTTTTATATATCTCAATTTATATACGAAAAGAACAAGTCTATTTGTAAGAATTATGTAGGCTTCAATAGATTGCTTGCCAGCTTTAACTATTGTGCCGTCAACAACCCCAATATAGGGGCTAGTGGGCGGTTTACGTTTAAGGTTTAAAAAACAATGTATTAACGTTTTTTAAATATTCGTAAAAAGTTGACTAGTACAATAATTTCAGGATACCTGACAAAGAAAGTAGTATTTTTTAAATGGACAAGTCACCGACATAATGTCGAAAATGACATAAATGGAGTGTTTAACATATAAAATTGGAATTATTATCACATATCACTTGATATAAAAATTGATCAATTTTATTTTTAACCATTTATTTTTGGGATTATTATTTGCACCCCAATTTAAAATTATTTATATGAAAAAATATGATTAGTTAGCCTTCTTATCTATAATTTTTTTTATTATAAAATGAGACCACAGGATAACAAATCTTAAGGTGTTGGATTAAACAATAACTAGAGAATAAATAAAATTTAACTAAATATTAAGGGAGTATATGATAATAATTCTATATAAAAAATTCTTACTCTCATTGAATTTATAGTCAAATTTATGGCATTGTTTTACCAATGTTTTCAAATTTATGACTTAATGTGATGTGTTTGCTTTATACATTGTTGAATATATAATTTAGTGAAAAAGCAATAAGGTAATTAACCCTAACAACAAAGCTAAATAAAGTCATGATGACTGAAATATTAATACACTGTTTGAATATAAGAGAGGAAGGGGAAGGACAATTAATGGATGGGATGGAAAAGGATGGGAGGGGAAGGAATAGGGGTGGCAATGGGGCGGGTACGGGGCGGGTTTAGCCATACCCTCACCCATACCCATTTTTAAAATTAATACCCATACCCATACCCATACCCATCGGGTATTGTAAAGTTATACCCATACCCATACCCACTGGGTATAGCGGGTATGCGGGTTTTATTCGGGTACATATAGACAAAAAAGAATTAAACCCATTTTGTACCCATATTCGATGTCAAATACTCAATATGTCACATTAACACCAAACTTCCGACGATATATCATATCACATCAAATACAACTAAAAATTTGCCAATCAAAACAATAAATTAGCGCTTAAAAATTACAGTTTGAAACAAAATATTATGCCGAACTTTGGAATATCATACAACTCAAAGCAACTAGTAAAATATTCAATTACAAGTAACGAATTAGAACTTTAAACAAACGGGTATGGGTTTTATATGGGGCATTTATGAGACGGGTACGAAGCGGGTATTAATAAAACGGGTATGGGGCGGGTACGAGCTATACCCATACCCATACCCATACCCATTTTAGCAATACCCGCCCCATACCCATTTTTTTTCAATTTTCGCTACCCATACCCATACCCATTGGGGCGGGTTTTGCGGGTTTTAGGCGGGTACGGGTTTTTTTGCCAGCCCTAGGAAGGAAGATGGCGTTATGTAACTTTACATTGTTTGTATTTAAAATGGAGGATGATGAGGGTTAGTTAAAATTATGGTGTTTGGATTAAAAAGAAGAGGGGATAGAAGGGGAAGAGAAGAGTGTTTTATTATTGTTATTGTCACTTCCCTTCCTCTCCCATCCATTTTCCCTCAATTTGGAGGGGAATAAAAATTGAGTTAATACGTGTTGATGAAGGTGAAAGGTTTCTCCTCTCTTCCCTCTTCATTTTTTTCTCAAAAGAGGGGAAGATTGGTTAATTAATCTATTTTTCCTCCAATTTCCCTACCTTCCCCTCTTATAACCCTAATCTAAACATATTGTAAATCATGACTAATCTTAAAGGTTCTCTAGCCAAACTTTTTAGATTTAATAATTAATTAGCTTAATAGTATTGATGAGTTGCTTCCATTCATTTTCATTCTCAATTCATCTAGTTCAAAAAATTAAAAGGTAAAAGTAAATGCATTATTGGGCATGAATAATTTAAACTTTATGGGTATATAACGAGAATAATTTGAACTCTAATAATAGCTCCAAACGATTTGAACTATGAGTGTATTTATTTTTAGTATTTTAGGGTCTATTTTAAATTGTATTTTTTAGGTAATTTAAGTATCAAAATAAATGCATGCAACTTGAATTCCACATGTTTCGTGCGATATGAGAAAGCAGGGGAGTGACAAGCGTATCTTGAGAAGAGAGAATGAGTCATGATCCATGCAATGAGGATACATGAGTCATGTTTTTAGCCACCCTATATCCTATGATATACACATTTATTTAAGGAGCTTAGGCAAACTAATAAGATCTTCCTTGATTGATTAGTTTCTCAATATTTGTTTTCCACTACCAAGCAATAACCATCATTTATATTAATTTTCTTGTCCCTTTAAGCCACAAATTGTAGAGTTCCTATACATAAAGTTTGAACTTGATCTCTAAAATCATACCAATAATCTTACAAAAATCCCAAGAATCAAAGTGAAGTTTGCCTAAAAAGCCTTACTAAATAACAATAAAAAAGTTAATTTTTTTGCACAAATGGCAAATCCAAGTGGTATGTAGTGTAACAAAGGGGCAATTGAATAAAAATGGAAGACGTGCTAGCTTCAAAGTGGTGTTCCGTGAGGAATGGTAACCACTAGCATGAATTTATTGCTGACCTAACCGTGACCTCCCTCTACATTACCCGTTCCACAATCTATGAACTTATCAAATACTGGAAATCTCACTCTCTTCTTTGGTTGTCCTTCAAAAAACCCCAACAAACCAATAAATCCAAACCCCCACACAATTCAGTAAGAGAGAGGAGGAGAGAGAGAGAGAACTCTCCCTCCATCTCTCTGATCACAAAAAAACAGGCAGTATTTATGGGCAATGAGCTCTGCAACTGTTGCATGCAACAGGAGAGAACAGGGGAAAATGGAAGACGGGAGCCTCAATTTTGATGATCAATCAGAAACCCACAACAACAGCAACAGCAACAGCAACAAATTGAGCAACGGCGGAAAACCCAAGAAAAATTACAGGCTTGTAAGCTATGATGAGTTGCCGAATTACATGAAGGACAACGAGTTCATTCTTAGATACTACAGAGCAGAGTGGCCTCTGAAACGAGCTCTATTAAGCTTGTTTCAGTGTCACAATGAGACCCTCAACATCTGGACGTATGCCCTCGTTTTCTCTCTCCTAAAATTGGAATTTCTGGTTGTTCTTGTGTTTAATTTTGATGGGTATTTGACTTTTTGCGGAAATTGATTATGAATTCTGGTTTTGATTTCAGGCATTTGTTAGGGTTTGCTCTGTTCTTGGCTTTGACAGCTGTCAATGCCGCGCATGTTTCTGAAGCAGTTGATCTCTTTGGAATTTTCAGGTATCTTCATCCTTTTATCTGTATAGGAAGAATTTTGGGGCACCGATTTGATTAGGTTTTGTTTATGGTGGTTTTGAAATTCTTATTCGATTAAATCAAATGACAAATCCATACTTCTAATCGTCGAGTTGAAATTGCATAGTTGTAAAGGTAGGTGCAGAGTTCAATGTATGCCCATCTAAGATCGCATCTCTTGTGATGATTTCTGCAGAGTTTTATGTATTAAATTAGTCAACAATCACATGGCCATATTCAATGGAATAAGTACTCAGGGAGAAGACTAGGATTCATTCATGAAATTTCACTCATGCCTATGTGATACGGTCTCATTGGGTTTCTTTAGGGGAGGCTAAGCCTATTGGCCCTGTTTGGCAAACAGCTGTTAGTTGTTAGCCGTTTGTATTAACTGTTAGCTGTTTGAGTTAACTGTTTGTATTAGCTGTTTGTTGGAAAACTGTTTAGTAAAATTAGCTATTTCTGACAAAGTTGTGAGACAAAAAGCTGAAAAGCTATTCCAAAAAGTTATTTCACCGAATACCCAGATTAGCTTTTTTACTTGATCAAACAGTTAATTTTGGTCAAAAAAACTCTTTTTGGCTAAAAAGCTCTTCAAAAAACTGTTTGCCAAACATCCCCATTATTTGCGTAGCTAAGTCATTTTTCACCAGTGCGCCTTAGAGCTAGGGGCTGATGCTTTTAACTTCATGCCTAAGGTCATGAGATCGAGCACTGGTACCTGTCTTTTAACAAACAAGCAAATAGCTAAGTCGCTTTTCTCGTCTGATCTACAATTTGAGATGAGAGATTGTTGTTTATGACAAACTTACTAAAATGTGTGAAAATGAAATTTCTTTCTTTTGGAAGAAGTAATCTAGTAGCTTTCTTCCTTGTTTTGACTGATGTGGTTTGTTTGGTAGATCATATCAACTACCCCAATGTTTGAGTAATCGTTGCATCAAGTGTGTAGACGGCCTTGGACAATTCCTAATCAAAAGTGTCGATTGTTTCAACTTGAGGCCAAGAAAAATGAACCCAGGCTGCTAGTGCTACTTTAAAAATTAGCTAAACTCCACCATGTAAACTGATCATGGCAAATTGGCAACCAATTTGTAAATGCCAGTGTTCACGTGATGCCTTGTTAGCTATGCTATGGACAAATGAAAGATACCTTAAAAGATCAATTTGTCAGGGACCATTAAGCAGTATGTGTGATTCTATAATTGGTTGAAACCAAAGATAATATCATATTTTCATTGATCATGCTGTAATTACCCCCCCCCCCAAACAAAATCACCAGATATATTATGTTAGACCATCAAAAATTTTCCTTAAATTTGAAATCTTTGAGAAATCTTTCTGTGTCTCTTATCCTATATGAAGTCATTTGAGGCATGATTGCTCGATAATCTCTCTCCCCCTTACCAAGTACTCCCTTTTAATATCAGGACTTCTCCCAGGACAAATACTTCTCATGACTCAAACAAACTCTTCATGGTAAGCAAATTTCTTATGTCTGTATTTATTTAATTCTTTTGTCGTAAAACAGTTGGTGGTATACGACATTCAAGTTTAGGTCCCATAAAAGTAACTTATCTGCACTTCATCTCTAGGGATAAGGCCGCTTATATTTGATCTAACATCTCCCCCCCCCCCCCCCCGCCCGAGTGAGATCCGGGGCTTATATTATGATTTGTTGTGGTTGCATTCATCTACTTGCACTTTCTATTATCTCAACAAGATTTTGCCACCTTCGCATTTGAATGACAACAGTTTCAAGATGTGACGGAACTGGTTAGTTTGAAGAACCGGAGCCATCCACATGGAGGAGCTGATCAAGTCCATCACATTGGAGCGACAAGATGGCCATTCTATGTCTACTTAGGTGGTTCGATGTTTTGCCTTTTATCAAGCAGCTTGTGCCACCTCTTCTGCTGCCACTCCCATGACCTCAACCTCTTTCTCCTCCGACTGGACTACACTGGAATCGCAGTCATGATTATCACCTCATTCTTCCCAGCCATGTACTACATCTTCCAATGCCAGCCAGTATGGCAAATAGTCTACCTTGCTGTCATCTCCCTCTTCGGAGCCTTCATCATCGCAACCCTCCTCTCCCCAACCCTCTCCTCGGGAAAATTTCGGCCCTTGCGAACCATCCTCTTTGCGTCAATGGGCCTATTCGGGCTGGTGCCTGCTATCCATGCGGCCATCCTCAACTGGTCCAACCCAAGGCGGAACTTGGTCATAGCATATGAAGCTTCCATGGCTCTTTCCTACCTTATAGGGGCCGGGTTCTACGTCAGCCGGGTCCCAGAGAGGTGGAAGCCGGGTTGGTTCGATTTGGTGGGGCACAGCCATCAGATATTCCATATCTTTGTGGTGTTGGGTGCATTGGCTCACTATGGTGCTGCCCTGGTTTTTATGGAGTATAGAGACAGAGTCGGATGTTGACAATTTAAGGGGAATTTGTAGACATGGAGTACATAAAAGAGTGCACATTGATTTCGTTTATTTGCTGTTTATGGCTCTGATGAGTATCAAGGCTCCGACCATGATGAGCAATATCATATACGTGTGAGAAGAGCATCTTAATGCTTCTTGTTTACCTATTAAAAAAAAAGGTGCTAAATAAATTAAAGTTAAAAATATATTGTTGGAAACCTAAATGGATCGTTTTTTTAAATAAAAAAACCCTCTTGAATACCCTTTTTTTTTAAAATTAGAAAATGAGAGCATTAGAAGGGGTCACCCACCAATGTCATCTTATAATTTATTGGTGAAAATCATCTGAGTGAATTTGAAAATTTTCAATTTAAATAGTTTGTGAGATTTACAACCTGATACAATAAAGTCATAGTTTTATGATGATTTCTCTGTAAATTGATTTGCCTATTCCAAGTCACTTTATAATAGACTTATTGCCTTTTTGTTATTATTTTTGTGCGACGATCTCCGATGAAGATGGTATTTGTGAAAAGTATTTGATTTGATTTTTCTAAAAGTTAACCATTTATTTTTAAATATTTTACCAAAATAACTAACTCATTTAACACTTTATTTTCAAGAAATATCAGACGCAATTATGCAAACAATGATACAAATAGATTTAGTATCCGCTAACAACTAATGCAATATAATCAGTAAATTTTGTGTAAGATCGTTTTATAATAATTTATATTATGGGACGTCTCATGTACTTATTAATTACCACTTAAATTTAAAAAAATATCTTATCACATAGAATATTAAAATGAGACCACCCCACATGAATTTGTGCAATATGATGTCACACACTAAACAACTCACAATACCCAAAAAAAAAAAAAAAAACTGCAAAACGAAAAGGAAAATCCAGTTGTCATTCACTGATGTGGACCAAAGTCACAGTGTGGACACAAGACTGAGGAGTAACTTTCTCCCCACCACGTGCTGAAGAGGAATATTCCTGTGTTCGCGGATGCATGTACAACCATGGGTCACAACATGAACGCCGCTGTTTTCCCCTTCGTTTAACCTTCTATTTTTTAAGTCATGCCGACTATTTAACAATATGCTCAATGTAAATTTCAAACTAATTAATTGGTCTCACTGATATTTGGACTTATTAGCATAGCAGCCCTATTAAGAAATGTACGAGGAGGAAATGTTAAAAACTTTCAAATTATTTTAAAGCAATTCTTTAACAATCATAAGTGGAAGTATAACAAAATGTTAAATTTAAACATTTTTGTTAATGTCGCGTTTTAAATTTTTTAAGATTTAAAAACTCAATAGTTTGATTAGTATCTACAATTTAAATATATTTTAATTATATGTTTACGAAAACTCATAGAAATTAATTGTATCATTAATACAAGAATTTTTTTTCAAAAGATTATATATGACAAACTGGAGTAAAGTATTTGAAGTTTGAACACTAATTTTAGAATTGTAACTTGTAAGGTAAATACTGATTAACCTCATATACTACTAAAATCAATTAAAATTTTCAATCTCTAACATATATAAAGGAGAATTCAAAATAGCATATATTAGAGCCATTTTTACGTCAGTTATCTTTTAAAAATATATTAGAGGAATTAATTTTAGAAATAAACCTAGTCTTCTATAAAAAAAATACTTGATAAAAGAAATCAATACCAAAAAAGAATCAAAAATTTAAAAAATTACTATTTGGATGAAAAAGTTCATCCAAAAACTATTTTGTCGAATATCTAAATAATCAAACATATAATTTAATTGCTAGGAACCTAATAGCTTTTGTTTTGACCTGAAATTTGTTAGACCCCCATAATTATAAACAATCAACCCCCATAATTATAAACAATCAATCATTAGCTAAAAATTAGGGGGGAAGAACAGTGGCAGTGAACCAGTAAATCAGAGCCCTCCATCTAGAGTTGCGTTAGCTAGACTTTCCTGCTCTCATCCTTCCTTCCCAGTATCCCAAGTCCCAACGGTCAACATTTTCCAACTTGACTTAAACACAATTTTTTGTCAAACAGCCAATTGGAAGGTTAATCAATGAATAGACCAACACACCACCATTTGTCCATTTCCAGCTCTTTGCCCTTTAACCCCCCCAATCTCTCTGTCTCTAAAAAATGCATTAGTCTTTGCTGTTTTCTTGTGTTTCCCTCTTTCTCTCTCCCCATTCAGCCGCCCCTTTACGGGTTTGTTTCTAATTCTATCACCTCCTCTAACTGTTGCTGGCTTGCTTTGTATTGTTACTTTAGGAGAAGTTAAAATTTCATGCAGTTTATGATGATAATTATACATGTAATTGCTCAAAAACCTACTGCTAAATGCTTTCTTAGTTTTCTGGTAGATGGGGTTGTCTTAATTCTTGTACTGGAAAATTTAAATGTTTGAATTTTCAACTCCTCTTGTCAAAATCTGTGATCTATGGTGGTGTATTTTTGAGGGTTTAGCTCCTTTCTTATCTGGGTTTTCTTCATGTTTGATTCGTGTCTATCTTCTGGTGAATTTTGAGATGGGTAGTTTTGGGAATTCAAATTTGGAATCTCCCAAATGAGGATTTTCAGGAACTTTTGAGCTTTGATATGCTTCTGGTTGGTAATTAACTCTGCTTTTTGAGTGATGGTTGGGCATGTCTTTTAGGTTTAAGTATTGCATCTAATCCTCTCTTTTTCAATTTTTAAATAAACCATTAGTTGAATGATTAAGACTAATCAAGCTCATCCTTCGATGGGAACCCGCATGCTCATTATTGCATTAGTTAATTTTCTCATCGATTGAGTTCAACTACGAATATCCGTGGATTATGAGGCATTGTTGAGAGGGTGTTTTATTGTGATGAATCATATATTTTAGATGTAGGTAAACTGGGTTTTGCCCTGTCATTTGTACATGTATGGCAAGTGGGTTACCTGGGGGTTGTGGTTCTATCTACTAGCATATTCTATTGATTTGGCCTTTCTTTTCTTCTGGGGTCACTTATTACTAATTGTGGGTTGTCATGAATCTTGATTTTGGTTTGATTACTTACTCATACTCTCATTGTTACAGATATCAAAGTCATTGATCTTCATTCAACAACTTTAGGAGTCTTTCTGTGTCACTAGCTACAGATTCTGTGATTTTTGCTATGCAGAGGGTTTGTTTTTGCAAAGCAAGGAGCTACCGTTCGATTTAAGCATCAACATGTGGGTCTCACTTTATCATCTGGAATTCACAGAAGATTTTTGATACAATCTGTGTTCCAGTGGCTCCATTGTTGAGAAATGAGTGTGTGAATAAGATATATTGTCATTATCTTTGGTCATCAAGGATGGTTAGCCACATCTCTGCAGTCAGAATTTTGTTATTCACTTTGAGCATATTACTGTGTATGCAATGGCTCGGGGCCTTTGCCATTGAGGTTACGTCTAAGAGTGGAAGGAAACTTCTGCTGAATGGAGTCCAAACAGATGCCACATTCCCTTCCTCTCATTCACACGATGCTGGAAGCAGCAGCCATTTCTCATTTTCTCCTAAGAATAAGATTGCAGCTGTGGCAGTGCCTGGCATGCTCATTGTGGGTTGCCTTTTTATCTGCCCCTGTGTCAGATCTAAGAAGAAAGAGAGCCCATCTGCTGTTTACCAGAAGGAATTTCCTTCAAGTAAGTGACTACTTCTGTTCTTGGAAGATTTAACTGTCACATTGTCTAGCTCCCATGATTTAAACTAGGTTCCTGTATCTGAAATCCAAGTTTCTGCTGTGCTTGTTTCTGATGCGTTTTTCATCATCATAATGTGTAAATGTGAACACTCGAACTCCTTGAAGTTTGCTGACTGGTCAACAATTTTCTGCAGTGGATTCATCTTCTTCCTTTGAGGCACATCCTAATTTGGAAAAGGTTCCAGTCAGTCCATGGCGACATGCACCGCCAAGTCCATCTCCATCACGATTCCCACCACAGAGTCCATCTCATTCACGACACCCACCACCCAGTCCCTCTCGATATGCAATGTCCCCAAAGCTCGATAGATTTGGTTCTGTGAATCTTAATTTTAGTCAGATTTCAAAAGCTACGCATAATTTCTCCTCATCCTTCAAGATTGGTGAAGGTGGTTTCGGCACAGTGTACAAGGCCCAGCTACCAGCTGGGCACTGGATTGCTGTGAAGCGAGCAAAAAAGGTATAAAATTACAACAAACTGCAAACTTTGTACATTCATGGACCCGATCATATTTCAGTTTCTTCAGACCCAGCTTTTTTTGCGAACGTCACTTCTGTAAACTGGGGTTTCAATCTTGAAATGTCCAGTCATGTAATTAGACACGAGTGCATTGTATCATTTTATTGCCTTGGCTTCATTAGAAGTACTTTGATTCCTTGAAGTAGTGTTAAAAACTTAAAATCTAATTTCTCTATGGGTCTTCAGGAGTGCAGCAAAAATGTTTAGGGATCTGAATACTGTGAAAGATCTCATAACCTCCCTTCACCTGTGAGTGGTTTTCTTGATTGAGTCTTTGATTGATTTGATAAGTTTGGCAGATGACCTTTCCAAGAGAGTTTCAAATTAGAACTCTTTGGTCTCAAAAGGTCAAGCATGTGTTCTTTGATCCTCTCGGACATCTATACCAATTAAGTTTTCATATATACAGTGGGGGTTATTACCTCCGGTCATCAATGGATGTAAAGCTTTCCATAGAATTGGTAAACTGATCCTTTATCTCCCACTGCTGGTCTGCATAACTGCGTATGCAGTTAATCTAGTGTCTGCATGTCCTTTCCCTTGTTCTATCTATTTTCTTTTCACCTCCCATTTTCAGCGTATGGGGAATTTCGTGCATAGAGGTGTATTAAGATTGAGCAGTTTGTCGGAGAGTCCTTAGTTTACTTTTGTTAATAAATCCTCTTGGATGACAAGATCATCACATGTTCGGGGGAAGGACCTTTGTTTGTCCTCATGTGGGTTGTAGGTGCTTGTTTGCATGTACAATATCTGCGCCTTCACTTTGCTGTCTAACGGTTGATAATAATGAAGATAATTTTTCCTCAGTGGATATTGTTGACTAGAGGTGCACATTTCCTTCCCCCGACTGTCGCTTATTACCCTTTGCCATAACACTGCTGTAGTTCCAGAAAAAGTATTCGGTGTCAAATTTGCTCCTATTTCTCTCTCATTGCATACATTTGATTAGAAAATTATGGCATGAAAAACTTAATGCTTCAGTTTAGTTATTTCGTTGACACCTTTATCCGTATTCCAGTGTATATGGCCTGTTGATGAACTATCCACTGCCAGAACCATTTCTGCTTGATTTTTGCCTCCTTTTTCCTGGAAATGATATTAGACTCAATTTCAATGGATTATTTCTACTTCTTCTCAGGAACAATTTGACTCTGATGAATTCAACAGAGAAATTGAGATTTTATCCAAAATCGAGCATCGCAACCTCGTGAGACTGCTCGGATATGTTGACAAGGGGAATGAACGGCTTGTTGTTACAGAGTACGTTTCAAATGGCACTCTGAGGGAACATCTAGATGGTAAGACCTATTCATTAGAAGAATGGACATTTCTCGTTCAGCATGCATAGCTGATGTTTCAGTCTGTTACACTTGACAGGTCTGAGGGACAGGGTTTTGGATTTTAATCAGCGGCTTGAGATTGCCATAGATGTTGCTCACGGCTTAACATACCTTCATCTATATGCAGGTAGGGGGATCCTGTCTAGTTCTCACTTCTGGGCTGTTTGTTGCTTTCCTAAATGGTTGGTAAATAGTTGTCTTTTTTGGGGGGGAGGGGGGGGGGACATTCTAGTTGCGTCTTTTGGTAACAATTTCTTTGCTTGTAGGAACAAGGCTGGCTACATTTGGATTTTGAAAGTCCTGTTTTAGCAGATATAAGATTGTTTTCAGATAATGAACTTAGAAAATGAACAAAGAATATTGTTTGAAATGAGACCGATAATGATAATTGCGGCTTCAAAATTTTCTTATCCTGCTTCTTCAAGTTGCTTATTGAAAGTTTTCTTATTGAAAATTTTCTTAGAACTTGTAGGCATTTTTACAGCTCCAATTGATTACTGTTGTGAGTGTTGTCGGGCTATACTTAGGTTTAAACTAGTTTATCTAAATAGGTGTTGGTCTTGAAAATAAGTGTTAATGGAAAAATGTAGATGAGTGTAAGTGTTAACAAGCATATTGATTGTACAGACTTAACAGACCTATGAAAAACTGATTGTACATGACCGCATAATGTGTTTTTTCAAGATGGCTTCAGAGTTCAGACAGTTTCTGCATACATAATTAACAGTATTGAGCTCATTTTGATGAACAAAATCGTTCATAGATTTCTGGTCCACTCGTTGATCTCGCACAAACGGCATTGATTGACAATGTGTACATTTTTGCTCGTCCATTTGTGTGCAACTATATTCTCATTTTTTATTGATTGTTAAAATGTCAGAGAAACAAATCATCCATCGAGATGTGAAGTCATCCAACATTCTTCTGACTGAGAACTTCAGGGCAAAAGTAGCTGACTTTGGATTTGCAAGAGTCGGTCCAGTTGACACTGAAAAGACGCATATTTCAACCAAAGTAAAAGGCACAGTTGGTTACCTCGATCCAGAGTATATGAAGACCTATCAACTCACCCCCAAAAGCGATGTCTACTCTTTCGGGATTTTGCTCCTAGAAATTCTGACTGGCCGCCGCCCTGTGGAACCCAAAAGGGTTATTGAGGAGAGAGTAACCCTGAGATGGGTAAGCTCGTTATTCTCTGCTTAGCGTTCTTTAGTTGTCTCACTTTGAATGATTTAAGCGAGAGTACTCAGTTCCCATAAAACATAGTGTAAATAACCAGCGAAGAGCTGTGCTAGCTCGTATGCAAAAAATTCTGTGGGTCTTTTTATTACCTGGGTAACTGGGTTCATATGAGTCATTCCTGACCTCATCTCTAGTAATCTGTGATCCTTGTGATGAGATTTGTAATGTTGATTACTGTAAGAACTTTTTATACATGAGGAACTAGTATAGGTGTCTCGAGCCAGTTGCTTGACTGAAAACAAGGTCACTTATTCCATAGTTTCAACATTTTCCAACAGGCCCTTAATGTGCAGTGGAGGTAGGGCAGATTTGGGTCTAAAGGAAAAGGGTAAGGGGGAAGATTGAAGGTTGTTGAGAGTCGTTCAATCCATTAACCTCCTGCATGGATTGAGAAAAGAAGGGGGGGGGGGGGGGAAGGGGGGAGGTATCCAAGGTAGATTTGGTTATGGGTTTCAGTGAATAGCGACAAGTAGACTGGAAATGTATAACTTGTGTGACATCTTGTTAACGACCTTTTGCAGGCCTTTTACGGCTACAATGAAGGCGATGTGTTGAGACTAGTCGATCCACTATTGAATGAATCAATTGATGTGGAAATACTCAAGAAGATGTTCTGCCTGGCATTTCAATGCGCAGCTCCTGTTAGAGCAGACAGGCCTGATATGAAAATAGTTGGAGAGCAGCTATGGGCAATAAGAATGGAATACAAGAGCACCACCAAAAAAGGGCGGTCCTTTTGATAATTGCCTCTTCTCAAGGCACCCACATATAGATCCATACCTCAAATCAAATGTATTTTCTGTATTTGGTCTGCCTGGCGAGCGAAATATTGTCATCTTGGCTTCGTTCGTCGTTGGGCACATGTTTTGGGACGAAAGAATTTCCATTGATGAAAATGTTATGTATATTCTTCGACTTGTGTTGAAAATTGCTCCTTTGATTGGTTATCTAAGTGTACATAAGTGCTTTGTTCATTGAGTTTTGCATTACATTTGGATTACCTGAAATCTCTCTATCTTGTTGAATTTTGTTTTCCTAGCATAGTTTTGACATTATGTTAAAAGCTCAAGGAGCTTATGCGGAATGTGGGCTTTCTCCTGTTAGGCCATCTTTTCATGAATATGTGAGAAGTAGGAACTAACTGTGGAGGGAACTAGGCAGATAAACCTGGGTTCCAGTTTAAAATTAAGGAAAATCTATTGAACGAGTTCAAGCATATACGTCTCGAATCCTATTCTTTTTAGTCTGTTTTTTTTGCAGAATCAATTTAGATAAATTTAATTCAAAATAAGGCCGTTTCCTTTTCATAGTTTAATGGGCCCAATTCAGTCTTTCCTACTCATTCCTCCTCTTTCCCATATCTTCCCACACTTTAAAAAAAAATACTACTCTCTCCTACTCCTTCCTACTCTCACCTATTTTCATCCACTCTTTTCAATTTCTACATATAACTACTATTTTTAATATTTTGAAGCTTTTATAATTTACATAATTGTGTGTACGAATAGTATGCGAACAATTATGAAAAGTTTTATTTATTTTTCGGATATTATGGAAATATTTGTTAATTGTGCCGGATATTGTATATGACGTAATTTTTGTTATATATGTTGAAGAAATAATAATTTTTTCTGCTTTGTTAAGCACATGTTAGTTTTTGGTGACTGGTAGATATTTTGGGTTTGACTCTATATATGGAAGAGATGTTTAAATATATATATTTTTTTGTTGTGTTGGTTATGAAATATTTGTTATAGGTCACCAAAGTATGGATGGTTGTTGCTGTATATGTAACAGATTTATTTTTTATTTATCGTAATTTGGGGCCAAATTTGCAGAAGTTTTTTTCGGCACAATGAATGAACGTGTAATTTTTTTTTACGTTGTTTGTACTTCGTGATAGGAAGTGCAGATGTATTGTATGTGTATTTTGAACAAATATTTTTTTTCCGTGTGCATTAGTAACAAAATATTGGAAGTTTTTCACAGAAATTGCAAATGATTATTTTCTGTGTGCTGAGGGCCTGTTCTTTTCGTTGGGAAATATGAGTTGGTAAATGGGTGAAGTTGGTTGAGATTGGTAGAAGTAGAGTAAAGTAGGTTGAAGTGAGTATTTTTTTTATTGAAGTGGGTTGAAGTGAGTGCTTTTTGGTTGAAGCGGCTTGAAGTTGGTTAAAGTAGGTTGAAGTTGGTTGAAGTGGGTTGAATTTTTTTTTATTTTGTATGATGGGTAGAAATTGGTTAAAATAGTAAAAAATTGGTTGAAGTGGGCTGAAGTTGGTATTTTTTTTATTGAAGTTCGTGAAGTCGGTTGATGTGGATTGAAGTTGGTTGAGGTTAGCAAATTTGGATTTACCAACGAAAAGAACAAGGCTTGAACATATGTGTACTTTTTTCGTTGTTCGTATTTGAATAATATATGAAAAAAAAAATGCATCCGTGATTTATTTTATGAATAACAAAAATTACAATTTTTTTGGGGTGACAATGGCCACGAAACAATATTTCGTACATGAGTCAACACAAGAAAATATTTTTTCAATCTCAATAATATTTTTATCATCGGTAATTACTACCACAAATAAAAGATTACACTAAAAAAATAAAATACGTAACTTACATCAACTCTCCTATTTCATTCAACTCCTTCCCACTTCTTCTCCCTTTTCCCACACTTAAAAAAATACCACTCTTCTCCACTCCTTCCTCCCTTTCTCACTCCAACTCATCTCACACCTGCAATTTTCCAACAAAAAATACAGGGCCTAAATTAAGCAAATTAGTTTAAAATAATCATTTTTTTTATTACTTTGTATTTACTGTCAAAATTTGGAGACCCTCTTCAATTTTAAGTATAGCCAAAATTCTTCTATTCTTTTTTTAATCATTTTTTAATCTCAAATCGTATTAATAACTGTCAAATTATATTAAATTAGATACACCATACAATGTACGGATCAAGAGTACTTTCTATAAAAAGATGCCATACCGATGTAACTTGTATGTTTTCCACAGACACACACCCTTCCCCGTGAAGAAAAGCTAAAGAACACATTTGGTAGTGGAGACAAATGACAACTGATGACACACCGATGAGTACGGGCGGATCTATAATGGATTCATGTGGGGTCAAGTCAACCGACCTGCTGAGATTATGAAATATTGAACGATTTAGCGATCAGAGTTGAGTAATTTGTTGTAGACATGTAGAGGTAAGTGGTTTGGGCTAAAAAAGACTTCCCGTTTTTATAATCAAAACAAGAAAGGGCCCAAATCCACTAAAATCAAGGAGCATCTGCAAGCGGCTCCTGCTTTGTGCTCTGTGTCTTGGCTCATTCTCGCCGCTTGAAATTAACCCAAGTCTGGAAAGAAGCCAGTCGGCTCCACCACCGCCGCCCCATCCGCCCCATTGCCCGGCTGCTCCCTCCAGTCCACCACCACAACCACATTCCACAAGGTACAAACCCTAACTCTACTTCGACCTAATTACTTTTAGTTCTAGCCCTTGTTTGTCGAATTTTCTGTTGTTTATAGTCTTTATTTGCTTAGATTGGTGTCAATTGTTTAAATTATTTGGCAATTTTAGTTGTACATGTTGTTGTATAATTGGATTGGTGATCTCACGTTTGTCTTGAATGGTTAAATACTTGAATTTGGTGTTATGTATTGTGTTGAAATTGGCTTATATTTCTCATCATATTAGATTGGCTTTGTCTAATTATTGTTTAATCTCGAATGGGTGTTTGAACTTGATTTTATGTATTGTGTTGAAATTAGCTTACTTCTTCCATTAGATTAGGTTGATATATTTGTTATTATTTGAAATTTTGGCTAATTATAATTTTTTGTGTTTCAGTTCGAAATGCATATCTAGATACTTCAAAAAATTAGCTACTGAATCATCGTTTCCTCAAAGTTTTGGACCCGAAAATTCACCTTTGAACTAGTACCAATTGTAAGGCTCGCAAATTATATGCTTTCTCAACTCTCCGACCCCGTTTGGTTTAATTCCTGGATCCGCCACTGCTGATGATAGAGATTATCCATGGCTAAATGGTCTCCCCCAATCTTTGTCCTTTTTCTCTACCTTATACTTGCAGCATCACCACCACCCTCGGATGCTGCTGTTTCTTATGCACAGCTTCGCAGCCTTATCTCCCTCGGCCACTCTCTCTCGATCCGAGTGGCCAACCTCCGTGCTTCGAGGGACGATATCGCTGGAGCTCGCCGTGCGCGCCTTATCGCGGACAAGCTTGAGGGTGGCCTTGGCTTTAGGTTCTGGCCCACTTTCTGGTCCTTGGGTTGGGATTACGTCAAAAACTATGCTTGGCAAGATATGGCGTCGTTTCAGGACTCCTTTGGCATTGCCTCCGACTTCAATGAGTTGCTCAGCTCGCTCACTGAGTTGAACAGGATGAGTTCTGATTCCGAAAGGGCTGCCTGGGTGGCGCAGAATTATCGGAGGGTTCTTGGGCTCTCTAATTCCATGTTCAATCGATTGCTTTCAGTCTTCAGCAAATCGGTAATTAATTTGGGATTACAATGTTTTGTATTGTTTTGATGTGTTTTAAAATTAATTATGCATCCTGAGTTTGCTTGAATGGTATGTGCAGGGGGCAGTAAGAGAGATGGTGGAGATATTGCAGAGAGAAATGGTTGATGGTGCTTATTTGAAGGATTGCCTTGAGGTGGGTGCTAATGATATGAAGAGTTTGGTCCAAATTTTGAAGGACTTGGCTTTTCAGTATGGAACTTTTGATCATGAAGAACTTTGACTTACGTTGCGGATCTTGACTCTAGGTATGCTAATCAGTGCACATCGCATATTGATTAAGCATAGCTTTTCAGTGGGCAACTTTTGATCATGAAGAACTCTGAGTTGCTTTGTGGGTTTGGATTTCGCTGTTGCCATTGGTGCCCTAATGACTGCACGTCATGTATTGATTGAGCAAGGGTTATTGGGTTCTGAGTGGATCTATGTATTTCATCTGCAATGGTAACATCTATGTAGATTTGTTGGAAATGGAAAAGTGAGGCTAGTATATGTTCTGTTCAGTGCTGAAGTCACTTCACTGGTTTTTGTGTTTAGTTTTATGAAGAGTCTAATCCAATCAGAATGGTGCTATGTTTATTGTGGTCTAAACCCTGACCTTGTGGGGGAAGTCATTTCCTTTGGAGGATTTACAAAGTGATCATCAATGGGAAGAAGCCCATTGAAGCACATGGTATGTATGATATGCATATTTGAAAACAATGTAGCCACTGATAAATTTCCTTCTCAGTTAAATTAATCTGTGATGTATCTCTTTTGGGAATGAACCTACACTACCTCATGTTTGTGAGGGTACTTCAGAAATCCCCCCCCCCCCCCCAAAATAAAAATGCAAAGAAGAAAGCAAAGAGAATGGCAGAATGCTATCAGGGTTGAGTTCAATCTGTTACAAGTATAAGAGCTGGTTCAACTTTCATTGTTTACATAGCCTATTTGCTTGTTCACTGAGAAATCATGACGCGGTCTGAACGCTGCGCAATAGCCAATGAGCAGTTTGTTAACTTGTGAAAAGCATGTTAATTTATTAACAAATCTCGTAATTCCCTACTCAGGCTCATATCACATGAGATCCCATAGGCCAGATGACAAATCTTCTAATGTGTATAGTTTAAAAAATCCGTGCTTAATTTTTTGGTCGACTATCTACTTTTAATTTAAAATTAAATAAAACAAAAACATACAAGATATTTTTACACTTATCGATACTTAATTATACCTTTTTTTAATGAGGATATCTAAGCATATCTTTAATACATTTGTTTGTGCATAATCATAGTAATGAATTTAAATATGTATTATGCACTATCATTTCACTCATTTGAACAAAAAATTAAAATAAAATAGAAGAAGTATAAGACAGCAGAAAATGAACACATTGATGGACTCTCACCCCTGGATTCAGCATAAATTGATAGGAAGTGAGCATGTTTGATGGTACCTTGAAATCGGATCGGAGCCAATTAAATGAGCCTGTTCCTAATATTAAGGAATCTATCCAATCGGCTCCGGTCCTAATTTTTTAAATAAAATATGAAACCGAATCTATAATTGAGAATCTATAATAACAATGTCCAATTCTTCTATAGATTCTTTATGTAATAAGCTATCCCAACCCAATTTTCCATAAAGTCCAAGCCAAAAAACCTAAGAAACATTTCACCTTCTATTGAAATTTATGTTTGTTATGCTTGTTTTCAAATTAAAATTTATAATTTGCTACCTCGATTTATTACTTCTGCTTTTGTCTAATAAATGGACAAACGAAACTTCTATTGCATCTCAACAAATGTAATTTGCAACCTATAAAGTGATGTTTTATAGCTTATAGACCTAGGAATAAATCCCATTATGCTATGGTTGATTTTCAGATAAATATCAAAAACGAAAAGTTGAAAAAGTTTATAGTTGACACAGGTATTCAAATCGGAACTGATGATATGATTTCGGTTCCCAAAATTATGGAATTGGAGCCTGTGATTCTAATTCTAGTTCCAAAAAGTAAGGAATGGGCATCTGAAACTAGTCATTCTAAAACACATTTTCAAAACGTTAAGAGATCCGAATATGCCAATACAAAATGCCGTCAACACAAGTTTCCCATTTCGCTTGTGCATGTCTTTCTCCCACAAATGCTTACAATTACGTGGTCAACTGGCATTCCGTTCCGTTTCTCCTCTGAAGTCATTAATTTAATGCCCACAAGCAATCACAGGTGTTTCACGTATAACCAGTAGCCATGAACCGGGCGTACGTCTGGACAGGGACCTGATATGATATTTTTATTCGAATATTCGATTTGTCCGAACACAATTTTTTATCAGCGTTGTACAGATACATTGATATGTTATACCATAATTTCCTGAAAAATTACATATCTAAGTGACAATATTCAATTTTTTATCTTAGGCAATCATGCCAGCGTCCTTACTTCTTATATTTCAAGTTGTTCATAATTTATTTGTAAAACTGTCAATATATCAAAAGATAATTTTAGATTTGTTAAAATATTGAAAATCATAATTTGAGACTTTCCTAAGAGCAAGTACAACGACCTCCTCGAGAGGCAAACATGAGGAGAGACAAGAGGAGTGAGGGAGGGAAGTAATTGTAGTGGGTGGCTCACAGCTCGTGCCTTGGGAGTTGGCTTGCAGCCATGAGCAGGCTCACGGGCCAAATTTTCTTTTTTTTATTGTTTTTCTATTTTTTTAAATATTTTAATTTGGTTTTAGATTATTTTTTTATTTTAAAAATAAAATTATGTGTTGTAGAGTGGGTTTATGGTTATTATTTTATTTGATGAGGTAAAATGATGAATCTTCCACTGGAGAGTGAGTATTGAGAGGTAAAAAATTGGAGAGAATGTTGATGTGGCAGTAGTAAGCCTCTACCAGTGAGTCAAAAATTGGCTCACCACTGATTTTGCTCGAAGTAGTTGTTAAGATTCTTTTTCATTACCAACATATTTTAAAGTTTTTTTTAGAATACCTCTATAATTTATGGAAAATAAAAATAATATATACCTAAAAAGTAAAATGAAATACCTATATCTATACATATATATGCTCTCCCCCCCCCCCCCCCCAAAAAAAAATAATTCGAACACCGTCGAGCCACAGGTGGTTGGCTACTTGGCTGGTCTTGATGCAATTCCGCCATTAAAACAAGCTTCAAAGATGGAGGAAGTAGAGAGAGAAGATAACCAGCAAGTCCTAAGAGTTCTAGAGCTCTTAAAAGAAGCTTCCCACGACTTGCAATCGAACCCGAGTCAGCTAGTGACCGAGTCGAACTCGTCCGCCATTAAAGCCCTGCTTGAGCTCGAGACCGAGTCAGGCACCATTCTCAGCGACCAGAATCTGAATCAGCTCTCCCAACACCTCTCTCACCTCAAAACCCTAGTCGAAACCCTCCATAAAACCCGTGGCCATAGCCTCCGATCGTTCCTTCGCCGCCGAGTCTCGACTCACCAAATCACCCGAGTCGCGGAGTCGATCGAGTCGGAGCTCCAAGCATGGATCGACCGTGAGAGCATCGAGAGTCTCGTCAAAAGGCTTCATGGGTTGCCCTCCGAATCGCCTGACTCGGACGAGGACACCGAGCTGATCCACCTCTTGACTCAGTTCCGTGACCGAGTCTCCCAGGGGTTCAATCGCGAGTTGCAGGATTTGGTGCTGAAATCGGGGATTTTCTCCGAGTTAGAGACTGTTCTGTGTAACCCAGATCACTCAAAGAAGCTACGAGAGGAATCTGCGTTCACAATCGAAGCATTGATTAGATTCAACAAGAATGTGTTTGTGGGTCAAGTATGGATGGGTCCAACAATCAAAGCCCTAGTTTCAATGGCTTCAGCCTCATCTCTAGAAGTGCTCTGTTCTCTGATCAAGTCAATCAAGAGCCCATTTGTCGATGAAATCGAATCGAACGATGCAATTCCCTCCATAATTAGGTTTCTCAGCTCAGAGGATTTGGCAATTCAGGTTCTGGGTTTCAACTGCGTGCTCGAAATCGGGTATTTTGGACGAAAAGAGGCAATCGAGGCGATGATAAGGGAAGAATTGATACAGAGATTGGTGGAGATGCAGAGATCAGAGCTTGGAGGGGACTTGATTGAGGTGGGCAAGTGCGAGGAGGAGGAGGAGGAGGAACAGAGGGGAGAAAGAGAAACAGAGGAGGGAGAGAGGAAACAGAGGAGAAACAGAGGGGAGAGAGAGAGGTATTTGGAGAAGCATCCATTTGCAAGCTGTGTGGCAAGATTTGCAGTGCAATTGGAGGTGGGGGAGGGTTTAAGGCAGAGAGAGAAGAGGGCTTTCAAGCAGGAAATTCTCAAGAAAGTAGGAGAGGCCTCTGTTTCTGATGCTGAAGCTGCCACCATTCAGGCTGAGGTTTTGTGGGGTTCTTCCCCTTGACATGATAAATCTCTTCTTCATTCTTTCGTGAATGTTTGTTGAAGCATATGCATAGGAAATTCATATTGCACAAATTTGCTGTAAACTTTTCTGTTGTTTTCGGGGTTGTAAAATTGTAATTTGTGTATGTAATTTGCTGTAAACTTTGCTGTAAACCCGTTTGAGGTCCAATTAATTTGAATTTGGTAACTCGACTTTGGTTTACTCATCAAAATTGCTCCTTCAGATAAAAATGTAGTTTTGGGCTGGTTTTAGTGTAAAGTACTTAGTCAATATAGATGCAAGTTAAAATTCGATTAGACCACATAATGAAGTACTAAGCTACGAACTTCAATTCTAAATTTTCTGATGCAATTACAAATAACACAGATGATATCTTGGACTTTATATTGTCAAACAAAAAACGAGAGGAAATTTTCTCTTTTTTTTGGGTCACATAATAAAAACGTCATAACGAGTTCACACGACTCTAACTTATACTAGAGTCCGTATCTTTCAGCATTGATTTAGTAAACTTAATAAAGGTTTGGCTGGAGATGATGTACTCCTTGGTACCTCCATTTTGACCGAAGAGTCGTTTTTTGATTATAAGCTCTACAACATTACCTTCTACACTTTCCGCACCAAAAAGGGAAAAACACGTTTGCGATGAAGTAGCATACTCTCTTCATTTCGGTGACACTTGCATTGATTTGACTTATGTCACCAACAATAACAATAACAATAGAAAGAGCAACAACAACAATAATAACAAGAATTCTTGATAGGAGCCAGGACTCGGGTCAGGGAGCCAAGCACACCATCCTGGAAACCAATTTCTTGCTTTGCTTTCCTTGTTAGACCTAAAAAAATTGTGAACATTTACTAGTTTTCATTATTATTATTTTTTAATTATTGGTCAGTACGGTGTTTAATCAAATTTTGTCCCCCAAAAATTATTCACCAAACAATGATTTATTATTGATTGGAAACTAATTTTATATTCACTAAAGTGTGTTTTATTTTGTTCACTAAAAAGTGCTGTAGTGATGAATAAAAAGTATTGTAATGATGAATAAAAGGATTAAAAGCTATTATATTGATCCTATTTATTCAATAATTAACTAAAAATTTGAAAACTTACACTAAAAAGTGTTCTAATACACACCAAAAATCAAATCATAATTTATTGATTAGTGTTTTAGTTTTACACTAAATATTATTTTATCGTAAACTGAATACTATTCTATTATACACTAAACACTATTATATTTTACACTAAAATAGTGTAATAAACCTTTCGATCTATTTATATAAAAAAATTGAACATTTGATTAGTATTTATTTTTTATTACTCTTTTCTTATTATTGAGAGTTTGGTTTTAACCAAATTTTGTCCACTAAAAATTGTTAACTGAACAGTGATGTATTGTTCACTATAAACTAACTTTATTACTCACTAAATAGTGTTTCATTTTGTTGACTAAAAAGTATTATAATAATGAATAAAAAGTAATATAATGATGAATAAAAACTATTATTAATCCTATTTATTTAGTATTTAACTAAAAAGTTTGAAAATTTACACTAAACAGTGGTCTAATCCATACCAAAGTCAAATGCTAGTTTACTGTTTAGTGTTTTACTTTACAGTACATATTATTTTATTATGCACCAAAGACTATTTTATTATATACTAAACACTACCATATTTTACACTAAAATAGGATAGTATATGTATTTATACATTTGATAAACTCGGATTAAAAAAAAAATCGAACCCAATTTAGAATCTCGAACCTAATAAAATTGAACTACCTATATTCAAAAGTATTAGCCTTTTCTTCATTCAAAAGTACATGAAAATTTTTATCACCGAGAGTCTTCTATTATCCACCAAAAATTATTTTGTTGTACACTAAAATTTTTTATGTCCAAACTTAAATTAGGTTAATTAAATATGTTTAACAAAACTAAATAAATATTGTAAAAAATTTAAAAGGTAAAATTGAACGAGAAATTAAAATTAAAATAGAGAAATAGATAACACTAGAAAAAAGTGAGAAATGCTGCCAAGAAAAAGAAGAAAGGTAACGTATAAAAAAAAGGAAATACATTTGTGGGTTTAGAACCCTCGACGTTGAAAACTAGCTCATAGCATGGCATCCTACCATCTCGGCCAATTAACTAATGAACTTACTTCCACGCCGGACTAAAATATTAATTCCTTGCGTACCTTTCAGCCTCATAAACACAGCGTTTTGCCCCAACTTGTATGATATTCCCCTACCAGTGGGTTGTCGTGTATCAATGCCCTAATTAATTGTTGCTCAAACATTATTCTTGAGGCAGTATTTTTTTTTTGTCTAAAAAAGAGTAGTAGTGATAGTATTAATAACAGTTGGTATATGATCCATCGGATTGTACAGATATAATTGTACAATCAAGTCTACAAATTGCCCATCTGGTGCACCACGTACAAAAAACAAAGAAAGCTGTCGGATTTCGACTCATTAAAAATACCTTATAACTCACTAAAATATGCTGCTGTGTATCCAGTTTCACTCACTAAAACTAATATACAGCTCAGTAAAATATTTTATTGAGCGAAAACACAGTTTTAGTGAATTAATACGTACTTTTAATGAGCAGACATGCCGAAACTAGTGTATCTTATATACCCAAGTTTCACTTAGTAAAAATACTATATAACTTATTAAATGTGCTATTGTACTAAAAAAATGTTATTGTAAATATGAAATTCACTAGACTATATTCTAGTTGTCTATATTTTTTTAGTGAGCTGTAATATTTATTTATTGAGTTGTTATATCATACAACCAGTTGTACAGAAACAATTGTACAGTCGAATTTCAACTCACTAAAAATGTATAGTTCACTACAATACTTAGTGAGTTGAGACATAGTTTTAGTGAGCTAATACATACTTTTAATGAGCGGATAGATCAAACCAATGCATCTTATTAACCCTATGTTTCACTTAGTAAAAATACTATATAACTTATTAAAATGTGTTATTGTACTAAAAACAATTTATTGTGCATCTGAAACTCTCTAAACTATATTCTAGTTGTCTATATTTTTTTAATGAGCTGTGATATATATTTAGTGAGTTATGACATACATTTAATGAGTTATGACACATATTTAGTGAGTTGGATTACATTTAATTAATTCACTGTATTTCTATTATACTCGCAAAATATAATACAAACACCCTATGTCATAGTAAAAAGTAATTGAGCTGTAACATAACCTAAGAACTTGACAATATTATTTGCTGGCTATGTATACTATTCTCTTTAATGAGATAGTCTATTTATTTAGTGAGTTATGATAGATATTTGGTGACCTATAAAATGTATTTTGTGACCAATATGATTTACCGTGGAATACTAATCATTCATAATAAAAAATGAGTGAACAAATAATATAGTACACAACTTTAGTTAGTACATATACTTTTTTGTTTATATTCTAAGGTATGATATATTCTTCTTTTAGTGAGCTATGACTTATATTTAGTGAGCTATGACATACTTTTGGTGAGTTGGATTATATTTGTATTATACTATATGCTTCTATTGAGTAAAAATATGGATAATAAATGTACAAATTTTCAATTAATATTTATCTTAAAATTAGAATTTTTATACAAAAATAGTGAACATAGATCCATAATGTAAATACAAGTGTACGCCTTAATATTTCAATGGAAGAATTAAAAAAAAAACTAGAATTTTTTTTGAAAGACGCTTAAAAGAATTTTAGGACGAAAAGAATAATAATTAAAAAAATAGGCTTTGATTTTACCACAAATTGAATCCATGATCTCACCAATTTGAGTGAAACACCCTTGCTACTCCATTACTTACTCATTCCTACTATTAGTGCTGATTATAATTAATATTGAACTGAAGCACCTTCTGTATAATTTGCGGCTGGTGGTGGGTCCGGGTGGACAATTGAGTTGTCCAACCGATTTTACGTAATAAATTGCGTATTAATAATAATCTATAAAAAAAATTGTAATGATAATGATAAGAGTAGGAATAATAACTAAAAAAAAAGTTACTTTGTGTGTCGCTGGTGCTAACCTCTAGATCTGCACAAGCCCTCAGAAAATGGCCATCGTTGAGAATTACAACTAAAACTTTTTAATTTGGTTGAGTTTTGTTTTCTTGACTTTAATTTTTTTTTGTCTACACCAGACGATCAAGGCATTAAGCCATTAAAAATAGGGCTAATATTGGAATGAAGAAAATACTATATCAATTATTATACAACAACACTCCCGGTGTGGGTCCTGCTTTCGCGGGATCTGGGGAGATCCAGTTGTAGGCAACCTTACCTCTACCGGCATTCCTGTCCGTAGAGAGGTTGATTCCAAGAGACCCACAAAAAAGGATTTTGAGAAAAATATTTTATAGAAGAAAACTTTTATGAAAACATTTAATGGAAAAAATTAAGGTCATATAGCAAGGAATAACTAAGATAAATTAAAAGGACCAGTTTCTGAGGCTATGAAACCCAAAAACAATATAACAGAGGAAGGTAAAATACCTTAACAATCTGGCTGTCTCTTCCCAGAAGAAAGTATTACCTGTAAACAAACATGACATACAAAACTATATCAATTATTATAGATGAGCTTAATTTTTCTCTCCAAATAGTAATCCAATTTTACATATGGTGCTTAACAGGTTAACAAAAAAAATAAAAAAATAACAATAACAAAGTTAAAAATGTAACTCTGCAAACTTCTTAGGCATTCAAGAAATAACAGTAAATAAATTCAATTAACAGTGATCGGGTTTTTGTTTTTTTTTTTTTTTTTAATTTGAAAACATCGATTGCTAATCATATGTAATAATTTTTTTAATTAACACAAAGGAGTCACATGTAATAAATTAAATTAATTACCTGAATAATAGCTTGTATTTAATTTGGGCTATTGAATTCAAATTTCAGTCGGAGGCCGAAGCCCAATTGTATATCTGATCCACGCATTTTAATTTGGCTCCATAATCATGTTCATGTGAGAGATGTCGCCACTATAAAAAATGTATGAATACTTGCATGGCATGAGACAGTTCAAGAATCAAGAAACGTCATTTGATTTCCCTTTGATTGAATCGAACCCCAAACCACTAGCTAATCGGAATCCCCTCCACTCCCGTCATGCAAGTATGGCCTCCGCCAATCCCGATGAGGTGTCGTATCTGTTGGGAACCCCTCCAACACCCTCCTTACGGGGCTGCCCCTATGGTTTGCCGACATGTCTTCCACCTCAACTGCTTACGGGATCGTGCGGCCAGGTCAGGCGCCGTAGACCCACCTTGTCCAGTGTGCGAGAAGCCAATGCAATCTTGGGAGGCGTTCCACATCCATGACTACCCCAGGACACTGAGGAGTCATTTCTTGAGCAACTACCAGGGTGAAGATGAAGATGGTGGTGATGGCCCCAACAGTAGGGAGCGCCCAGGCCCGCCCTGTGGCATTTGTTTGGAAGGCCTCGGCGACCCCCCTTACGCTGCTGCACCGGCGGCTTGTACTCATGTCTTCCACTATTTCTGCATGGAGGACTGGGCCATCGAGAAGGAGATTCAGCAGCCACCTCACTGCCCAACATGCCGAGAACTCATGACAGGGTGGACCATCCACTTCGAGGACCTCGAAACTTTAAGGACTGCACACGCAGTCTGGGCACTGGCGGACTTCACCGATGATGATGAGATTGACATTGTTGGGGGAGGGCCTGACCCACCGCCTCCTCCTCCTGCCCAGCCTAGCTCCTCAGAGTCGGAGGCAGAGGACGTGGACGCTCAGAGCCCTTAGGCTACCGGTACTAGTACTTACCAGTTGGATACATACCAGTGCACTTAGCTTGTTCATCGTTTTTGCATCAGTTTTCTTTATTTCTTTATTTCTTGTTTTCTTGTTTTCATAGATCATGACTGATCATGAGTACGTTGCTCATATTCTGATGGAGCAATTTATTAAGAATTTAGCACGGAATATAACATTCTTACTTTCTTAGCTACTGGCTTAATGAAAGCAATTCGTGATATGGAAATACAAAACTCATCCGTTGTTAGGTACTGTAACTATCTTGATTGACTACTAATTTTTTTCAAATGGCTGCTAAGTCACTTATAGGATGTGTGTATACCATTTTACTAACTTAAAATAAATGGATCAATTTAAATTATATATGGCTGACTCTTTGCATTTTGCTAAAATTTGTTTTCAATAAGTAGCTAAATCTCTAAAAAAAATTAAGAACTATTCTAAGGGAATATATTTCCAAAAGAAACTACAAGTTATGAATTACGTTAGTTGAATATAATACATCTACAGTTCCTTTCTTTTGTCTTTTTTTGCCTTTTTTGTTTTTCTTTTGTTACTTAAAAATATTATTTTTGTTGTTAAGAAAGAAAGTTGAATGTGATAAAGTGAGCCCATAACAAATATTTTATTGAATAATTCAAAACAGAGTTTATGAGTTGAAAAATGAAAGAATATAAGTTCCAAAATATGAAACTATGAAACTTTTACTGATGTAGTAAGGTAGAGTTTTAAATTTATGTGACTCCAATTAAAAATGCACAGACAAACAAATATAATTAATGTTTCCAACTTGGCATCTTACAACTTTACATATCACTTTTCGATTCGAAATAAAGATTACACCCACTACTTAGCGAGCATTTGACAGAGAAAATATGGTCCAGATTTGGGAATGTCTTGTGTTTCTTTTAGTGAATGCTGAACAGCGCGGGGAAAACTGGTACAAATGTCCAACAAGCTTACAAGATGATCCACAGTGCGAAAGTGCGAGTACATGGGGAAGGCTCACCCAGCAGCCAAACTCTGAAGAGTGCTCGAAATAACGGATCTAAGTATGTAGCACTTGTAAATTGAATGGCAGAAACTACAGAAAAATGTCTCAAAAAATGCATATCTACACATATAAGAGATGTCTCTGCACTGAGATGGGAAAACATTGGTCAGCACTTTGAACTCCGTTCTTTTGAAAGCGCCAACGACAAGAAATGCGGAAAACCTTGTCTGAGAGACCTCTAGCGAAGAGCATTAGTTAATCTCTGATCAGATGGAAACTCATCATTCACGGCATAAAATTCAAATTTTCCAATTCATTGAAGAAGTAAAACCTGCAGGACGCAATCTGTTCATACTGATCAGAGGAGAGTAAAGTATCTGATAGCATCCCCAAGGACCCCAAAAAAATCAAAAGAAACGAAGAACAAAACCATTAGACATGTAGAAGCATTCGGGCGTCATGAAAAGTGCAAAACAATCAAGGCAAGAAGAAACAAATTATCAATAAGTTCAGCGAGCTCAATAATCAATATAACTTTGAAACTTATTCGCAGGTACATATAACTTTGAAGAGTATTAGTCACTGATTAAGTTGAAACATAAAGAAAGGGGGAAAGAAAGTAGGTGTGGAAATGGTGACCGATCAAGTTTAAGCAGAGGAAGAAAATACCAACAATCATTCATGGAAAGCATTACACACAACAACAAAGAGGTCAGAACAAGAAAAAACAACTGAAGACGTGAAGAATGGGAAGCAAGTCAAGCAACAAACATGACCAAAAATTCAAACTGATAAAAGTAGAGCTTAAGACAGTTAATCAACACCCAGCCATGAACGTCTTGCCATCAAGTTGGGTTGCTATCCATTTCTTCTTATCCCAAAAACCTCAGTCGACAAAGTTTGCACAATGTCAATTGACTCAATTTAGATGAGTGGCCACCCACACATGGATGGACAAACAATGCAATAATACCAGTAGAGGGGCCTCAATACTTTCAGTTAGGTACTCAGAATGCTTGCATCTATTTTCCAACATCTGTATGCAAGTAATTGTGATATTTGCAACACAAATCCAATTTCTATGACATTCTCTGGCCAAACAAGAGAAGAAAAAGGTGAGTTTTCTAATTACTGCCAGTATTCTATGTATCATTCAGTGTACTGATTATTCATATTGTTTTTTGGAGACCTCAACTTATCTGCTGTCCTTAAAAAACAACAAAAATGTTAAACCTTCCTAATTTCTCTGAAAGAGCACCAGATAATTGCGAAATTTAAGGGGCCAACAAAGAAAAACACATATTTTATATTTGGAACAGGGAAAAGATCACATTTGCCTGTGTGTTTGGGGTTTTTTTGGGGGGGGGGGGGGGCCGCACACAGAGACAACAAAAACTCCTAACTCCAGCAGTATCCACATGCACAATGACTGTCTACACAATGAGTTACTCTTAAATCACAAAGTAAGCATCCCAAAGGTAATGCATTCACAACATGAGTAATGTTGCTGTTCCTGAACTAATCTTGCAAACCTTAATTACCCCGCATCTATAAATTATAACATCCAATTGCTTGACTGTTGTATTTATGAGGTTACTCACACAAGAGGGGGGGGTGAATTGTGTGTGACAAATTTTCGCACTTTTGAAAACACTCGTGGGGAACTGTTTCTGAACAACGTATGGATAGCAGGGAACTGTTCCTGCCAAGCTTTCGCAATGTGTTCGGGTAAGAATGAATGCAAAAATAAGAATGAAGACACAAGATTTTTACGTGGAAAACCACCTCTAGCCCATCTGAGGTGGAAAAACCACGACCTACCTCTGTAGGATTTTCACAAAAATTCTACTAACGGGCTGAACACGTTACAAAAGTAACCCCACGTTACAACTTGCAACAACACGTGATTGTCTACCCTAGACAATCACCCCACGTCCTTAGTTACCTTAAACTTAGGACAACTCTATTCGTTTATACAAACAAAACGAAGACACCTTACTTAGCAACTTCTAATAAAGCAAGTGTAAGGTACAATGAAGCGCCTAGTATGCCAATGAGGAAGACTCAATTTTTGCTCTCTTTTACAGGTTTTTCACTCTGGAAATTTTGCTCACTAAAAACTCACACAATCTAAAAAACCCACACACCAAAACGTTGGCAAAAACTCCTTTTATAGCTTGAAACAAAACGGTTAGATGAGAGTTTTTTGTGGCTGCGCTTCTTTCACTACTAACGTGAAATAAAAGCCACATAATCCAGCAGCCAACATTCAGCTTTTTCACAGTCTTAAGACTTTGCTAAAAATAGGAGAAAGAAGATAAAATTTGACTAAGTGAAATCTTATCCAAATCTTATCCCAAAAAATTAGAGATTTTAAGTTTGAAAATCTGTTGGGTTGCAGTTGAAAAATACTTTATCAAGTGGCAAAAATTATCAACCCAAAAATAGAAAAGAATCGTAAAATCTTTTGCCAGACGTTTGCTGAGAACACTCAGGGTGCTTTACCAGGAACTGTTCCCAGTCAGGAATAGGCCCTGTTCCCAGAGTGTTAAAAAGATTTTATTTCAAAAGTGAACATGAAATTGGGATCCTCTCACTGGCATATTAACAGAAGTCTAATAAAGAAAAAATTCTACCAAACCCATGACTTCTTGTTTGATGAAGCAGGTGACTTGCAATGTCAACAACCTTGATACTGCTAAGAACTGTTCCTGTAGCTTGTTCCTGAAACTTCATGTTGTTCTTGGACTTGAAGTATTGCTGTTAGAAACTGTTTCTGGAACTTCAACTGATCGTACAAGCTCTGTGCTTAATCACTGTTCTCAACCAACTTTATTAACCAATCAAAGCATAAAAACATTATAAGGACTAATACATTTGTGTTTGACATCATCAAAACCTTACACAAGTTACACAAGGAAAGAGTCAACATTGACTCTACTTATCTGGTTAAAAGATAGGCGCAAACATATCCTTGGCTTGTAAACATACTTATCATTTCAGTTAAAGTGCCTTCATCACCAATCACAAATCAAAGTTAAGACATGTACAGCACATAAAGCATCACCTTGAACAATCGCTCCATAATTCTTAACCCCTCCGCCAGCCCAATCCTTAGAGGTAAGCAAGAGCACAAGGAAAATGGGTACTGTTGCCAAGATTAATCAATCTAGAACACTGACGTATAACTAAGAAAGCTAGAAGCAAGGTTCCACATTCAAAACTGGCCATAACTTTTCTCCAAAAATGATGCAAGCTATTTAAATATATGACTCAAATTCTCTCACCCAAATAAGTACAAAAGTAATACAACAAGTGAAAAGACAAATTCCCCTGACAGTCCACCCTACTAGAGGGAAGAGTAGGCTTGTGTTATGTTTAGTACAACTGCAAAGTTTGTTCCCTTAAATTTCCTAGATTGAGGTTCATACAAGGGAAATAACCCTTTTTCCACCAAAACACTGCCACAAATTATTAATTTATCAAAATCTCTAACATTCTTTTTTTTTGGGGGGGGGGGGGGGGCCTCTTACACAGAGACCCATAGCAATTTCCTGTGAACATAATCCTACGTTAATAGAAAGCTTCAAACATAATTAAATCTGTTATGGAGAGAACTGCTCAGTGACCTGAAAACTAATTCAGTTCCCCCATTGACACTATACGAAATGATTTCGAGGCTCGATTTTGGTCAATGATTAGCATAACAACACATTTTTTTCTTGTTTGATAACAAATAGGATAACCAAACACATTTGACAGAAATAAATAGATAAATGAATGCTTCTGTTCTTTATATCTCCAAGGCTCTACAAATTGAGGCCAAACTAACAAAAGCAAAACAAATTAGAACTACTAATTACGGGTATCAAAGATTTAGGTTAAATGCCAGTAAGCAATGTCATTGGATCTTCAATTATTTAAAAGTTGCATATTTTCTAGTGAAGAGAGGAAGATCTCATGACGACGGTATGGAATTTGGATCCCCAACATCTAACACGGAGAAAAACACACTCACAAGAAGATACTACAAAAAATTATCCATTTGTCCCTATACAACACATGTTATGCAAACCTTACTCGTGCAACTAATTACAGAGAGGGAAATATCAACATTCCGAAAAGGATCTCCTAGGGGAACCAGAACCTGATCGGTTATGTCGGTATCTATTTTCTTTCATTACACATTCTTTAGCATGCGCAATCAGACACGCGCACAAAAAAAGGAGCCATTCTATTGAAAAGAAAATACTTAAATTGTAGGTGTTTCTTGTCAGCTGGCGTTTGGAAACAAGGTCTCTAATTATCAAATAACAGTTCTTTTTAAAAATTGAGGTCCAACAAGGAAGCGGGGCGGGAGAGGAAATGCCACTATATCTGATCCTACCTCCCCCACCCCCACATTTAGTTTTGAACCAAGCTCGATTCAATTAGCAACTATAAAAAACTAACTGACAGATTGCATAACTTCCAAAAATGATCTATACAATGAATGTCAAAATTTCATAGGAATAAAGTAACTAAATGGTATTGCCAACAATTATACAAAATCTCTCTGTCAGTCCGTCAGACTATAAATCTAAAAAGAAAATGACCAAGAGTTTTATAGATTATTGGAAACTGAGACTTTATGATTTCAAACAAAATTTTGCAATGCAATCAAATTTAGGTTAAGTGATCACAAGAATTTTTGAAACGACTCAAAGTTTTTGACCTTTTTCTAGGGAGGGGCTGGAGGGCGATTACTCCAGTTGAGAAATAAGAAAGTATGGTCGCTATTATCAACATTTGTTTGACAGAAATGAAGCTGCACAGCTTAGGCACAACAAAAAGATACCAAATAGGGATACGGCCATATTGGCCTAAAATTTTCCTTAGGAAACATTGAAAAGTTAGCCATTTTTCGTAAATCTCGGTATATCTGATAACAAAACAGCAGTCTAAATGCCACACTGACAAAAAGTATATTTGATGGTCAGCAAAATATTCTACAGATGATCCATCCAGATGGATCTCGGAATTCAGACTGCAATATAATGATCACATTATGAGATAAGATAATTCCTAAAACACTGAACTCGAACATCTTTAAAAATGAAGGCTTTGCAGAAGCTTGAGAACACCATAGAAAGCTCCAAATGAACGTACACAAAATGCAGTTTTCCTAGGAAAGAAACAAAAAATGCTAGCCTTGGAAACATGACTTAACTGAGTTGCATATATTAACGGTGCGTCCTGAAAGGCCCTGATGATCATTGATCTCACAATTATGCAACACAGTGCCTTTAACATGGGCATAAGAAACACTTATGTTCTGACAAAATATGTTTTGATGCTGTTGATAGTTAAAACCTCCATTTTGTTTAGTAAAAGTAAAAAGGGTTTTTCCCAGCTTGCCCACGTAAACCTTTGTTATGCCCCTTAGCCATTCTGTTGGACTAATACACAGCAGCAGCATACACAGCAGCAGAAGCAATAACCACAGTTGTAATTCTGTAATAGTTTGTTGTGCTGAGTCAACAAATTAGTTAGAAAGGCTGGAAGGTAGTTACAGGGCAGATATTCTTTTCTCTGTAGCCTCTACTAATATATATATATAGGGAGGAATTCTTCCTTGTAATTTGATCTGATTCTTCTCCTAATCCATAACAAGATCAAATGCTCTATTTCTCTCATCTCTCTCTCTTGTTCATGTATCTGCTATCAATAAGGTTCAAAGATCAAGAACAAATTCTACATTTGATTTGCAAATTTTGACACATTCCATGACACAACAGGAAACCAGAAAAAGACATAAGGGGAGCAGGGTTCAACTTTCAGTTGAGATGGGACATTGGTTAGACCCCCTCTCAGCTCTGGATTCTGGATGCAGACTCCCCACCTCCCACCTCCCGCTACTTCACAATCACCATCTCACCCATTAAAGTTGGCAGCAAACATCACATCAAGTAAACAGCATGAAATAAATGTGCCAGCAAATCAAATCGACATATTATAAATCAAACAATCAAAATCCAAGTAATCCACATTTATTCAACGCACCGAGTATATATGTTTATGCCTCATGCAAGACACCATGCCGCCTTCCTTGTGTACGCCTTTTGCTTCAAATATCGTATCTTCTGGAATCCCACGGAGCAAAATCTGAGCCATTTCTCAACAATCACTCAATGCCAGAAAAAAATACATCAAAAAATCAACATACTGCTCAGCTAACTCAAAGTTTATCTCAAAGAATGCAAAGCATGCAGCCGCCATTGAAGAAGACCAAAAATCAATTTAAACTGCACAAAAGAGCAATCGCGGCAAATTCGTAGCTCAAGGATCAGCAACAAGCAGACAATCAAAGCGGCAAATCATTAGGAAATTCATTGATCAGTGTACGGTGGAGACCAAAAGGAGTAGATCTAGAGTTTTGATTCAAAACTGAAGTATACGCAGAGAAGAGGGGGGGGGGGGGCGGTAGGGATGGATGGGGCGACTTATGGAGACAGATAGTAATAAGTAACGAATGAAATCAAAAACCCAGCAATGTTGACCAGAAAGTATTAGAGAGAACCAACAGGCGGGATACTTAATGCGTTAGCTACAACACTGCACGGGTAAATACCAACCAGAATCAATCACCCAATCAAACTCCCTGTTGTAGAATCAAACACCCTTTCACGGACTAAACAACGCAAAGCAAACTGTAAATCAAACACCCATGTAGGTATGCAGTTAGGCACACCGAACAAGGAAGAACGAATCATCAGATCAGACACATACACAAAGAGAGTGAGAAAGGGTGACGGGAAGGGAGACAAAAGTAAGAGCGAATGACTGATGATTAATCGGGCATTTCGCAAGGAAACTAAAAGGAATTCGTCAAACGAGAATGCTCCCAAATGTGAACAAATAGGGTGGATGAGATGTGTAAAGTGTCAGACTGTCAGCTTTAATTCTTCAATGGCGGGGAGTTGGACGTTTTGGGCACTAGGCGACCGGTAAGAACTAACGGAGGCCTCTGCCCTCATCGAGCCTTCGAGCCGAGCACGCTGTTTGAATTTCAATAGATGGAATGCTCGTTAAAAATGAATAATGGGTGTGAGAAGGATAATTATTAAGGATGGGAGTTGCGTCTAAATTCAAAAAATTCGCCCTAAACCTGTTTCGTTTATAGCAGTATAGGCATGAAAAATTGAGAAAAAATGAATATGAAATGGGTATGTTAAAAATGGGTATAGATATGGGTTCGTGTATAGGCATCACATGCCTCATACCCATACTCATCTCCAACTATGCAATTGTTGACTACAGTTTTGATCTTTAAACGTTGGTAATTTGTTTAAAAAAAGGCCCCATACCCTAACGTATCCCAAACTATGCAATGCATACTGATATATGAAGTCACCCAACTCGCGATTCACAAACCTAAATCCTAGCTCATTTGTCATGTCCCCTACTCCCTCATTTGTTGTGTCCCTGACTCTCTCATTCCAGTCATTTCCAGGATGCAATTTTTGCTCATGAGCTAAATATGAACTTTTGTACTTAATCCAATAGGTGTTGTATTTCTTTAGAACATTCTGCCTAGTTAAATTTAGTTTTATGAATTTCTTTAGATAAAAGAAATTATCGTACCCAATGGGTGTTATATTTCAATATCTGTATATACCTAAATAAAATTCAAAATACTCGATAGGTATGAGTATGAGGATAGATTTTGAAAACCATGTGGATATGGGTGTGGTTATAGTGATGACATTTGAAAAGAGTATGGGTGCGGGTATAACTCCACCCGCGCAGTATTCGCCTCATGCCCATCCCTAATAATTATCCATAGTTGAGGTGAGTGTTTGGGGGATAGTAGGGTATCCACATATTCAATAATGATAATTAAAAAGATAAGAATGTCTTTCTATAATAATTAAAATTACAATGAACCACTTTTTTAATTTCTTCCTAGATGATAATGTCGCTCAAAATTTATAAGCGAAATTCGATTTCAATAGTTCGAATCAAAACTTGATTATCTGATTTGACAAACTAAAAGAATGTCAAATCCAAATTTTGAGTTCAGCATTCTTTCATTTTGTTAACATTTATCTCCACTACAACAATTCAATTAGCATTTACGACAATTGTCGTAGTGGAGATAAATATTAATCAAATGAAAAAATTTGGAGCTCAAAATTTTTATTTGTTTCTTTTAATCTTTCCCACTAGAGGATCAAGTTTCAATCCAAAATCATTGAAATTGTTTTAATTGCTAAGCATGTCAATTGAATTGTTTTAATAGTGAAAAATGTTAATTAAATTGTTGTAGTTGAGACAAATGTTAATGAGATGAAAGAATTCATTACTCAAAATTTAGATTTGAACTTCTTTCAATATTTTCTATCAGATATCCAAATCCTGATTCGAACCGTTGAAATTGAATTTTCCTCCTAATTTTCGACAAACCACATCGCACATTCATTAATTGCAGTTATGAGTATTGGGTTACAAATATACAAACCCATGAATACCCAAGGATAATAACCCATATGGATAGTACCTATGTAGATATTACCCATATGAATAGCAAGAGTTATAAGTAAGTAACAATATTTTTGAGTAAAATGTAGCATATCCATACCCTCCCAATGCCCATCCCTAGAGAGGAAAGATCTTCCCTCTCTTTCCCTACCTTTTTTTTTTACCAAACAAATAAAAGGAAAATAGGCTCGTTAATATTCTCTCTCTCCTTCCTCGCCTATTTCCCTTCACTAACCCAAATCCAAATATATTGGACAACTTCCATGTTCACTGGTTTCCCTGGCCTCCCAGGAACGGAGTCGGATTTGGTATAAGTGAATCGTGAAGGATTAATAATATGCAAAACCATCTTTTTATCTATAAATTTTTCATATTATGTCTGAGAGTATCATAGCCAACTGATATTAAAACTTTACAATTCATAATTAATTTTAACTACTAAAAAGTTGGTGATTTTTAAATCATAAATTAAGGTTGCCTTAACACAAGGTATATATTATCAATCTTCTCGGATCCACTTAACCACACATACTAAGTGAATCGGATTCCAATCAGTGAAACCATAATCCTACATCCCTATTCCCCCACCCATGAAGTCTTAGCCAACTAGAACTTTCTTTCGTCATTAAATAAATCAAGCAAAACTTACGGTAAGTATTGTGTGAGACCGTCTCGCGATGGCTTATATCATGAGACGTTTGACACGCTCATTAGCTGCTACATAAATTTAAAATGAAATTTTTTTGCCGTGTAGGCGACCACACAATGAATTCCTGTAATACCGTCTCATATAATAATTTGTGGAAACTTAAAATCATTAAATAAATCAAATCACTCATCCTTCATCAGTACGAAACGGAAGACAGTTAGGAGACATGTCTTGCTCACAATAACGTAGAAATACACCAACTTTTTATAGATTGCAAATTTTATCCATGGGAAATTCAACATCTTCCACACCATGTAATAATTCTGAAAAAGCATAAATCCATAATGTGCGACCTTTTAGAGATCCTCACCTGTCTATAAATATAAACTTTTTCAAAGACGTCTATGAAAGATTTGAGTCCCCAGCCATTAAACCGATCGAACGACTTGTTTGTTCCTTCAAATGCATTACTTTGTTTCCGCGACTGCTTGCCAGTCAATTAGCACACCTTCAAACAGTAATCCCCTTTAAATAATGATGCATTATCAAATTAATGAAATTACCAATATATGACTATATTTGTCTAAGAGCTACCATTCATGCAATAACATGTATTTGTATTAAACAAACTTCGTTCTAATTTTAGAAAAACGTGATTACGCAGTATCAATATCAACTAGAATTAGAGATTGCAATGGAGTTCGGATCCAAATATCCGATCCAACGGATCAAAGGGAACATCCAAATTCGATCCGAGTTGGATCGGATCGGACTCGGATTTAATCTGAACCGAATGGATTTCTTTTCTCTAAAACAATTTTGTATTGTGTTTTTTCATTCAAACTGAGTCTATTTACTTAACGATACGATAACATACATCTTTCTATCATACCAATCAAATATTTGAACATTTAATATTAAGTTAGGCGAGACTAACAATGAGGAAGATGACGCCAATGTGCAATGATAGGAAGTCGAGCGGCTCCCAACTGGCCGATGACAAAGTCAGACTGAGAGTATGTGTGAGAGAGAGAGAGAGAGAGGGAGGGAGATAGAGAGAAATAGCGACGAATGGAACTTGATGCTAGAGATTTACAATTAGGTTTGGAGGATAGACTTTAGATTTATAAAATAAAAAATTTAAAATCAAAAATTGGGGGTTGGCTTTGGAGGTTGAATTTGAAGGATATATTTTGGATTTGTAAAGCTTTAGAATTGAATTTTAATTATCTAATAGAATGGTCAAATCGGATTTGAATATTGGATCGGATATTACCTTCCCTTTGAATCCAATTCGAATTCAACTCTGATTAGGATTGTTTTTGCATGACTCGGATTTGAATATTTTTTTTCTCAGCTTCAAATTGTATTTTTTTGTATCGAATGTACATCGAACTCAGATGTAATTACCATCATTAACTAGAATTCAACTACGAAAGGTGAGCATAACACATGCTTAAATTTCGATACATAACTCAGTGGCATAAGATTTTTTTTAGGTGAATGTCCAGTGTATACATGGAGAGTCATGACAAAGGGTATTTTTTTTTAAAAAAATCATTTGAATATATCATACTATTTGTTTTTTTGGGGTCCGGGGCATATCTAGGCGGAGACGGTTATTTCCAACCGACTATAAATATACCCGTCCAGTCCCCTGTTTCTTTGGGATCCTGCGGCACCGTCGTCGCGCCTTTTCTCTGCCTCTTTCAAACATCTCAGGTAATTCCGATTCCACTACATGACAGAAGCCCAAGTAATCCTTGTTGAATCAGAGACCATGAGCACCCGACCGTGAGTCCGCTTCTTCCCTGATTCTCTTTATTTCTAGGGTTGCTAACTTTCCCCTAATTTGATGATTTGCAATAGCATGTGTTTGTTAGTGTTGCTATGTGTACTTGCGGTTTTTTTATTCATCTTTTTGTATGATTCGAACAATCTTTTGTACTTCTAGGGTATCTAACTTTTTTCCTCGTTGTAATTTGATGATTTACGAAAGTATGTCACTTGATGAGGCGGTAGATTGCGCGGTGATTCACTTGGTAAAAGATTACGGTTTTCCCATTGATAATGTTGCTGCAACTCTTGCTACATTCCATGGCATACGTTGCTTCAAGAGTAATATTTTGCTGAAAGATTATGGGTTCTCACTTGATGAATCCTCTGTTAATGTTGCTGGATTTCATGCCTCTCTGTGCGACCAAGGTGAGCCCAGTTTACTACATAACTACTGGACGGTTGAATGTCGATGATGCATGATAATGCATTTCTGTTTATGAATGCAGTTCAGGGTACTGATCAACAAGCAAAATTATGGAATACACTTTTGCTATTGAATGAGAGCTGTAAGCTTGTTTCAAATAATCTACGGGATGATGTACTACTTGAGCGATTGAATGAGTATGAATTTAGGGGTTGTCGTGCCTCCATTGAGTTAGAAGAAATGGAGAAAGAGCTGTGTATCTGCCCCCTCATGATGAAGGATTACGTGAGTTGCCACCAACCTTTCTTTTTTTTGTTGGGGGCAGCACTATGTATTTTTCACGGACAGAAATAACTGTTGTCTTTTTCGGTTCAGCCGACCCTAGAGTTGGAAGAAGTGGAAGATTGGTTCCATCGGCTTCTTGATAAGTGGAAGCAGATACCTTTGGATCTGCTTATTGATAAGTTGAAATGGGCCTCTGCCAAGTTGGTCTCTGCCTCATCAGCCTCCACTCCTGATGTTGTGAGCACAATAGAACATGTGTTTGGCAAGCTTGATGAGCTGGGAAAACATCCTGTTTTTGGAGGGATTCTGTCAGTTACGCGGAATCATGTTGCTCAAGTATGTGCCCTTTCCTCAAATTTAGAATTCTAAGTATCTTCTAAATATTCAGGCCAACCTTTTGGTTGTGACTTGTGTCTATAAATTTCTATGAACTAATGTGATTAGAATTATGCACTCTCAATGGAGCTGCAAACGTTACCTTTGTGTACATGAAATGCGATCAGAAGAAATCGAGGGAAAAATGAATGCTACTGTCATGCAGACATAATTCTTCCGAATATGATTGAGATTATGCACTCTTGATGGGGTTGAACGGATGAACTTCTTATTGTTCTAGTAAGTAGATGGTGAGATAAACTTTGTAGGACTAGTGACTAGCGGGAGTGCATGGTTCAATTGTGTAGCGATTGTCCGCTATCTGTTTATCTGGTACATGCCAGTTTGCTTTTGAATGTGCTTTTGCTTTCTCTTTTAGTTCCCTGTAATTAAACCGTAACTGAAAGGGAAGTATACCATGAGACTTCAATTGCAATTTGGGTGACACTTCTGTGTGAACTTGGTTATCAGCTTCAATTTTTGTTGTTTCAGTTTGTAGCCTGCTGATGGTTTGCTTTGAAATGGTTTGGCTTTAAGATGCATGAGGCAAGTCCATGAAAAGTGGATTTGTACATGATAAGATTGTTTCGTGTTTCTAATGTTGGGTAATTGTGATAAATGGCAATAATGAGGAGAATGTTGGCCTATGAAACTTCAACATTGATCACATTGGCCTGATCATAAACATCTTTTGTTGTATACGGCTGGGGATGTTGAGATTTTGTTACCTTGTTCAGTTCTATGGCCTAAGAGGAAGGTCTAGAAAGAGTACCTTTGAATCTCTTCTTCCACATGCCACATTTTGAAAGTTTAGATAAATTCTTATTCTTACAATTTCAAGTACTGCAAATGTATTTGTACTCCCCCCTCTCCTCTTCAAACACACACACACACACACACACAGAATGAGAGAGAGAACCAAAAATTAAAAAAGAACAATCTAATAATAATATTTTTTGGTTGGTCGGTGTAGGTAGCTTGTACCGTGAAGAAAGAACCAGGTTCATGGCTTAATTCGTTTTCAAAGCCACCTGGATTTAAAACTGCTGCATTGATGAAGAGGTTTGCTGGACAGAAGCAAGCTGTAGCTGTTGTGCACTGTGGCTTCCAAAGGCGTCTGCTTGATCCTTTGAAGGAACAGAAGCCTCTGAGGTCATTTCTTATGGTTGATCCATCAGGTCTATACTGGGAAGAGTTTGCTAGATATCTATCACAGATGCTTTTTGATAACAGTGATCTCTCTGTCCACGTCACTTTGTCAGATTCTGTTGGGAGCACTTCATGGTAGGGGTCACTGTGTCAGTGATAAGCCAAACATTGCCTTACACTTCAAACTTCATTAAATGAATTAGTTCATTTTGTAGCAATGGCAGACATGATAATCTGGGAAAGCTTTTTGAAGATGTGAGGAGGAGACCCTATGGTGTGGTCATTTTTGAGAAAAGGGAACGCACCAATGATTTTGCTGTCGATATCTTGAATCAAATTTTAAGAACGGGGTATGCATCAGATGAAGGTGGCACTAGAACTGACTTTACGAAGTCAGTGATTCTTATTGTTTTAAAAGGTTTGCCACCTGATGAATTGATCCCTTGCGCATGCCGACGTATAATCCAAGATAAACCTTTCAAGACATATCTGGATGCAACCTCAGTATGTTCTAGAACCCCCCGTAGATGCCGGTGGGTAGCCATGTTAAAAAAGGTTTGGTCAGATATGATGAGTTTGGTTAGCTTGGTGAATTTCAATACTTAGTATGAACTGATGTGCCTGTTTTCAAATTGTGGCAGGCAAGAGAGCATGTCATTGGTGAGACATGGGAATTGGTCGACGATGTTGCTGTATTCGGTCTGCAAACTTATTCTTGTATTGCACACTATATGAGGACTGTTTTGAGAGAAATGGCGGAAGAGTTTTGTCACAAACGCCTAATTCTCTACCCATCTGAAGCTGCATTGAGGACGATGATATATTGCGAAGACACTGATCATGTAAATCTTCCAATCTCAGTGGTGATTCTTTAATGCTTGGTGTTTTACTGATTAAAGTTCATTGTTTGAAACCAGGATTGCTTGTTTAAGGCTCAGTACATTTGATCTTTTCAAACCATTATTATGTGGAGATCCTATTAGGTAGTGGTCCTCAGCATTGCCATCTATTAGTTTGGTCCTTTGCCTCTTCAAATAATCGCAATGCTTGTTTGACATGCTTTCGTTGTACTTTTGTCTTCCCCTCCCTTCCTCATGCATTTTTCTCCAGTTTCTTCCCTCATTTGTGTGTTTGGTTCATTGTTCCTTAAATTATCTAGCACTTTTTAGGATATTTTATATTAGTTGATGAATTTGGTTTCTCATTCGCCCCATGATGTTTACTAAGTTAAGTTGCATTTCTCTGTGCATGTGTAATTCCAATCACATGTATCATATGTTGCGTTGCTGGCGTGCTTTTCTCGTAGAGTGTATGCAGTAAGCATGTATAAATGTGTTCTTTCAGTATCCTAATGCCCTTGTTACTGCTGTCTAAATCTTTACCTTTTCTTTCAAAATTATTATAGGTAGAGAGGCCATTTAAACAATGGCTGGAGAAGCGCATCAAACCAGTACTAGAAAACTTGGAGAAAAATGGAACTATTAATGAAAGCTCTGTAATTTTTGTTGATAACTTTGTGGGAACAAAGGAGCTGGCATACATGATAGAGAATAGGGAAGATCTCTGCAGAGGTGCAGTTGCCAAGAAATTCAAGAATTGGGCTGCTGATATGAGGCATGCCTATGAGAAGGGGAAGGATTTGGAGCAGTGTATTGCATCTTTGATAGAAAGGCTTCATGAGTTTTCCGGGGAAATAGCCTCTCTGTCTGGAACATGTGCAATGCGTTTTCAAGAGGCAATGCAGGAGTTAATTACCATAAATGGGCGTGCAGTATCTGCTGCCGTCAGTCTTAAGTCAGTAAAGGTACTTCGCTTATGTTGTACTTTTAGTGATTGGTAGTAGTCTCTGATGCTTTGTTTGGCCTTATTGACGGTATGATTTGCACAGGAAGCTCTATGGTCTCCAGTTTGGGGAACTGGTGATGTGTATAGAGCAAGCAAAATATCAAAGAGTGGGCAGGATGGTTCATGTCATAGATTTAAAAGCTATCCAGGATGCCCTGAGATAATGGAAAGCAATTCAGAAGGCCTTGAGATAGTTACAACTGTAGGGCGTGCTTTACTGGGGTGGGGCCATTCTGAATGTTTCCTCCTTTTAGGCCTACGAGAAGATGGCAAGAAGGAATTCATAAATGAGCTTGTGAAGAATATTGCTGATGATGGAGTGATGAAGATATTTGCAGTAGACATGTCTGAGTACAGTGATGAGAGTTCGCTCTTTCGTTTGAAGAATAGCCCACTGAGGTGAGGCATCTATTTTTGAGATGTTACGGATTGAAGTTAAATTGTTGGCATTATTGTGCATGTCCATATGGAACTATTATCTTGTTAATACGATTATTCTGTGTATATTGGATGAGAGTTCAAGGAGCTAATGCGCTTGTATTACCCCTTTTGTACATGGGTGACATCCCCTTGGTGTCCTTTTAATATACTTCTATGTTTACTTACCAAAAAAAAAATAAAAAAATACGATTATTCTGTCTAGGACTTTCAGCAATGGGAATGAAAATTGGGATCTTGCAGAAGTGGTCAGGAATCATCCATACAGCGTCTTTTATTTTGATGAAATTGACAAGGCCCACATTACAGTATATCGCTTTCTACTCACTGTTGCGCTATCGTGTTATGGTTGATGACAAAGGGAATGAGGTAGATTTTGGCAGGACTGTACTCATTTTTGGTTCTGATTGTGGTGACAAACATGCACTTGCTATACTGGCTGGGCATGAAAATGAAGTTGATCCTACGAGTGAAGCTGGCAGTGGGCAGGTAACATGATTGGTCGAAAAGGTCTTTTGGTCCTACATTTGATATTTGCCCTTTTGGGTCACTCTTTATTGAATTTTGTACACTTTATTTGTTTATCTTGAAACTTCGAAGCAGGAAAAGCAAGAATCACGATCATGCCAGTTGAGGTTTGAGTTGCTATGCAAGGTGGACAGATTGGTGGTTTTCAACCCTTTTGCTGCTCATCAAGTAAAATGTTGGAGAAGTTATCCAGTTGAAGATTTGAGAATTCGTGCACTTGGGAGGATACAGTACGCATTGGATTGTGTTTTCTCTCCAAACTTTAGAGAGGAAATATGTGGTAAGACTTCGGTGAAGCTGCTGGCTGAACTGAGTATGGAGTCCAAAACGGAAAGTGAAGTGCAAAAACGCTCGTCTTCCTCACTGCCTGACTTTCTTCCGGGCCCCTATTCATCTTATCTCTCTAGTTTGCCTTTTGTGTAATTAAATTAGAGCACCCAAAAATATTAAATACTGAGTTAACAGTGGATTTTCTGCATGCTTGCGTGGCTGGGTTATGGTTATTATACTATAAAACCACTTTTTTAGCCGATATCTTGCGAGCTGGTTTGCTCTCTATGTGAGGTTAACTTCCTCTTCTTCCCCAATAATGGCTTGAGTCTGGCTGGCAACATCCTAGCCTCAGTTTCTGTTTGTTGCTGTCAACCTGTTGCCTTTGGTAGTGAGCAGCAATTCTTATGGTTCCAGTTGAAGCAATTCTTTGGAAGTCTGGTCTTTTGGCTGTGTCTCAATCTGAAGGAGTTCTAGCTCCTTTGTAGATTGCATTTAAGAGGAAAACAGTGGAGTTGTAGTCCTTGCATGCTTAAAACTTTGCAATACAAGATTGGAGTGATACATAATTAAAAGTTTTCCATATATGTACGCAAAACTTTTAATTGTATCTGAAAAATTGCAATCTTGTATGTAAAATTTCTTGCAAGATGTGCATGGACTGAACTGTTGGCCACAAAGAAAGCTCATTCCCAGAATAGAGCTTAAGTTTGAAAAGACAGTCCAACGAATGTGTTTAAACAGTTATGTAGCCAGTCAGGACTTCAGGGGATGGAAGATATTCGCTAAATTCTATAATAGAACAACAATACCTTACGAGTTAATATGAGCAATTATCAAATCAATTTTAGAGAAATTGCGCCCCCCCCCCCCCCCCCTTCAAAAAACCCAAAGATTAGATCTTCTATCAGTATTCAGGTCTTTTTTTGTTTAATTATTAGACCTCTATTTTACTAGAGCCAAGTTACTGTTGGACGTTGCATATAAAAAGTTAAAATTTCTCCGTCACAGATGCTTTTCATTCACAAAATTCAAATCTCAGACCTTATTGAAGAAGAATAAGTATCAAACTACTTTAACCAACTTATATTAATACTCCGTTCTTTTTTTCTATACATCGTTTTTTTTAATCAATCCTGCATATCAAATGCATCATTGCTGCCTTGCATTATAAGCAATGGCGCCAGCCTCCCCCCCACCCCCTCCCCTTTTTCTTTTTGGAAGACAAGCTTCGATTACCCATTTGGCCTTTAGGTCTGAGTCAATGAGCAGGCAATAGACCAAGGAGGGGAAACACAAATCCGGATCAAGCCGAACTAAAACATGACCCTGAACGTAAGCAAAAGGCAATACCAACACACACAGTCAGTCAGGTAAGCCAACTATTTTTCTAAAACCAAACCCCCAATATCCCTATCCTCTTACCAAAACAAAACAAAAAAAAAAAAAACCTAAAATCCCCCTCATCTTCAAGGATATCAGAATTTCACCCTCATCTTCAAGGGCTCACATTCTTTCGTTCGATCTGAATACTTTATAGAATCTTTTTTCTTTTTCTTGGCTACAACCGATTCCTTCCCCGCCCCCCCCCCCCGGGTGCAGGGAGGTGAATAGGTGATATTACCAATTGCCAATAGAACTATCTGTACAACAAGAGAAAGAATAGGGCATAAATAGACAAACTAAATTAGACTAGTAATGAGGATGTTAACGTGCAGGGAAAGTTTGGAAGTGTCCCTCGTTGGGCTGCCAATTCATGTATATCCCTCACAATCTCAAACACTGCCTCTGGCTTGGCCAGTTTCAGGGCATTCTCCGACATCCTCTTGAGCTCGTTGCTCTTGTTACTGAACCACTCTGCAACAATCCTGGCCGTCTCCTTAGGGTTACGTGTGAAGACACCCGCTCCATTGTCTACAACATATGGTACATTGCCTTTCTCCTGTGGTTGCCACAACACAAAAGGAAGTCAGTCAGTCTTTGATCAAGTCTATGACGCGAGCCAATCATAACTAGACCTCATAGATGGTTCAGGTTAAGTCAAACTTTGTTGGGTTGAAGTCAGGTTCAGGTCCACTATCGGTTGATCCAGCACATTTCTCATGAAAAGACAGCTTGGTAGGTCAGGCCAAAATTCAATTGCCTTATTTTTCTGTCTGGTTTAGATTCGATGGGTAGCGTGTTAATAACTCACTTGTCCAGGAACGTAGTCATTGAGAATGATAGGAAGGCCCCTGATCAAGGCCTCTGCTATTGTTCCAGGCCCTGCCTGTCAAAATTACAAACCATTCGATACTGTAAGTCATATAGTGACTCAATGCATTAATCATTATGAAAAGATAGTAGAGATGTTAATGTTTACCTTTGTAATAATACAATCACAAGCTCCCATCCATTTCTCCATCTGCTTCTCAAATCCTCTAACCTACAGTTAAAACGCACAGTTTACGTTAAAAAACTGATCATCTGATGCCAAGGAACTAGCACATTCTCTGTTCTTTTGATACTCCCAATACATACAGTCAATCAATTACCTTGACTGGAATTTTCCACTCCATTGCTTTAAGAGTGGAAGCTAGAGATTTATTGCGGCCACATATAATAATCATCTGACCAATGGGTTTCCTGAGCTGCTGATCGAACAATGATTCTCCGAGAGCTATGGCAGTTTTCTCTACTGGGCCCATCCCTTCACCACCCCCCATCAGCAAAACCGCGGGCAGATGTTGGTCCATATTGAGCTCCACTCGCAAGTTATGCTATAACCGCAAGAAGTTTGTGAGAAAATGTAACTCCTAGCAACAACAAAAATTCAAAAGCCAGCTGAGTGATTTCTAAATGCCGACCTTTGAGAGAATTGCGTGAGCAAATGAGGGCCTAATGGGCAAGCCAAAAACACAGATTTGAGACTCCTTGAGGCCATCTAAAGAAGCCTTCTTTGCAACCTCTTCGGAGGGGCAATAGCATCTATTGACACTAGGGTGGAACCTGAATGATGTCTGAATGTTAGGAAATTGAATGTGAGTTGGGCAGAATTTCCCATTTTATTTTCGGTGGAAACCATGAACTTACCAAGTGGGATGGCAAGAGTTGAGGTCAGTTATGACAGTTACAAAGATAACTTTCTTTTGAAGCCCTTGCCACTTGAGAACCCACAAGGGAATATGCTGCATAAGAGGATGAACACTAATGATTATATCTGGCTTGTATTCCATTAAACCCGCTTCCACCTCCCTTCATTTGCATAAAAAGAAAAACAACAAACATTAGTCATTTATGTTCTTGGTATCAAGTAGTAATATTGATTACCAAGCTCTTTAAGCACATGGAGTTGATTAGATTAAAGGATTTTGAATATGATTATTCCAATTAATCATTAACCATTAAGCCAACCACAAAGTTTACATACATGTAATAAGGAGGAAGTTAGCATAAACAATGCCCAAAATATCGTGCCAGTATCCATCAAGATTTACATTAACAACAGAAAACTTCTTTAGGCCTAAACGAACTTTTTAAAGGCATGAAAAGTAGATGCTAAAGAAATCACAGGTCGTTACGCACCTCTTTGCAATACCTTTTTCACTGGTGTTACATTCAGCAACTATGTACTACTAAAATCGCTTTTTTTTTTAGGTCAAAATGTAACAACTATTAAATATTAATTACTCAAATAGTTATCAATTAACATAACAGCTAATTGTCCTGAACAGAGATTTTAGCTTAGGGATAACTTTGTGGAGAAGGCGGCATACTTGGCATAGAAGGCAGCAATGGCAGCAAGATACATGGAGTGAATCCATCTAGGATAAGTACTGTGAAACGCAACCTTCCAAAGCTGAACATGCTTAACCATGAACTTGTATTGTCTCTCCATGTCATTCAATGGCCATCCTGTGTACTCCTTCCATACATCTTTTATAATAATCTGAAATTCCATGGTGCAAATCATAAGACAGAGCAAACATTTTTCTTGAGAGAGACAAATTAATTGAAGCCCCATCCCCCTAAAAAAGAATTCTTAAAAAAAAAAAAATCCCCAAAACATTTACCAATAACAAACAAACAAAGCTACAGGAGGAGACAGATTGATTTGGGGTAATACAAATATACAGTCACAAAGGCTGCATGCAAACAGAAATAATAGATGTAACAGCATTAAAACTCTGAAGAAATGATTAAAGGAAGTTATGTTCTCCCCAATCAATGGACAAGAAATTTAATATTTCAAAACTTCAACTGCAGCAAAAGAAACTTATGCATCCAAATTGAATGTTTATCAAAGAACTTGCTATTATTAACTTAAAATGCCTAGACATGTCAGGAAAATTACATACCATTTTGAAACAAAATCCTGACTGCAAGCTTAAAAGGAAAAGCAATAAGAATCAACCATAATGAACACAAAACCCAGGAAAACCCAGAAAAATAATTCATGAAAACTAGAGCTCGAATCAAGAACAATTAATCAAAATCAAAAGAAACTCAAAAAAGGAAAAGAAAACAAATGAAAGAAAACTCACATTATATTCATCACCAAACTCCGACTTGAAAGCATCCCTAATAGCCTCAGCAGAAGCCCGGTGACCTCCACCAGTATCACTCATCAAGATCAACACATTCTTGGGTCGATCAGCTCCAAGTTGAACCATTTCCATGGTCCCATCTTCATCCCCCATTGAATCAATCCCCATTGATGAAGATGAAGTTGAAGATGAAGAAGATGATGATGAAGAAGAAAACGAAGAACATCTCTTTTTATTACAATAATACCCATAATAATACCCCCCAACTCTCGAGAAGACCGAGCTCAAAGACGACCGTTTCGGGGCAACCACAGACATCACCATTTCTAAGAAAAGGTAAACCCAATAACACAAGAACAAAACCCTCTCAAAACCCACCTTCACCCAACGATCAAATTTCCTTCTACAGCCAAAATATGAAATCTTGAAGACTCAAAAGAATAAAAGACATCAACTTTTTTGAATTTCAGCACCCCCAACGGTTGATTTTGCTGCCCATTTGAAACAGTGGAGTTGGGTTTTTGAAAACCAGAAATGCAGTGGGAGATTTGAGGTTGATGTTAAGGCCTAAAGGGGAGTTTTAAGGGTGCGTTTGGCAGGGATACTTGGAATTATGCTTGGAATTTTAAGAGGGATGGTGCGAATTAACGGTTGGAATGTTCTGATAAGTAGATTCGGATCTTCCTCACTGTCCGCGGGCCCAAACAGAGGGTCAAGTCAAATTTGTTTTCCACGTGTAATTTGTTTCCAGTTTTTGGGCTTCCCCCTCCCCCGCCTCCCCAATTATTGTGGGAATCCTTTGATCCGGAGGCATAAGGTTGGGTTTATTCTTTGGGATTACTACATGGCTATTTGCCAAGTGGAAAGAAACACTTGTTGAGTTCATCAATTTTTCTCGATTGATCATTCTTTTTGTTAGAAACAGATGTATGTGGATTTGAATATAAGAGTTTAATTGGTAGAGGTGTTATTAATTTATACGACATTGCTTTAAAGATAGTATGTAATATTTTAAGTACTTTGATTTTTTTTAATGGATTTTAGATTTAAGTTTTGTAAATAAAAAAAATTTACGTTGGGATAATTGTAACTTTTATTGGTTGATTAGTACTTGGTATCAGTAAATAGAGCATCAAAGTAAACAAGAAGAAAATCTTAAGGGAGTAGTGTATTAAGAATTTAGTGCATAGGCTTAAAGCAAGTCATAATATCAAAGTATATTCTCTTGAAAAGGTGGATAATATAACTATCTTGGTCGTTTTTTAAATTTTTCAAGTGACATTTGATCATATCATAAAATCGATAATTCCTTTATTTGAATTAGTGTGTTGTTTCAATATAGGAGAAGGAAATCAAGAGTGGTCCATATTAGGAGGAATCAAGGGAGGCATGCACATGAGGGTGAGTTGGTGTGTTGGCTGGGGGCCCAAGTTCGTTGGAAATCATCTAATAATAACAACAATTCTTCTTAGTGTGAGTCTCACTCTCGCGAGGATTCATGTATAGACAATGTTACCTCTGCAGAAATCTCCACTCACACCGATTCTGAGAGACCTATGTAAAAAGATTCGGAAAATTTTCGAAAATCATCCATGCATCTTGAGTAATGATTAGGTGCAGTTTACTCTGCCTGTTTTATCCTAATGCCAAGTAACATCATTATTAGCCAGCATACCCCACAGCTCATTCTCTTGCTTGCATGCAGCAAAAGCTCCCAACTCTCCACGTCTTGCTGTTTTCCCACTATTTGCCTTCTCTTTGTGACAAGTACTCGTATAAGATGGTCTTCCATATTACTGAATCTTCTGGATCAGTCCGATTTAATTGCTACAGTAACTTTTTTTGTTAACTAAACTACCTGGTAATTTTTTGTCCTTTTCAAGATTTTAACTTTAGAAGATAAACCCATCCTGACGTTTGTCGGTTGAACTTCTCTAGGTTGCTATTTGTTGTCCAACTTGTAGTTGAATTGATTTTAGGTTAGTTCTTACAACAAACTTGTATTTCAATTAATTTGGGTCAGTTCTTTGTTTAGTAGTTTTGGTCTATTTCGCTACGATAATGATAAGCAGGGAGCATCAGCTTGGGATTTTAAAAAAAAAAAAAAAACTACTATATACCTCACATAGAATGAGAAAGATTGTGTCAGAGCACCTGAATGTACCATTGCAAACCAGCACAGTAGCTAACGGCTGTAAAGCATAATACAAACAAAGCTAATTATTCCAGCAAAAGTTAGGTGCAATATAACATAGGAGCAGTGCATCATATATACAGGAGACAGATCATGTCAGATCACCTGAGTGTAGAAGTTCAGCCTAATTTTACCTGTGACAAACAAAGGCCAACAGTAAAGAGGGGTCAAAAATCAGAATATCCCCATCAGTAATAGCCTGCATATTCCTAGCAACAGTATTAGACCCCTACAAATACAATTTTTCAACACTAAAATAGTTGCACATATAATGTGCATGACTTGTGTATTTCTCTTGCTAAAGCAAAAGCTCCCCCACTAGTGTCATCTGCTACTTCTATGGAAGAGTCCTAGGCAGTTAATGCTCCCAACTGTCAGCTCCAATGCCCTTCATAGGGTTTTGAGACATTTGTTTGGTAACCCATGTATCTGTCTGAGATCAAGTAACTTCAGTCTTTGTGGCCAGTCCTTGGCAAGTTGGACAAGGAGGGTCTCTTATATCCTCAACGCGTGTTCTTTGTTCCAAGCAATCAGCATGATAGATGTGCCCACAAACTAAAACAGCAACAATCGAAAGTTCTTCTGGAGCGAGGGTGCTTCCGAACTGATGTAGGTTCATTGTTAATGGTTTTTGGCACATCACACAAACCATCTTCCACCCTTCAAGTGATACTCCTTCGACAACCGAGGAGCTTCTCCTTATTCTTTCCGGCTGCCAAAATGGCCTTTCCCTGAACTCTGTGAAATCTTCATTTGAAAAAGAAGAGAATAGACACGATATAAGAGCTATGGTTTAAGCAGGAAAATCGAAATTAGAAAGTTGGCTAATGAAGACCCAAACAACAAATTCTGCTCACAGAAGTATGCCAGTCACATCTCATTCTCTCCACTTCTTTATAAACCATGTCAGTTTTCGAAATTCCAATTAACGAGGAGATGTCTTGACCCTTGGTAAACATTGAATCACACCAATACCCAGGACGTCTACGTTCTACCCAGTAGGTAAGGGGGGTCTAACATACATAGTCTTAGCCCTTACTCCAGAGATGCTATTATGTTAACAATAATTGATGCAAAAAGCATTGACCGTGCACTATACAACAAAAAAACAAGGCAATTTAGTGATTCAAAACCACTGTAATCTAAAGGCCAAACAGATTGCTCACAAAAGACTTAGAAAGCAGCATGGGAATTGAATAAACTATTACGGTACTTCCCTCAGGGCGTAACTAGCCAGGACTTCTAAAACACCAAGGAATCTTCCTCCGATGATCAAACAAACATTTCCCATTGACATGTATCAGCGAACAAGCATTTTAAGATCTAAACATGTTTGACAAGTATCCCCTCCAAACAAAATGCTCATAGCTCATTCAACAGACACCACAGCAGCAATACACTTTATTACATCTACAGACTTACATCATACGCTCAATCAGAAGCATATTCAAGGAAGAGGCTAACAATCAAACAGAATTTTAAGAAGGGCACCTGGCCGATGTCCGAATTCAGGGTTGTATCCACCACCCAGTTTGAAGCATAGTCTCTCATCACGAAAAGGAGTACCCTTGTCACCAGTGGAGGGCCCATGGCTCTGATAATTAGGAGAGTTTCTTCTCGAGTAGTGGTTCTTATAGTTATGACGGGAGCGTTTCGAAAACATTGCACGACTCATGTTGTAATGATGCTGACTAAGCGGAAGTGGAATATTTAGCTGCTTCCCTTGACCATCCATGATATCTTTCACAGAAAATGGTTTGAATACATTACTATAGTGAGGGACAAAAGAGTCCTGCACAAAAATGTGCATAATCAGTCAAACTTCAATAGAACGGTGAAAACAAGGAGGTGCAAGGAGGAGAAAGGGCCTTGGAGTGTAAACTGTAAACTATTTTAAATAAAAGCCAATTCCCCGTGGAATTCCAGAGATCGCCCATCAACGACAATATGCACTTGAAACAAAGTGCGTTAAGGAAAGCACACGGACTTATAGTATTCTTGTTAAAGGACCAAATCCACAATTTAAATTATACTACTAGAACTATGAGTTGCATGCAGAAGTCCTACCTCTCCTTTTGTCAAATTTCTTCCCAAGGAGCATGGCAAGGAATCTGCAAATCAGAAGTAGAGGAAGAATATATAACTGTTCTTAACATAAACAAGAAGCAATTTACCCAACAGAGAAGAGCTCGACACTCAAGACATAATCGGTGGAGGCCTTACCATAGACCGATCAGTTTATTATGTCAATGCAAACAGTAAAACAATCATAGAAACGAAATGAGGGCATTGTAATGGAGATTGTGGATTGCTTTATACGTTGCACATATTAAGATGGCCACTCTCAACATGAACGGCTCAAAAATAGCATGTCTGCATCAATATGTTCAAGACAAGGTATAATACAGCACCTATACAGTTCGCAAAATATCCCTCAAAACAAATGCAAAACCCGGAAAAGGCAAAATGCCCAAACCCATTCGTTCTTAATTTTACTCTACATTTGAGAGAAAGGTGTAGCTCAAGCAACATAAAACGATGCAAATCCCAAGAAATCAAACAGAAAAGGATACACATAATTGAGACAAAGCATGTCAATAAGAACATGGCAGCTGCATTATGCATATCTAAGAAGCTATCTTATTCCGCTAAAGATAGAACTCCTTGTGTAGTTGTGTGTAGAATCAGCTTCTCAAATGTCCAAAGACTTGCTTAGTTTAAGTAAAATGTCCTCGTACCCACATCCAAGTACCTAGATTTCCCGACAAATCTAACTTCAACGGCGAATTCTGAGCTTGTCTTGGATTACACCATCTCACTTAAGAAAGCCGACAAGTTGTGTGGTTCATACAAGAGGCCTAGCCAAAAGGAGCTCAGTGATAATTCCTGACACAATCTAAATCAATAATTAGCTGTCGATTTTTACAATAGATTTATCCCAAGATTAGAATTTAGAAACATGATTTTCTTCAATCGGCTGTACCATGAACTTGATCACCTAAAACATCCACTTTTAAATCATCCTGTTCTATCAGAAAACCACTTCGCATACACAACTTAAAGCTAAGATTAGAAACCCCATGGATGAACAAGACCCAAAATTGACCAAACAAATATCATTAATCGGCAAACAAAATCACAGGCTAGAAAAGCAGAAAAAATCACAGTATGACTAATTTTGCAAAATGGGGATCAACACCACATCACATCACACACTCTTCTCCCCAAAAACACAAAATTCCAAGAATTTAACCAAAGCCCATAATTCTTACCCCATTTATACAAGATGGGTCACCATCATTCATCAATTACCCACATTTGCAACGAACCCTCACTCATTTTTTTCACAATTACACCAAAAAGGAAGCTAAAATTCCCGAATCACCAGCAAATTGATCTAAACCAAGCAACACCCAGAATGCAAAAGAGGCTAAAAAGGAAGAAAAAACAAATTGGGAAGAGAGAAAGAGAGCGAGGAGAAATCGAACCTGAAGGGTGGTCAGCAGCATGAGATTGAGAGCTCTCTGTCCGTTTTCTCTTTTCCATAATATTAAACCAATGGTTCGTGCGGAGACTTAAACGGCTAGAAAATAGATGGCGAGAATCTACCTCTCTGCTTTTGCTTCTTCTTCTTCTTCTTTGTTGGAACGATTGGCTAAGAAATCTAAAGAGAGAAAATGTGGGAGAAGAAAAGGCAAAAAGGGTGCAAGAAAAAGGGCAGAGACATCAAATCGTCATCATCGTCGTCAGTCGGGTTCGTTATCAAGTAGTGGTGACACGTGTGTCTATTAAGTAATCATTGACTCTTCAGTCTTGAGTCACTTGTTGTTGACTAGGGCATGAAGGCTTCAATTATTTTGTTTCATTAAAGAAATCCAAAAATTGATGTTAATTACCAAAAAAAATTGATGTGAAAAATATGTTAGCTAGAAAAGTTTGTTTACTTGTGAGAAAATTTCTGTGAAATTTGAAGAATAAAAACAAATTTAAACTTCGGTACAAGTTATGTGAAATTTGGAGAAAAATAAATGATTTAAAAATTTTATAATAGTTTTAAAATTTTAAAATTTCTAGAAGATAATAAATAAAGATATCTTAATAGCAGAAGCAACTCGTATTTTATTTCACTTTTTAAAAGGTGATAAAAACTAAAGAAGCGATATAAAGATAACTTTTTTTTATCTACTGACTTAGAGTTGACTATATAGGTAAAATTTTTCGTGACCTTTTTTGAAACAATAAAAATTATACTCGATTCACAAATATTTTTTTTTTGGTGCAAAAGAGGGGCCCCGGAAAGACGTGGCCAGGCCACACCCACATTATAATGAGCGTCTTTAAGTTTTTTAATCTTTAAGCCACCTTATTTTTAGAACGAGACTTTTTCATTTTAATCTGCATCAAATGAGTGTAATTGTTGCCGGGTACATTCACAATAATTTTACAGAGCTTTCCACAATTATTATGGACCATTCTGAGCCCAAACTTGGAGAGGTGGACCATTCTGGGCCAGCAGTAATGTGGAGTCCTCTTGGGCCTACCATTCTACAGGGTTCAGGCCCATTCAACAAGACTGCTCTGCTGGGCCAGCCACCCAGGCCTTCTGGGCTCAGGCAAAGTAGTGAATAGCATTGTTAATGCAACGCCCCTTTCTTTTCATTTATTATTATTTTTTTAATAATAAACTCAGTTCAGTATAGTGTAGAATAGAAAAATCAACCCCAATTCAACACTGCAATTTAATTCAATAAAAATAATTTAAAATTTTGTACAAATAAATTCAATCCAAAAAATAATAAGTTCAGCCAATTCAAATAAATTCAACAAAAATAAAGTTACAAAGAAAAGGTCCTAAATAGGACTCTCATATATTCCATTTTTTAATTTTAATTAATTCAAAACATATAAAACAACATAAAGGATGTTCGTGTACCTTTTGAATTTTGATAGAACTAGTATAAACCCGTGCTATGCACGGTGTATGATGAAACAGATATTTAAAAAATATGTATCATTGAAAAAATTAAAAAATTTATCGATAAGTAATTAGTGGAAAAAATAAAAAGTTTTGAACTTCATAAATAGCAACTGAGATAAATAAAGTCAAACAAAAAATTAATTGAATCATGTAGGATAATTTAAAGATATAGAATTAGTGGTTTATATTTAGGGATGAGAGATCTTTATTTATGGTGGGTTCGGGTACAAAAAATGTAGCAAAAATGGGTATGGGGCGGGTGTACCAAAAACGGGTATAGGTATGGGTATGGATCGGGTACAGGAATACCATACCCAACCCCGCCCCATATCCAAACTCGATTTTTTTAAAAAAAAATATGGGGCTAAAGCGAGTAGGCTGTAGTGAAAAAAAAAAGCCAAAATCTGTATCTAAATACATATTGTGCTATCAGATTCAGCTGACAGCTACTCTACTCTTATGCACCTACAAATTTGATATTTTGTAGGGACACAATGCATTTCAATTATGAGTATTATTTTTTAAATTTAACAAACCCGACGTGTATTATTTTAATTTTGAATATGTAGGCAGAAATTTAATAAGGGGGAAATCCATGTAAAAAAAGTATTTTTCATTTAGTTTTGAACCTTTAAAAATTAAACTTAATGAACCCGATAGGTGTCAATTTTTACAATGTATATGTACTAAAATAAAATCTAAATAACTCGAAAAACCCGATAGACATGGGTAGGGTATGAATTTTTAAAACCCGATGGGTACGGGTGTGGGTATGGTTTTAGAAAATGAGTATAGGTGCGGGTACGACTCCACTCACCCCAAACCTGCCCCACGCCCATCTCTATCCGTATTTAATAGATGACTACCCCGCAGATAATAGGATTATTATATATTCTTTACGATTTTTTAAAAAAAGTAATAATAAAGACATGATTTATTTCGGGAATATACATTTTTTTAATATATATAATCAAAGGCTTTGATTTAATAGGTGATTAACTTTTACGGCTAAGATTACACCAAATAAATCACTCATGTTGTAGCATTTTAGGTTTTTCCAAAAATTATAATTTTTATTAAATGTTTGAGATTTGTTTAAGATAATAGGATTATCATATAGTCTTTCTCACATATAAGTGACATTATCAGGAACTTTTTAAAAAATATAAACTATAAATGGGCATTTTACTTGAATAATGTAGTTTTTTTAACTTTAAAATCTACGGTTTAGATTTAATGAATAAATATAATTGCCTATTTTTTTCCCTAGATAATTTTTTTGATTGAATTTTTTCCCTGGATAATTGGATTGTCATTTATCTTTTATAATGTATATCCAAAATCATGGGGGATTTTTCTTGAAAAAATAAACGGATATCTTAGCTTTAAAATCAACAACTTAGATCTA